>CM036758.1:59658773-60041273 GCA_020796225.1 Arion vulgaris | reverse complement strand
AAGACACGAATATGACTCGGTCTGAGGTAGAAAGACACGAATATGACTAGGTCTGAGGTAGAAAGACACGAATATGACTAGGTCTGAGGTAGAAAGACACGAATATGACTAGGTCTGTGGTAGAAAGACACGAATAGGACTAGGTCTGAGGTAGAAAAACACGAATATGACTAGGTCTGAGGTAGAAAGACACGAATATGACTAGGTCTGAGGTAGAAAGACACGAATATGACTAGGGTTGAGGTAGAAAGACACGAATATGACTAGGTCTGTGGTAGAAAGACACGAATATGACTAGGTCTGTGGTAGAAAGACACGAATAAGACTAGGTCTGAGGTAGAAAGACACGAATAGGACTAGGTCTGTGGTAGAAAGACACGAATAGGACTAGGTCTGTGGTAGAAAGACATGATTATTACTAGGTCTGTGGTAGAAAGACACGAATATGACTAGGTCTGTGGTAGAAAGACACGAATAAGACTAGGTCTGAGGTAGAAAGACACGAATATGACTAGGTCTGTGGTAGAAAGACAAGAAAAGACTAGGTCTGAGGTGAGACACGATGGACTATCGTCTCTGTTTGACGTGTCATTGGGCGCGGCAAAGACTGATGATGTTTAATATTAATTTGATGTCCATCTCGTCTTCTACACAAGTTTTTTCTCTGAGCTGCTATTTATTCCTTCTTTATTTACATCTTTCATCCGTATAATCTGCCATGTAAAGGAACGTCAATCGTCTGTCATTCTATTCGTAAAAGTAAATCCCTCAAACATCAGCCTTGCAACAACAAAAAAGTTAATTGCATATCCTTTACAGGACTTTGCGAATCAACCCCAGCTTTTTAACGCTGTTTGTGATTTTTCAAGGCATTATTACGTTCAGTAGTTTGCCATTGCTTTCTGATCGGTGGTACCATCGTCCTTTGTAACATCCACACGAAATAATTTGCAACCAAACTGTCCGCAGCGTGATTCGAACTCAGGACGTCGGAGTTAATAGACTAAGCCACTATCCTCTAAGCCACAGACGCCACCAGCCTTGTATGTAACATCAATACGTAATTATGCAAATACAAACAAAAACGAGACTGATAAAGACCATCATCAAGGTGCGTATCCTTTATAGGACGTTGCTCTCTTTGCAGCACATCTGAAATTCACTCTGTCTCTTGCCAGTTCACCAACTTCATCGGTGGTCATGTTCATGGTTGATAAAGACCATGTTTGAAAAATGAGGATGAGAAAGATCAAGTCTGTCACTATGCTATGTTGTCAGTGTCAGACATGAACATTCCACAACAGTCACACAAACAAATAATACATTATGCGCTTCTTCTTCTTCTGTGTTCGCCCGATATGAACTCAGACGTAGTTAGGGCGTGATATGCCATTTATGACTGATTGTTGCGTGAAAGCTTGCTTTTCTTATTATCATTGTCCTCCGCCATACAGCCGAGCCTTCTCTGACTACAGAGGTAATAGATTATGTTGAGATGAGATGTATGTGAAATTGTGTAAGAAAATGAGATAGAGTAAGACAGAAAATGAGATAGAGTAAGACAGAAAATGAGATAGAGAAAGATATAGGGTTTTAAAGCCGAAGGATTGACTTCATTGCACCGGGTTTACCCCATATGGCTCGGTCCCTTTCCGCAGAAATGGCACACCACCGGCCGAAGTATTGCACAAAGCACGAACTCCGTAGCTCCAGCAACAATCCTAGGGGTCTCTGGAAAACTGCACTCGTGAACAGAACGGGCGGTCCGGACTCGAACCCACGACCTTCGACTCACAAGGCAAAGGGCTTAACCACTTAGCCACAGAGACAATGAGATAGAGTAAGACAGAAAATGAAATAGAGTAAGACAGAAAATGAAATAGAGTAAGACAGAAAATGAAATAGAGTAAGACAGAAAATGAGAATCGCGATAGTATAGTGGTTATTACACAAGCTTCGTAGGTGTTAGACCTGGGTTCAATTCCCTACTTGGAGGTGGGGGGCACTTTCGTTTTAACTCACCGCACACAAAGGGTGTAACTGTTTTTAGACATGGTGTAGCTATTTTTAGATATGTTGAAGCTATTCTTAGTATGTAATTGTCATCCTGTCGATTTTATGGACAAGGAAAGTAATTTTTCAAATGCAGATCAAAAATTATTTGTTGATGGCTGGAAAAGTCTGAAACTGTTTGGCTAATCAATCAATTTTTGTTTCCGATCCAGAAGCACTTGAGCTTTCAGCTCTTCGGTTCGGTGCCATGGACATCGTAACCCTTCGGTTCGGTGCCACGAACACGTAAATCTGGGAAACCTTTGGCTTTTCTGCTAGCCCACGGAATTGAACCCGCACTCATAGAGAGCTTGTCACCCGCAATCCAGCGCGCTACGAGCATGCTGGGCACTCGGGCAAATCAATCAATTGATTTGACATATGTCTCTTGTAATGTCTTTGGTATTTATCATCACCAAAGACATAAATCACGAATTTCCCTTGAAATGTCAGCATTGGCACATGACAAAAACGAAAAAAAACACGAAATTGATGTTCCTTTCAATCCTTGTTTTTTTTCAAACAGAAACCCATAAAAACGTTAATGGAATAAACCTCATGTAAATTTGTGCGTTTGGGAATCCCCGGACACCTCATAGAACCTCTATGGGAGCCTCAGGGAACTCCGGTCTCCCTTTGTTTGTGGTGAATTAAAACGAAAGTACCGAGTGAGGTTTCATCAGACAGTAACGGTACCCAGGTCGACCTAGATCAGAGCCAACTATAAACCTATGGGCCTTCAGACTCAGGTAAGAGTTATGGGAAATCAGACCCCAACTACACCACGTGACCTAGCATTCCAGTTTTGGTGTATATAGACGAATTCATTTTAAAATCAACACAAAATGCTAAATCGAAGTTATATTATGTAACAAGTTAAGTTTAACAATAAGGAATATTAATATTATTAAAAATTATCACCAATAAATAACCATAGACTCACAGAATTGAGTAAAATTGCAAGAATGCGTGCAGTGTTCTATCAAACATATGTTATTTCCAGATCCCTTTTCTGATCTAGGTCAGGGAATCCCCGTTCAGTTATCTGGCCTAGTTATCTAGAGTTGGCTGTGCCTAGACTCAATTGCGTACCAGAAAAATACTGGGAAGTAAAGGTGACCAGCATGAGGTTGACCACATCACCAATTGTGTGCTGATGTTCAAAGAGAAAAAACAAACAGGTCCACCATCGTATTTCCCAATAAATTTGATATTATGAAAAAATAGCTCCTGTTTGTTGTCGGATTCGGCTTGGTGTTGGCTACCCATGAAGTAAAAAAAAAACCATTAGCTACAAGTTAAACTAAGTATGAACGAGAGTTTGTTGCGGGCATATCTCTAACTGGAGTCTAAACGCAAAAAGAGGACAAGAAGTTAAAAGATGAAAAAGGGTTTTAAGGCATAAGCCCGTCTGCCCAGCATGTTCGTAGCGCTGGACTCGGTGACTATCCTCGGTGGCGAGTTCAATGCCTGTAGATGGCAAAAGAAGCACAGATTCCCCAGATTTACGGTGTTCGTGGCACAGACCGAAGGGTTACAAATGTCCATGGCCCTCGGCCAAGAGCTGAAAATTCAGTGTCGGATCAGAGGTAAAAAAAAGGCATGAAATGTTAAAAACAAGCGTAGTGACAATACAAATCTAAAGTTATTATAGAAAAACATTCCCAGATTTTCATTAGAAACGTTTGAATGTCTCCATATCTAGTCGTCCTTATGTAATTGTTTTTAAAATTCGTCACTCCTGTTGTTCGTTTGCTTGACAAAGGCCTTGTTGGTCGAAACGATGCTGTATATTGTCATTGTTTTTGTAATTTGTAAGACTCAGTACTTTGTGATTACGTGTTTCGCCTATAGAAAAACAAATAATTAATTTGTTCGACCATTTGGTAAGAATGGAACCCGGTCCCCTTTCTACAAGCAGCACTAACATACTACATGAGACCACCAGGATTCATATCAAGAGGACGGAGACGAGGTAGTTAGTTCTATGTCTAAAGGGGTCTAAAGTCGAAGTATTGACTTCATTGCACCGGGTTTTACCCCATATGCTCGGTCCCTCTCAGCAAAAATAGCAAACCATCTGCCAAGAATATTGCACAAAGCACGATCTCCGTAGTTCCAGCAACAAACCTAGGTGTTTTCTGGTAATTTTAAAATTGTTATCTCGTGTACAGAACGGCGCGGTCCGGATTCGAACTCATGACCTTCAGAACGCAAAGCAAAAGCTTAACCACTTAGCCACAAAGAGCACAGAGTGCTAAGCCAAACATTAAATACATTTGACAAGACTCCAAACTACACACCTTATGAAATAATAAAAATCTAAACTCAACACTTGTCTGTAACGATTCCATGCATCAGAAGTAGGACAAAAGGAGAAAATAAAATAAAAAATATGAATTCTATTTCAAATTTTGCAAGGTTAACATTTTTTGGGGGTAAATTTCAGGTAGTTTTCAGAAACTGCTCGTGCAGATAACTGTAGATGACTTTTCCATCACTCCAGATATCGGTGTAGGTGCCAAACATGCATAGTAAGAGCATAGTTAAGTCGTTACGTGTATGTATCAACAACAACAATATTTTTTTTACCTGGAGAGGAATTGAAGACTTACACATTTTACCCTATGTTGTCTGCAAGTCTGCAGTAATTGTTTTATTTATTTGTTTATTTATTCTAATCAGTGGCGGCTCGTGGTAATTTTTCTTGGTGGGGCCAGTTACAAATTTTCGGAAAAAACATGGTGTTTTTAGCTTTTACTATTCCGGAAGTTATTCCCCTTCGATTATTGGAGGGGCCGGGCCTTATTGGCCCTTAATGACGAGTCGCCCCTGATTCTAATGTTTGCAAACACATTTGTTTTCTGCTTGACAAGATACGATGTTTCTGAATGCAAACTTTCATAGTGCTGAACATTTTAGCACAAGAGAAGAGTTTAGGCCTGTAATGTGTTACGGAGTTAGTCGTCGTATATCTTTTAAGAACTTTCCGTAGTGGAGCG
The DNA here is from genome assembly GCA_020796225.1 of Arion vulgaris. Lineage (NCBI taxonomy): Eukaryota > Metazoa > Mollusca > Gastropoda > Stylommatophora > Arionidae > Arion > Arion vulgaris. The sequence continues at coordinate 60,036,219 of CM036758.1, read as the reverse complement.
TCTGGTCGAATGTATTAGAGCGTGGCTCCCATACGGGAGGCGCGGGTTCAATCCACGATAAGGAGTTTTTTTATGTTGGGGGCATAAAGAAAACATCATAACCTGAACAGTTTCGTGGCGATTGCAATAGCCGTGCGGCCATTACATTCCACATCCCCCTGTCCTACATCGCCCAAAAAGCGGTATTACAAGTAGTAAGGACACCCCCGTAGTTATTTGATTTTTTAGCCAGAATAAAGCGTACATGTACTTCTCATAGCTAGTTGATTTTAGCCAGAATAACGACGTTTAAGGTACACTGAGTCACGACAGAGATAAAGTGTCTACACAGAATGTTGTGAGTATCAAGAAGAGATCGGTTTAGAAATAAAGACATCAGGAAAAATGTATAAAACATCAGTACTGAGCTTCATCAAGAAACAACAAATTCAATGGTTCGGAATTATAAGCAGATTACCAACAGACAGTACGCTTCAAAGAGCAATGATACTCTGATACAGTGGATACAATGCTACACCGATACAGCAAAAGACTGTCCAGGCACAAGGTGGACTTCAGAAATAACAGAGGCGGTGAAGGAAACTATTTATGAAGCGCACACAAAAGACCATTCTAGAAATCTCTTGATATCCTGACGTTGTGAGGCAAAACAAGATTAGAGAAATGAACTAAGAATAAAGCTGAAATACTTCTCACGGCTACTTGATTTTGTAACTAGGCCAGACAACTGACTGGGGGTTTCCTGACCTAGATCAGAAAAGGGGGCTGGAAAATATAGATGTTTTTGATAGAACACTGCAAGCTTTTTTGCAATTTTTCTCAATTTTGTGAGTCTATGGTTATTTACTGGTGAAAAATATTCATAATATTGATATTCCTTATTGTTAAACTTAACTTGTTGCATAATATAACTTCGATTTAGCATTTTGTGTTGATTTAAAAATGAGTTCGTCTATATACACCAATACTGGAATGCGAGGTCACGTGTTGTAGTTGGGGTCTGATTTCCCATAATTATTACCTGAGTCCGAAGGCCCATAAGTTTATAGTTTGCTCTGGCTTGGGTCACATATTTTATATCTTATAATGGCGTAAATGATGTAATATAATCGACAAGATCAGTCTATTGTTGAAACGTGAGCAATGAAATATTTGTCAGACTCACGACATAGTCGATTCTTCAGATTCGAAGCCCTTGCTATTGTATTCACTTACACTAAATTATTCTCTAGTAGATACCAGCTCACTGTGGCATATCAAGAAATGATAGCGCAGACTTGTGGCTAAGGAATGATACAAATTGATACAACACAAACACGCAGTGTCACTAACAGAGATACGATCGTGTGTTGTCGGGGCTTGTAAGGGGAGAAAAGAATAGTAGCACTGTGACCTACAAGGGATGTCGTAGGAGGCGACTAAGATAGGAGCCTCGCCCGAATGGTTACCGGGATCAAATTTGGGGTGTAAAGAATAGAGCCACTGTTACCTGCCACGCATGTCGTAAGAGGCGACTAAGGAGGTTTGACTGAAAACGGATGCATGTGTCCGCTAGGGAATGCTAACCCGAAACAAATGTTTGCAGAAAACGGATACACCAGGCCGTAAGGCGCATAATATGGTGCAACGACCCTCACAATGAGGAATGGGATGACGGATTCTACAGTCGCCAATCTGCCTCGGAGATTTAGCCCCGCAGCAAGAATGTCAGACCTACCATCCCGAGGGTGGCCAAAACTCACTGCGGGAAGAGGTTGGCACAAGCGGGGAAGCAGAAATCATAGGAATTATATCCTACATAATTTCCACCAGTATACAGAGTTGAGAAGAAGAGGTGGCCCACTTACACTAGCGTCCAAGACAAACTGTATGGCGTGGCTGATAATCTGAGGCAGACGGCTGCCGTTACTAGAGAATCCGAAATCCCAATCTAGTGAGAACGCAGAAGAAGCAGAAGAAGAAGAGATAGGAGCCTAGGGAAGCTAGCCTAGTAAATAAAAAGCATGGCAGAAATCTGATGTATTGGCCTACTTGTAGGCGCATAACTGGCACAACGTACAACCGCTCTTAGACTCAGATCACATACAAATCCCAAAGAGTGGTTTAGCAGGTGGTCGTTATGGATCGTTTGAAGAAGAAGAAAATTGTTATCGAAACACATATCAAACGAAAATACAAAGAGTTGCATAGGTAACTAACGCACGGCAAACACCCATAAGATCCTACCAACAGACTCCACAGAAAACAGCACACAACAATATTTCGCTCGCCTCAGAACAGGACACTGCAGGCTCAACCAATATCATCATCATCAGGTGCTGTCTCCACATCGAAGGTTGGCTGCAATGAATCTCCAGCATCCTCTGTCTTTCGCTTTGGTGTTGCACACTGCCAGACTGTAACCTATCCATTTCTTAAAGTTTTCCTCTCACTTATCTCTCGGTCTTCCTCTTGCTCTTCCCCCCTCTAGTAAATTTGTTATCATGGTGTCATATCTTTTTATGTGCCCAAAATACTTTACTTGTCTGAATTTTATTTCTCTTAATAATTGTTTCTTCATGCCTAGTTTTCCTAAAACTTGTTTATTTGTCTGTTTTTCTGTCCACGAAACTCTGCCTGTTCTTCTATATATCCACATCTCAAATGCATCAATTCTGTCTTCTAACTGCTTGTTCACTGTCCATCACATACACAGAATATGCATCCTGCTCAGACTGCAGAATATGCATGTCAAATTGAAACACCGACTACAGATCACATCCTGCAGCCCTGTCCATCACACAATCACCAACGATTTGAAACATAGCCTCATGAACGAAGCCTACAGTGAAAACTATGAGGAACTCACGAAGAACTCTAGCTGACATGCAGCTTCATAGAGGCAATCGATTTACCACAGAGAACCACGCAGAAAAAGTATAACGAGTACAAAGCAAGAGGAAGACCACGCAAAAGATGGAAGAACGGCATCAAGAACAGAATTACGAAGTTAAATATCAGCTTACAAAGTACCTTAAAACAAGCACACACAAGATCACTACATTCTCTCAGCTCCAACACATCTATAAAGAAGTCAATGGTGGAAGAGAAGAAGAAAAAGAAGAATCCATCTAATGGTTTAGAAGATCATACAAAACCGATCACAAAGAAGAAGAAGTATTCACTTATCCCTCTCTGTGGCATTCACTTATCACTCTCTGTGGCATTCACTTATCACTCTCTGTGGCATTCACTTATCACACTCTGTGGCATTCACTTATCCCTCTCTGTGGCATTCACTTATCCCTCTCTGTGGCATTCACTTATCACTCTCTGTGGCATTCACTTATCACTCTATGTGGCATTCACTTACACTTACATCTAACTGTAAAGTCCTGACGTTGTAACTCACGTATAATACTCAAACAAATAATTTTCACTTGCTCTAACGTTTACATCAACATTTAAAAACCCTGACGCTAAAATCAACGTGTTCACGCTGCGCTTACATTGACGCCATGACGTTTACCAGTGGCGGCTCGTGATCCTTTTGTTGGTGGGGTCAGACTCAAATTTTCGGTAAAAATCATGGTTTTGGGTTAGGTTATATTTTAATTTATTAACTAATAAATACACGCTACACATTATTTTTGGTGGGGCCCGGCCCCACTGGCCCTTAATGACGAGCCGCCACTGACGTTTACAATGACGTACTAACACGTACATAAGTGTATGATTGATTCTTCACAGAAAATAAAGAACCATTCTGTTTTCAGAACTTTTCGAAATTTGTCATCTACAATTTACAACTGTAATGACAAATAAAACACAAGAAAAATTCATTAAAATAATTAAAAAATAAAATTCCCAACAAATATTTTCACCATCTTCTAAATTACAACGGAGACCGTCGGCGGCACTACGTAGAACGTACACTGTTGCTGGGATCTTCTTGCGCACGAAAAAAATTGGAACACACATGGCTACTCACCGAAGTGCAATGATGATGATCCTATCAATCAATCAATCAATCAATCAATCAATTAACGTGTACAATCAATACAAGTTGTATATTGTAAAATTTGAAAATATTAACTCATGTGTACCGTCGTTATCGTAAGTTGAGAGCCCTTGTTAAGTAAATATTTTACATTTTTTTTTCCGATCCAGAAGCACTTGAGCTTTCAGCTCCTCGGCTCGGTGCCATGGACATCGTAACCCTTCGGTTCAGTGCCACGAACACCGTAAATCTGGGGAATCTATGGCTTTTTCTGCCATCCCGCGGAATTGAACCCGCACACACAGAGGGATAGTCACCCGTAGTCCAACGCTCTACGAACACGCTGGGCAGACGGCCAAATATTTTACAGTGACCTAGGTCGCGTTAAAAAAAACATATGACTCTGTATACCTCGACTCTGTACACCTCGACTCTGTACACCTCCACTCTGTATACCTCGATTCTGTACACCTCGACTCTGTACACCTCGACTCTGTACACCTTGTATTGATGTATTCGTTGCCTTCTTAGTTTATTTCTTCAAACATACACTTTATCCACACTCCACATTTCTTTTGTAAGTAGTTACGGCTTGTAGAAAGTGGCGCCCCAAACATGGTCTACAGTTGATGACTTCTGCTCCTGAAGAAGATAACACATAGTCCGGTATAGATAAGCACCGCCATGTTTAATATGTCAACCGTTGTAGGTCTCAGTTTCACAATGACTTTTTTATGGAAAGTGTAAGGTGATGCTAAGGTTTCATGATACGGCACCGGGTATTGTAGAGTAACGACTAATGTTGTTAATATACAATAAAGTACTGTAGACAGTGGCGGCTCGTGCTCATTTTTGTTGGTGGGGCCAGACACAAATTTTCGGGAAAATCATGGTTTTAGGTTAGGTTATATTTTAATCTAAAAAATAATAAATATACGTTACACATTATCTTTGGTGGGGCCAGGCTCTACTGGCCCTTAATGACGAGCCGCCACTGACTGTAGCTAACCCTATACCTTTATATAAATACAAAATAAAGTTAAGGAGAGAAGTCGCCACCATTTTCGTTACCGGATATGTTGAATTCAAGGGAAAAGAATAGTATTACCAAAATAAGGATGAAATGAAAATAGTGGCATATCCTTTACAGAACGTAGCCATCAACCCCAGTAAACGAGTCGTTGATTTTTCTAGGCACCACTTATACTTTCAGTAGTTTGCAATTGCTTTCTGAACGGTGAGGTCCATTTTTACTTTTTAAAAATTTCACGGAAACGAATTTGCTTCCAAACTTGCCACCGTGGGGTTTGAACCAGGTACGCTTGGGTTTGTGATCGAGCTCACTATCGCTTGAGCTACAGACGCTTAATAAGAGTAGACTGCAGTAAAACTATGTAGCAATGGTGAAAAACGTAATAACAAAGTACTGTGGTTTTACAAAGTACAAAAACAATATACAGCGATGTTTCGAACAAAATGCCGTCATCAAGCAAAGGATGCAACAGAAGAGAAGAAATTTAGACTTCTTGTTCGGTATACATAACATATACAACAGCACAATAAATCCCTTATGGCTGTAAATAACAGAGGAGTTTCAGGGCTGTGAATCCCACTCGCTGACCCGATTGAAAGAGATGGGTGTCAATATTGGTGCAGCCCAAAAAGAACGACATACTAAATATGCAAGAGATTGATTAATCAACATCGAACTGGCGTGTTGGGTCGCTGGACGCTGCTGGATTTGCTGATGCGGAGATCGGAGCACCTATGGACATGTCCGGAGTGCTATGATGATAGTCCTCATATAACTGATAACTGTAAAAAAAAAAAAATGGCGAAAAGATTGAGCAGACAGGCTTGCAGGCATGGCTATAGTGACAAGCGGTAGAGCAATGGATAGAGCTGATATCCTGAACATCATTAGAAAGATGGTTCGGATATACAGATCGGAGAGCATACAGACTTTCTTTACTATCATTTATCCAATGAATATAGGGTTTCTGTGGCTAAGTGGTTAAGCCCTGCCTTGCATACCGAAAGCCGTGGGTTCGAATTTGGACAGCGCCGAACTGTCCACGAGTGCTTTTTCCCTAGGATTGTTGCCGCAGCTACGGAGTTCGTGCTTTGTTCGATACTCTCGGCAGATAGCGTGCTATTTCTGCGGAGAAGGACCGAACTATATGGGGTAAAACACGGTGCAATGAAGCTAATCCTTTGGTTTTAGATCCAGTGGCGTCTCGTCATTAAGGGCCACTGGAGCCGGACCAACCAAAAGAATGAGTAACGTGTATTTATTATTTTATAAATTAAAATATAACAACTCAAAACCATGATTTTTTGAAAGTTATTGTCTGGCCCTACCAACAAAATGATCAGAGCCGCCACTGTTTAGATCCAATGATACAGTTAAGAAATAAACAGACGGTTTGGCAGACAATATTGGAAGGAAACAGTTATTAGAAAGAATTTGCATGTCTCATTATTATATTCTGTAACTGGACGAGAACTCACAGACGCAACAGACGATGAGATCTTATTGTGTTGAGTTAGATATGAACATGAGAAAATATCTTCAAAGACGTACTGTTAATCCCGTGCACTGGTGCACACTGCAGTTGACGTGTGCTGGTGCACACTGCAACTGAAAAAACATTTAACAGCTAAAACGAGTTTACCACATATCAAGAAGGATTGGTTGATATGTACTGGAATTAGCACAGACGGGACAGGAGCAATGTCTGGAAATGTTACTAGATCTGTAGAACGCACTAAGGAACTTATACCGCCTGTGACTTTCTAACACGTAGAAACAAGGTACTGTAGTTTTACAAAGTACAAAAACAATATCCAGCAACGTTTCGACCAAAAGGTCTTTTTCAATGCAAAGAATACATCAGAAGTGAAGAAATTTATACTTTTTATACGGCAGACATAACATATACAATCAAACATTAAATCCCTAACGGCTCTAAAATAAAAAATATGTATCTAAAACGAAAAACGAAATGGTGGATTTTTCACATTTATTTCGTTTGTATAAAGATGGTTAGAGGTACACCCGTGTGTTGAATGGGTTCTCAAGGGGAATAAACAATAGTAACACTGCGACCTACAAAGCATGTCGTAAGAGGCGACTGAGGTATGGGCCTAGGTATGATACCCTGTAAATAAAAAGCGTCGCAGAAATCGGATGTGCTGGCCTACTAGTAGGCGCATAACTGGCACAGCGTACAATCGCTCTTAGGCTCAGATCGCATACAAATCACAAAGAGTTATTAACAACTGATCGAAATGAGCGCTAAAAAAATAAATATGGTTTGAGGTATAAAAAAAAATGTTAGGAACCGCTGGTTTAAGAAAGCATTCTATACTAAACAAGTTGGATGTACATTTTAAAAACGTGCAAACACAATGGAACAATCTAAAAAAAATTAGGCCAAGCTGTCAGTGTTTGTCATTTTAAATGGTTTCTCAGGTATAGAATATGTCAGCGGTGTAAACCTAGAGACACATATTGTGTAAAGAGAATACAGCCATTTCTCTTGGTTTATATTCTTGTGTCTGGCAGTGTGAAGTGATTCGGTTAAGCTCTACAAATATGCCTGACTGTCTATCGAAATGTGTCTTGGCGGACGAATATGATAAATGGCTTCGAAATTAAATATGTTGCTTATGCGGTTGTTTAGGTGGTTGCATAGAATATTGCACGGATTATTGCAAAGGCAGTAGTATTCGCATCTGTATAGATAGTTGTATGAAGGGTTGCAACGGCAGTAGCAATCATACAGCTGCTAAGATTATTGCATGGACGGTTTCAAAGGCAGTAGCATACTATACATATATTCATATTTAAAAGCATGGACAGTCAAAGGTAGGATGATACATGTATGTATAGATTATTGCATGGATGGTTGAAAGGCAGTAGTATAGGCATCTGCATAGGTTATTGCACGGGACGTTGCAAAGGCAGTTGCATACGCCTCTGTATAGATAGTGGGATAGACGGTTGCAAAGGCAGTAGCAATCATACAGCTCCATAGATTATTGCATGGACGGCTGCAAAGGCAGTATCATACGCCTCTGTGTACATTATTGCATGGACGGTTGGAAATGCAGTAGCATACGCCTCTGCATAGATAGTTGCATGGACGGTTGCAAATGCAGTAGCATACATACAGCTAGCTACATAGATTGTGACATTGACGGTTGCAAAGGCAGTAGCATACGCCTCTGTATAGATAATTGCTTATACTGAATAACAAATATTTAGTCGTTATGTTATAGATTAAATGATAGTACCGTCATCATTGCACTTCACTGAGTAACCATGGGTGCTCTGATCTCTTTCTTTATAAAGGAAAGTCTCAGAGACAGTGCACTCAAAATTAGTAGCACTGGCGAGGGTCCTGGTGCAATTTTATAAGATGGTGAAAATACTTTTGTATGAATTTTATTCTTTAATCTGTCTAATGAATTTGCCTGGGCAGTGGTTTTCCAGCCTGTTCTTCTCGATTTTAACTAACTATGGTTCTTTTACTTGCTCTACTTGAACACGAAACCAACATTTTATCGTCTGTCTGATAGACTAGGAACTCGATTTCACCTACACTGAGATCACGGATCTCTGGAAAAATATCCCGATTGCTACATGAAGGAGCAAACCGCTTACCTTTGGAACGAAAGGCGAGTATCTACCATCTACGACATAAAGACCCCCGTAGATATGTTATGAGAAGCGATAATCTTGTATATGTCAGACGGAGCTTATTTTCCAAAGCGTTAAAGAAAAATGTAAAACTACATCAATGGTTTTTTATCATAAAATATGATCAAGCTTGGGATGCACAATCCAAACAAAACTCCATGAAGTCATGACTTCTCCCTCTCGCTGCCTTCAGCTTCATTTATCAACAACAACTTTAATCTGCAAGGAGTGCCGCTAACAAACATATCCTAACACCAGTTCACCATTACATCGTTAAACAAAAAGCCCCAAATATCGTTTGACTACAAAAGCGTTAAACGTGAATGAATAAGATGGTATCTATTTATGTTAACAAAATATTACGGAACAATCTATCCATCTCCGGTATAGGTCTCTCAGTCATCATCATGTAGCATGCCCTTTTTAGAACGTCACTTTTATCACAGACCGACTGAAAAACGTTCTACTTACTCCTTCAGCGTCATGTTCAATGTTTCTTTGATGTCCTGCGGCTACCTTAGTCTTGGTCGTCCACTGACTCATCCTTCAATGTTTCCTTGATGTCCTGCTGCTACCTTAGTCTTGGTCGTCCTCTGCCTCATACTCCAGGAACCATGTCTCTCAGTAGATACATATAAATCTTTGTCCTATGGCTTACAGCCTTATGAGTTATAAATGATATCCCCACCGTGTTCCTAGCATGTAAGTGTAGTATCTTAAACTGTTTAGTTTCCCAACATGACGCCCGTCTACATCAACCTTTCCTTCTTATGTATTTGCCAACCGCCGCCCGTGTGGTGTCAGGGCCCGCAAGGAAAGCAAAGAATAGTACCACTGCAGCCTACAATGCATGTCGTAAGAAGCGTTGATGCAGGCCCTATGGATGCTACCTAGTAACTAAAAGTAGCGGAGAAATCGGATGTGCTGGCCTATTTGTAGGCGCATAACTGACACAACGTACAATCGCTCTTAGGCTCAGATCACATACAAATCACACAGAGTGGTTGACAAGTGGTCGATATGGAGCGTTCGAAGAAGAAGATTTGCCAACTGCAGAAAATTACGGTGTCGCCTCAGAATTTCGTCATCATAGATGCCTGAATCCTGTCCCTGCTCGCAGTATGTAATGAAATATACCAAGTTCACGGAATATTTTTATAATTTTGTTTTTTGCAATATGCAAAATACATGTGACTTAGTCTTGAACTGAACAGACTAAACACTCAGCCAAATTGGTTACAGTCTATTGACAAGACAATGCCATTGTTGCCGTTCTGTCCCATTTTGGCTGTCTGTTTTCCACGTCACGCCACAGTATTTTAACTTCTCGCGATCGCTATTTTGATGATTATACCGTGAGACGCATTCTTATAATGAAGTCGACTTGTCTGGAGCTAATCTCTGGTGTCATTTAGTTTATAATTGAGTGTTGCGTTATAGGGCCAGCACCCCTTTCTATGAAGGATATACAGGGGGTAGTCTTGCAGGACATGTTATGTGGTTTACAATATCTTAACTCTCCCAGCTCTCTTCTCCGTGTTTCTATGGACGTCCAGACTATCATCTTCAACCGGTGACATCGAAGATGTCTAACAATAAACCAACTGACAGCATACGCTCAATCAACTCTTTATCTTTTTTATGATGATCTCTATGACAATTCGTTTTAAATCTTTAAGCTTTCTCATATCATATTTAGCCAGAAAATTTGTAGGATTTTTCTTAACTCCTACAATACGACTAGCCACATGACAAACCGCTCTGGTAGTACCACTTTTCCAACATGACTCCTCACAAACCAAAATAATAATAGGAAGAAAATTATTCACAAAATTCATGCTATTTGTGTATAGTTTTTGATAGAATATAACAAGTGCATTTTTATGGGATAGACCTTTCATCTCTATCACATTCTGATATATAAGATTTTAATAGTGAATGCTATTCAAATGTTTTTTGTGTTTTGTTTTCTTCTTTTTCTTCAAACGCCACCATATCGACCACTTGTTATACCACTCTTTGTGATTTATACGTGATCTGAGTCTAAGAGCAATTGCATCGTTCGTGACCCCAGTTATGCGCCTACAAGCACATCCGACTTCTGCGACGTTGTTATTTATCTAGGTAGCTTCTCTAGGCCCCTACCTCTGTCGCCTCTTACAACATGCCTTGAAGGTCGCAGTGTTACTAGTCTTTGCTCCCCTTGCTCGCTCGTCTCTTACAACATGCCTTGAAGGTCGCAGTGTTACTAGTCTTTGCTCCCTTGTAGCCCCAGCACCCCACGAGTGGTTTTTGTTTTATTTTCAAAGCAATGCGTAAAAACATGGTTCTATTGTGTGTATCAATAGTGAGCTCGATCACGACCCAATCGTACCTGGTTCAAACTCCACGGCGGGCAAGTTTGGAACCAAATTAATTCCCTTAAGTTTTTACGAATGATAAAAATATACCTCACTGTTCAGAAAGCAATTGCAAACTACTGAACGTATAAGTGGTGCCTAGAAAATCGACGACTCGTTTACTGTTGTTGATGGCTAAGTCCTGTAAAGGATATGCCACGATTTTCATTTTTTCAGTGTACGTAGACAAAAAGAAACATTTATTTTCGAATGTCTCATAACAATGATGACTTTATGAAAACATATTTTCTCTCCGATCTCCAGCTCCAAACTTCGCTTTTATTTGAAGATGAAACTTAAGAGGACTATCCAAACAGAACCTATCAGTCAAGGTCGGTTTGAAATTTGGAGTTATTAACAACTTTAATAAAAAGCTCACCGTCTGGCTCCAAAATGTGAAGCCATCACGCACAGAAAACTGCCGACACGGCACTCCTGGAACAGATGAAACTGAGTGGCTGCTATCTCTAACACAATCGAGTCCGTCGTCAGTGGAAGGGGAACCCTCGTTCTCAAGCTTCGAGGATTATATAATGTTGGCACGCGATTGGCTGAATGACAACAGAGAGAGAGAGAGAGAGAGAGAGAGTGAAAGAGAAAGCGAAAAAGCGAATGAAAGAAAGGGAGAGAGAATGATAGAAAGATAGAGAGAAACAGCCAGACAAACATGAACATACAGACACAGGTAGAATATATGATTAATGAAGTGTTTATATATATACATACGAGTATATGTATACATGCTAGAGTTCTCTGTGGCGTAGAGATAGGTGCTCGTCTCACGTGTCAAAGGTACCAGGTTCGCTCTTCGTGAAGCCACCTGGATTTTTTCCAGAGATCCCTGATCTCAGTGTAGGTAAGATCAAGTTCCTAGTCCTATCGGAGATGGACGATAAAACATAGGTCCCGTGTTCAATTTGAGCACGTAAAAAGAACCCTGGCAGCTCAGAATCAAGAAGAGCAGGACAGCAGCTGCCCGGGCAAAATTCATTAGAACAGTTTAAAAATAAAATTCCTACAAAATATCTTTACCATCTTCAAAATTACATCGGAGCCCTCGCCGGTGCTACGGAGTTCGTGCACTACAGCTGATATATTCATGTGTAAGAAAGAGATAGGAGCACACATGGTTACTCACCGAAGTGCAATGCCGATGGTCTATCCAGTGGCGGCTCGTGGTCATTTTTCTTGGTGTGCCAGACACACATTTTCGAAAAAAAAATGTTTTTTAGTATTTATTATTCCGGGAAGTTATCCCCCCTTTCGATTATTTGTGGGGCCTGGCTCCACTGGCCCTTAATGACGAGCCGCCCATGGTCTTATCAAGAAAATCAATATATACATACAAATATATACATGAGATCTGCGATACATTTTACTTAAATACATAAATTACTAATCACAAAGCAGGCATTGAAGTGGGAGGCAAATTGTTACGATAAAAGAAAGGACTCCGATAGGGATACCCTAAAACGACACTTTGCTGGGAGAGGTAAGAAATATCGAACTCCATCCCAAAGAAGAGATTGAGCGAGTTGCCCAGGATAGAACGGTATCGAGAAATTATAAATTGTATATTCCAAAATATTTTTCTTAAAAAAAAATAAATAAATGAAATTGATACTCGGATGCTGAAGAAAAAAAGGACATTACATTACTTACTTAAGTGAATATTCCGATGAAGAGCAGTCTTCCAATCTCAATCTTCGTCTACATCTCAACCAAAACTTGATGTAACTGTGGGTAATTAAGAAATCAGGTCTCTCTTCTTCTTCTTCTTCATTCTTCGCTCCTAGGGAAGCATAGGTCCGAAACCAAGCCCTTCCAAGCCGGCCTATCCAAGGTCATCCTTTCCAGATTTCTCCACTCTCCCCCATTTTCTTGCATTCCGGATTTAACTTCCGTCTCCAGGGTCTTCCCTACCTCTATTGCCCTGGGGGTTCCATCGGAGAGCCTGTCTTGTATGTAATGCTGTTAAGGGGTTTCTTCAGTGTGTGTCATATCCATCACCACCTTCTGCACCTTATCTCTTGTTCCACCTGTCGTTGTCCTATTCTATCCCAGAGTTCCCTGTTTGTAGTCTTGTCATACCATCGCAGATGGAGTATCCTGCAGTAGCACCATAAATCGATAGATAATAATAGAATATTGCCGACACTATATCGCTGCAGGTACAACTTCGAACTAACACTTTCACCTGTCTTTACCTGTATTAAGTGCACACCTGGTCGGTACATCACACACATAACATGCATACCATCACAACAACATTTTAAGATGTTTTTATTGAAATATAACTAACCAAGCTGATTAACAGTTCTACGCAAGAAAAATGTAGTTGCTTCAATGCGGATATTTATTGGATAAACTTTAGAACAAATGAAAGAAAAACTTAAAGAAGACTGAAGTGGTCTGGCTCCATGTTGAAGATGTTTACATAAGAAATCAAAGGTCGAGATGAAATTAATTGAACTGCTACTTTCCAGTTTCAAACATTGGCTATTTTTCTAGTTTTTCTGAGCTTCTGTAGTGCATTCAGAAATTCCTGCCCAGTCTCATGCGTTTCTCTCTAACCTTTGATCAATGTATTCAAGTGCATTTTTGCATATGGTTTTTTGGGAGTTATATTTCCATCGCCATGTGTTTCCGTGGCTCACAAGGGGAGCAAAGAATAGTATCACTGTGACCTACAAGGAATATCATGATGCGAATAAGTTAAGGGCTTAAGGAAGCTACCATAGTAAATAAAAAGCCTCACAGAAATCGGATGTGCTGGCCTACTTGTATGCGTATAACTAGCACAATGTGTAATCGCTCTTAGACTCAGATCACATACGAAGCACAAATGTTCGATATGGAGCGTCCGAAGAAGTTATATTTCCATGACCTCAAAGCATTCTAATCTATCATTTACTTTTCTTTTCTTTCGCTGCTGTTAAATGTTTACACAATGAGTCAAGTTCCATGAATGCATATTGTTGTATTTGTTAGTTCATCTTATCTTATCTTAACCACATTTGCCGTGAAGCGGCGTGGGGAGAGTTAGTTTCCTATCTTGTGCCAGACGTTGTCAGTCCATGCTTTCGCAGGGATTCTGAGATGTTATCTATCAATCGCGTTCTTGGCGTGCCTCGTGTTCTGTGCCCTGAGAGTCGATTATTGTAGGCACGTGATGATAGTAAATGTGGTTCCATTCTCATTAGATGGCCGAACCACTTGATTCTTTGATTCTCGATGTACTGTATGCATGGTATAGTACCAACGATGCTTCTGATATTCTCGTTTCTCACTCTATCTCTCCTTGTAACGTTGACAGTTTTTCGTAGACATCTCATTTCACATGTTGTAATCTTTCTTTCTTTCCACGTTAGTTCATCAGGGCTTCTAAATAGCTTTGTATGGATGTTTGTCTCTGTTGGTCAGTGTTCGTTTCGAAGTTGAGTTACCAGGTGACAATCTCGCAGGATGTGAGTTACCAGGTGACAATCTCGCAGGATGTGAGTTACCAGGTGACAATCTCGCAGGATGTGAGTTACCAGGTGACAATCTCGCAGGGTGTGATCGGATGTTTGTGCTGTCTGTTCACATGCACATATGGGTGATGGAACCAGTCTTAGTCTGTGTAGGTGACTTTACAGTCTATTGTGCACAGTTCTGAGTCGACACAATATCACCTGCTTCGCTCTACCTAGATAGTGGTAATTATCTCTTTGCTAGTTTTCTTTTCTAATGACTTTGAAGAATGTTTCTTTTCCTGGAAAGTGCTTATTTTATTCTTTTGTTTTTTGGTTGATATTCTCCTCCTTTGATAATTAGTCTGCTCTCTTGTTTCCTGGTATGCCACAGTGTGATGGTATCCATTGCAACACCACCCTCTTCTGGTATTCAATTCACTTAATGGTTTTTTGTAATCTATCAGTTTTCCACTATTTAGGGCTTGCAATACTGGAAGTCAAAGGAGATCAAAGTAAACACGAAGCTAAGAAACGTTCAACAAATGTGAAGTCAGTGCTGTTCTATGGCTCGCAAACATGGAGGACAACAAAAATAACCACCATAAAAACTACAGACCTTCATAAATGGATGTTTACATAGAATAGAGGGACTGAGATGGTATGATAAGATTACGAATGAGGAACTTAGAGAAAGAACTAAGAAGATACCAGTGGAGATAGAGCTAAGGAAGAGACGCTGGCGATAGATAGAAGACACATTGAGAAGACCGACTAGAAGCATTGCAAGACAGGCACTGTTTTTGAAACCTGCAGCCGCCGAGTGGTTACCGGGGCCCAAATTTGGGGTGTAAAGAATAGAACTACTGTTACCTGCCACGCATGTCGTAAGAGGCGACTAGGAGGTTTGGCTGAAATCGGATGCACGTGTCCGTTAGGGAATGCTAACCCGAAACAAATGCTTGCAGAAAACGGATGCACCAGGCCGTAAGGCGCATAACATGGTGCAACGACCCCTCACAATGAGGACTGGGATAACGGATTCTACGGTCGCAAATCTGCCTCGGAGATTTAGCCAAGCAGTAAGAATGTCAGACCTACCATCATGAGGGTGGCCAAAACTTACTGTTGGAAGAGGTAGGCACAAACATGGAAGCAGAAATCATAGGAATTATATTCTACAGAACTGCCCCCAGTATGCAGACTTGAGAAGGAAGAGGTGGCCCACTTACACCAGCGTCCAAGACAAACTTTATGGCGTGTCTGATAATCTGAGGCAGGCGGCTGCCTTTATTAGAGAATCCGAAATCCCAATCTAGTGAGAACGCAGAAGAAGAAAAGGAACCTGCAGCGAAAGAGAAGTAGGGAAAGGCCTAGACATACCTGGAGAAGAGAACTCGAGACTTATATTAAAAAAGATACCTAATACATGGAAAAAATTGGAAGGGATGGCAAGAGAGAAGAAGAGCTGGAAGAAGGTTGTTGAAGACCTGTGCTCAGTGTTGCCAAATGTAAATCGGCTTTTAGTGCTAGATTTTAGTTTAGAAAGTGCTAGAAATATTTTTTTAATGCTAGAAAAGTGCAAAAATATTTTAAGTACCAATTGTGCTGTATTAATTACAGATCAATAGTATATCATTGTAATTTGAAAAAGTCAGACTGCACAGCTTCTGGCGCCGTTTGAGCAATCGGAATGCACATCATCTGAAGTTTTTTTTGGGTCATATGACTCGCAGGGTTGCCAAATGTAAATCAGTTTTTAATGCTAGATTTTAGGGGGAAGTCTAAAAGTGCTAGAAATATTTTTAATGCTAGAAAAAAATGTCAAAAAAACAGTTTACTTACCAATTGTGTTGTATTAATTACAGCTCGAATAGTATTTCATCGTAATTTGAGAAGTCAGACTGCACATCTTCTGAAGTTTTTGTTGGGTCATATGAGTCCATTGTTCCAATTTTGGCGGTGACATCTTTAGGTAATTTAAAGTTTTTGCAGCATTTATTATGCCTCTTTAATCCATATTTTACTGCAAGAATTGCTGAAAGCATGGGCAGCTGCATTTTGATTTTCATTTTATTTTTCACGACATTCATGCTGCTGAATAACCGTTCCACTTCAGCATTAGAATTTGGTAAAATTAATAAATTTAGGGCAAAAGTTGCAACGTCTTTGAAAGGGTTACCTCCCGAAGAATCTGTATAATTGAAAACTTCAGACCAAAATGTCTCAGTGGTTGCAATATCAGTCCATGTAACTAAATGTATGATGTTGTACTGAATCTCAATTGATGATTTCATTTCTTCATTTAAGTGAAATAATTCCAGAAGGGGAATAATATTTTTCTTAAAATGTGTCAATGTATATTGCACTGAGAATAAGCTTATATTCTTCAAAATATCAATGTTTTCTGGCAGACGATTATGCAGCTCTTTGTACAGGCTAATCAAAAAGTTTTGTGCCCTTTTGCGGATGTGAGTTACTTGAGAAGATTGAATTTGTTGGCTAATTATCAATTCCCCAAGTCTTTTCTCAAATCTAGAACCCAGCTGTGGATTTGGATCCAGAAATTCTTCAATGTTAGTGTTAGGATCAAGAGGATCAATGTTGCTTGTTGGCAGTACTAACATGTTAGCAATAGATATAATAAGAAGAGATAGATCAGAAAACAATTTTGTTTTATCAGCAGTATTTGATTCCCTCCCCATGAGGCCATTACCTTGTAGTGGTGGGGAGGCTTGCGTGCTCCAATGATACAGTGAGCTATGACGGCGGGAACTTATGTTCCCGGAAGGGTTACCCAAGCCGGAAAGGTCACTGAAGAGGGGACAGACGAAGCATGGTCTCCTGGTCCTCCAGGTTGGGGTTGGGCTTGGGACTAACAATCCCATCCTTTAAAAAAAACTAAAGTTACGGAAACAACAACAAACATACAACCTTGGAAGTGTTATTAGCAATGAAGGAGGCGCTGGATCTGACATTAAAAACAGACTGAGTAAAGCACGAAGTGCATTCATGACCCTTCAGACCGCCTGGAAATCTGCCCAATACAGCATCAGAACCAAGACTAGTATCTATAACAGCTGTGTGCTGTCAACTTTGCTGTACGGATCGGAATGCTGGAGAATGACAGAACAGGATATGTCCAGACTCTCCGCCTTTCATACAACTTGTCTGCGAAAAATCTTACGCGTGTACTGGCCGACTACTATCTCGAATCAAGAATTGCTTGCACGATGCCAACAAGAGAATATGGGCACTATCATCCGAAGACGACGCTGGAGATGGATTGGACATGTGATGCGCATGGAGACTGGCTCCGACACGAAAACTGCACTGAGATGGACTCCAGAGGGTAGGCGAAAGCGTGGAAGACCCAAGACGACTTGGAGGAGAACGATAGAGCAAGAGCTGAAGGAAATGAATCATAGTTGGAACACAATACAGAGGAAGGCCATGAACAGGGAAGAATGGTGTACGTTTGTTGCTGCCCTAAACGCCATGGGCGTAACAGGCTAAAGAGAGAGATTTGATTCAAAAAGTTTGTTCACTTCTTGAACATGTTTTAGAATTGGATGCAAAAATAATATAAATAACTCATTCTGAGGGTAACAATACATTTCATACAGTAAAGTGGCGATGTAACATTTTTCATTAGAACTTGCTAATTGAAAATGAGTCTGCAATTCATTCCATTGGCTTAAAATTCTGCTGATTGCTGGTTCAATTGCTAACCACCTGGTTGCACAAGAATTTAAGATCTTCAGTGGTTCCTTATCATTAATGCTCTGGTAAAGTTGACTGTAAGAAATTTGTCTCAGTGAACTCTTAGAAAACCATTTATAAGTCTCACTTACTAAAAACTCTAAGTTTATTGGCAATGATGCAGCACAAGCATGGGACACTGATAATTGTATGGAGTGGCATACACATTTAAATAAAATTAATCCAGGAATTCCTTCCTTCAACTTCTTGAAAACATCGTTATTTGTCCCTACCATGACACTGGCGTTGTCAGTGCCAATAGCCAGAAGATTTTTCATGTTTAATTTCTTTTCATCTAATTCATTCTTGACTGCATTTACAATGGCATCTGCATTACATTTGTCTAGTAACACCATATTAAGATATGTAGGAATTACTTTCTTGTGAGTTTCACGGTAATAAATTACAACAATACCCAATAACTTGTTTACAGTGATGTCAGTTGATTCATCCAGTAATAAACATAATTTTGCTTGCCCAAGATCAGTAGTCAAATCTTTCTTGAAGTAAGGAGCAATGATATTCTTTACAATATTTGCACACTTTGTACGATGCATCCTAACTTTATTTACCATTTCACTGTCCGATATGGTATTTTTGCACAAGTCTACCAAGTGATCACAAGAATTAAATGATGAATGACAGCAAATAAACATTGCTAAATTGGCCTCAAGTGTAGATATCTTATCATCTTTCTTCGCAACGAAACTTGTAAGAGAAGCACTTTGACATGGACTAGCAAGTTTATGTTTCTTTGTTTCACAATGTCTTGCTAAAAGAAAATACTTAGCTAAAATGTCATGTCTACAATACTTGCAATGAGCATTAGATGAATCAGTTGGTACTTCAAGTAGCCACTTTGCAAAAGCAGGATCTTTTAACCATTCCTTTCGAAATTTTTGCGAATACGTTGGTTTTGCTTTACTCGTTGCTAGGAATTCTCTTTATGATTTGAATAGTCCTCCGTTGGTTTGGAAATGATTATAGCACTTAAGAACAGTCACTGATGAACTGAGAGCAAATACAGAAGCTGGTGGCAAGTCAACAAGATTGAACAAGGTATTGGTAGGCTACAGCTATACTCTAAGTCAAACGCGTGAGGACCTCTCAGAGAGTTGTTCTCACACTGAGAAATTCATTACTCGGATCTCGTTGTAATAAATTTGTTGTGCTTGTTCGTCTTTTTTTGGTCGAGATTTTCTGATTCATATACCAAACTAAAAGAAGTGCTAAAAGTGCTAACTAATTTTTTTCAGTGCTAGATTTGGTGCTAGGTGCTAGATCTAAATTTGTAGTGCTAGATCACAAAAATAGTGCTAGATCTAGCACTAAAAGTGCTAAATTGGCAACACTGCCTGTTCTCCGTTAGGAGTTGAAAGGTGAAGAAGAAGAAGAACACTAACAGTGCAATCTATAATTTGACATTTTTGTTCAGGGAAGGGAATACATTTGATGTTTCTGAAATATTACCAAACACCAGTATCAAAAATTTGTTTTCCAAAGCAAGTGTGTCAATTTGATGCAGATGTTCATCGTTACATCATAGAGAAGTGCGCAACCTCTATTTCACATTAAATTGTCCTTGTTATTTACCAACACAAGAGAATGGCAAATAACTTACGAATGCTATTCAAACTTGTGTCTTTTACAGCTTCTCACAGAATTGTTTTATTTTTAAAAATAATTTTAATTACGCATATTAAATGACGCATATGCGTTGTCGGAGCTCGCTAGGGGAGCAAAGAATAGCAACAATGTGGCTTACAAGGAGGAAAAGGTGGCTAAGGTGGAGTTTGGCGTATGACTGGCTACTCTATCCAGTAGAAAATTTTAGCCACGAAATCCAACCAACCATGGTAGGGTCACAAATGAGGAACTTATGGAGAGAACAAGACAGACTCCAGTGAACCAAGAGGTTCAAATAAAACGACGCTGGCGCTGGATAGAACAAAATTTGAGAAAAACAAGAGGGAATATAACTAGAAGGGTCCTTTCTGAACTCACGGGATAGGAAGGAGACCTACAAATACATGGAGCGAGATTTAGCAGATCACAAATAAAGAGATAGGGAGCTGCAGGAGATAATAAGATAGGAAGTTTGGCATGGGTTGGTTGAGGGCTTATGCCCCAATCCGGGGTTAAAAAGGCTGAGAGAGAAAGAGAAAGAGAAAGAGAGAGAGATATTAAATGTAGCCGTACTTTCAGTTTGTGTAGAGTAACTAAATTTACTGTTCATTTGTCTGAAATATTTTCAAAAACTCACCGTCTAACCAGAGGAGCCCACAGACATTATTTCCAGGAGGGGTAAAATGAATTTCAAAAATTGTAGACGGTAGTTTACTGCGCCGACACGAAGAAGACCAGATTCACATAAAACTGTTATTAAATGCCATTTTCCAGGGGGTGGGATTTGCGTATAACATCTTTGTCAAAATAATCAACTTATCTTTTTCTTTTTGCTTGTCTCCAAGTTTGTTTTAGATTTACTGTTTGATTTTACCCAATCGCCCGTGTATTGTCAGGGCTCGCAAGGGAGCAAAGAATAGTAACACTGTGACCTACAAGGCATGTCATAAGAGGCGACTGAGGTAGGGATCTAGGGAAGCTACCCTAGTAAATAAAAATGCGTTGCAAAAATCGGATGTGCTGATTTTTTACGGCCTACTTGTAAACGCGTAACTGGCATTACGTACAATCGCTCTTAGGCTCGGATCACATACAAATCAGAAAGAGTGGTTAACAAGTGATCGAAAGGAGCGGTTGAAGAAGACGAAGATTATTTGTTGAGAGCAAATACGAATAAGAATAAGAGAAAGAGAAACAATAGAAGATCAAAGATAATACAAAAAAACATTTGTTAAAACGAGACGAATGCTTAAAGTTTTCATGGGAACAACAGCTATGAGCTTCTTCATTTTTTTCTTCGACGATCTCTGGTCATGTGCTTAATCCACCGTGAGTTTCCCGTCTGCCCAGCGTGTTCGTAGCGCGTTGGACTACGGGTGACTATCCTCTGTGTGTGCAGGTTCAATTCCGCGGGATGGCAGAAAAAGCCACAGATTCCCAGATTTACGGTGTTCGTGGCACCGAACCGAAGGGTTACGATGTCCATGGCACCGAGCCGAAGAGTTGAAAAGAACAAGTGCTTCTGGATCAGAAAAAAAAAAAAAAATCCACCGTGAGCCACAAAATGGACAGTGAGCTTCAGGTCTGTCAGATTTCCCAAAAGCTAGAAACAAACAGACAGGAGGAACAGAACGTTATATAAGAGAAGAATTAGCAGGTTGTGTTCTTAACAACGCTCGTTGGTAGAGCTAGGCAATGTGTACCGGAAGAAATAAATGTTTGTGGTTCGAATCCTGTGTTTGAAAATTTGTTTTTTTCCAGAAGCCTCTAATACTTATTCACTGTCTATTGATTTATCATATTCATTGGCTCGTGGGCGTCTGTAGCTTAAGCGGTAGTGAGCTCGATCACAACCCAAGTGTACCTCTTTCAAACTCCGCAGCAGGCAGTTTGGAAGCAAAATTCGTTTCCGTGGGATTTTTACAAAAGGTAAAAAATATACCTCACCATTCATAAAGCAATGACAAACTACTAAACGTATAAGAGGTGCTAATAAAATCAACGACTCGTTTACTGTGGTAGATGGATACTTCTTGTAAAGGATATGCCCCGATTTTTATTTCATTTATTGGTTCCGGTGTTTCTCCTGTGGTTCTTACAACTTCGTATTCTCTTTGTATAAATAGGAATTAACATCAAGACTCGGATAGATAAATGTCTCATTGTTTACAAACAATGTGGAGAAATAAACAATGTGATCTACCGCATTACGTCTTCAGTTCAGAGACGGCGCAATATCTGGTTTTATCTGACAACTGAAATGAATAAATCAAGGTTGCTAGAGATGGTAAGTGTAAACAAAGATGGCAGAGGTGGGAGGGGGCAGAGCTAAATGATTTCACTAAAGATAGCATAAGTTGGAGGGGTGTGCTAAACGATTCACTAAAGATAGCATAAGTTGGAGGGGTGTGCTAACAAAATTCACTAAAAATAGCATAAGTTGAGGGTGTGCTAAATGATTTCACTAAAGATAGCATAAGTTGGAGGGGTGTGCTAAACGATTTCACTAAGGATAGCATAAGTTGGAGGGGGGTGTGCTAACAAAATTCACTAAAAATAGCATAAGTGGGGGCGGAGTGTGCTAAATGATTTCACTAAAGATAGCATAAGTTGGAGGAGTGTGCTAAACGATTTCACTAAAGATAGCATAAGTTGGAGGGGTGCTAACAATTACTAAAGATACATAGTGGGTCACATCCAAAGATAGCATGAGTGGGCGCGGAGTGTGCTAAACGATTTCCCTAAAGATAGCACACAGGGGAGCGGGGGTGTGCTAAAACAATTACTAAAAATAGCATAAGTGGGAACGGGTGTGCTAAACAATTTCACTAAAGATATCATAAGGGAGCGGATGGACTAATCAATTTCATTTAAAATTTCATTAGTGTGCGCGGGGGGTGCTAAACAATTTCCCTTGCAACGAACAACCAGGTCATAATAATATCCTGTTTAGTCTATGAGCAGTATCTTCTTCCTGTCACTCACCCACTGCGTATTTGCACCTATAAATATACTTGGTTTTTATTTTTAAAGAATCACTTATCTACAAACTTGATTTGTTTATATATGTCTGTATGCTGTTTATATGTGTGTGTATGTTGTCTATATGACAATTAGCCTGATGAGCCACATAACAAAAATACTACTCAAGATCATACATGAAAGAATTAAAAACAAGATAGACATAGAAGTAGGAGAAGAACAGTTTGGCTTTAGAAAGGAACAGAGGAACAAGAGAGGCAATACTTTGTATAAGACTACTCGCTGACAAGTATATAGAAGTGCAAAAAGTATCTACTTGTGTTTCATCGATTATAGCAAAGCTTTTGACAGAGTCCAACATGAAAAGCTAATCATATGTCTACAAGAAATAGGCCTAGATGGGGATGATATCAGACTAATAAGTAACATATACTGGGAACAGACAGCAATAATAAAATATGAAAATAGCTACTCTCCATACATAGACATAAAGAGAGGAGTGAGACAAGGATGCATACTGTCACTAAGCCTATTTAACATCTACACAAAGAAAATCTTCAAACAACTAGAGGGAATGCCAGGACTCAAGATCAATGGAAAAATAATAAATAACTTAAGATATGCAGATGACACAGTATTGGTAGCAGAAAATGAACAAGATCTACAAGAATTAGTGGACCAATTGGACAGAACTAGCAAGGAATATGGATTAGACATTAACATAACAAGGAAATGGAAAAACCTAAAATGAATATAAAAATACATGGAGAATTACTACACCAAGTAAAAAGCTACTCCTATCTCGGTCAGATGATAACAGATGATGGCAGATGTATAACAGAAATTAAAAAGAGAATAGGAATGGCTAAAGATAATTTCAATAGTATGAGAAAGTTACTGACATCCAAACAAATTACAAACAGGCTAAAAATGAGAATGATCAAATGCTATATATATCCTATATTAATGTATGGCTCGGAAACATGGACAATGAACAAGCAGTTAGAAGACAGAATTGATGCATTTGAGATGTGGATATATAGAAGAATAAGCAGAGCTTCATGGACAGAAAAACAGACAAATAAACAAGTTTTAGGAAAACTAGGCATGAAGAAACAATTATTAAGAGAAATAAAATTCAGACAAGTAAAGTATTTTGGGCACATAAAAGGCATGACACCATGATAAAACATTTACTAGAGGGAAAGTTGAGGGGGAAGAGCAAGAGGAAGACCGAGAGATAAGTGGAGGGAAACTTTAAGAAATGGACAGGTTACAGTCTGGCAGTGTGCAACACCAAGGCGAAAGACAGAGGATGCTGGGGATTCATTGCAGCCAACCTTCGATGTGGAGACGGCACCTGATGATGATGTTGTTTATATATGTGTGTATGCTGTTTATATTTGTGTGTATGTTGTTTATATGTGTGTATGCTGTTTATATGTGTGTATGCTGTTTATATGTGTGTATGTTGTGTGTATGTTGTTTATATATGTGTATGCTGTTTATATGTGTGTATGCTGTTTATATGTGTGTATGCTGTTTATATTTGTGTGTATGTTGTTTATATGTGTGTATGCTGTTTATATGTGTGTATGCTGTTTATATGTGATGTGTTTATGTGTGTATGTTGTTTATATGTGTGTATGCTTGTTTATATGTGTGTATGTGTTTATATGGTGTATGTGTTTATATTGTGTATGCTGTTTATATGTGTGTATGTTGTTTATATGTGTGTATGTTGTTTATTTGTGTGTATGTTGTTTATATGTGTGTATGTTGTTTATATGTGGTGTATGTTGTTATATTGTGTGTATGTTGTTTATATGTGTGTATGTTGTTTATATGTGTGTATGTTGTTTATATGTGTGTATGTTTTTTATATGTGTGTATGTTGTTTATATGTGTGTATGTTGTTTATATGTGTGTATGTTGTTTATATGTGTGTATGTTGTTTATATGTGTGTATGTTGTTTATATGTGTGTATGTTGTTTATATGTGTGTATGTTGTTTATATAGTGTGTTATGTTGTTTATATGTGTGTATGTTGTTTATATATGTGTATGCTGTTTATATGTGTGTATGCTGTTTATATATGTGTATGCTGTTTATATATGTGCATGCTGTTTATATGTGTGTATGCTGTTTATATCTGTGTATGTTGTTTATGTGTGTATGTTGTTTATATGTGTGTATGTTGTTTGTGAACGTTGGTTGCTGTGTATATCGTGAAAGATTGATTACACTAGGTATATATTAACTTCTTTTACACACGACGATCTGAAACGGGAGGCAGTGACGAGATACATTATCAGTTCCGTTCAGCATCGGTTTCTGTAATACAGCGGCTAACACATCTGCCTGACACGCGGGAGGTCCTGGGTTCATGCCCCAGCGGAAACAATCATTTTGGGGGTCTCTGTGGCTAAGTGGTTAAGCCCTTTGACTTGTGAGTCGAAGGACGTGGATTCGAATCCAGACCGCGCCGGTCAGTTCACGAGTGCAGTTTTTTTCCAGAGACCCTAGAATTGTTTCTGAAGCTACAGAGTTCGTGCTTTGTGCAATACTTTAGGCAGGTAACGTGCCATTTCTGCAGAGAGGGACCAAGTCATATAACACCCGATGCAATGAAGTCAACCCTTCGGCTTTAAAACACTTTAAAACATTATCAGTGTAATGATTAGCACCTTGTCAAAACCCGCACAGATTCTAGCACCTTTTCAAAACCCGCACAGATCCTAGCACTTGTCAAAACCCGCACAGATTCAGCACCTTTCAAAACCCGCACAGATTCTAGACCTTTCAAAACCCGCACAGATCCTAGTACCTTTCAAAACCCGCACAGATTCTAGCACCTGTCAAAACCCGCACATCCGTGCACCTTATCAAAACCGCACAGATCCTAGCACCTTGTCAAAACCCGCACAGATTCTAGCACCTTGTCAAAACCCGCACATTTCCGTTGCTTCCTTGTCAAAATCCGCACAGATCCTAGCATCTTGTCAAAACCCGCACAGATCCTAGCACCTTGTCAAAACCCGCACAGATCCTAGCATCTTGTCAAAACCCGCACAGATCCTAGCACCTTGTCAAAACCCGCACAGATTCTAGCACCTTGTCAAAACCCGCACAGATCCTAGCACCTTGTCAAAACCCGCACAGATTCTAGCACCTTGTCAAAACCCGCACAGATCCTAGCACCTTGTCAAAACCCGCACAGATTCTAGCACCTTGTCAAAACCCGCACAGATTCTAGCACCTTGTCAAAACCCGCACAATCCTGACTTTGTCATCCCGCAAGATCCTTTCATATCTTGTCAAACCAACAGATCCTAAGGCAATTGTCAAAACTTTGAGAAAGGGTCCTAGCACCTTGTCAAACCCGCACAGTTCTAGTCACCCTGTGAATTCCGTTGCTTCCTTATCGCAGAGTTAATCTCATTTATCCAATAATAATCTTGGATTTCTTAAGTTCAAGCTGAATATCAGATTATCTAATTGTTTTTAATTTTTGGTATTTAATTACATGTTGAGATTAAGAGGTTCTGTGGCTTAGGGATAGTGACTCGGTCTATTAACCCGACGTTCTGAGTTCGAATCACGCTGTGGACAGTTTGGTTGCAAATTGTTTCGCGTGGATTTTCACAAAAGAACGATGGCACCACCCGTTCAGAAAACAATGGCAAACTACTGAGCGTAATAATGCCTAGAAAATCACAAACAGCGTTTAAAAGCTGGGGTTGATTCGCAAAGTCCTGTAAAGGATATGCAATTAACTTTTGATATTAAGATAACTCTTGACGATTCGGAATAGTTGGACATTAGTCAAAGAAGCTGGGCAATGTCTGAAAGTGCAAAAACGTTCCACATTGGTCACGCCCATGTGTTACCGAAACTCGCAAAGGAGCAAAGAATAGTAACACTGCGAACTACAAGGCATGTCGTAAGAGGCGACTGAGTAGAGCCTAGGGAACTACCCTGGTAAATAAAAGTGTCGCAGAAATCGGATGTGCTGGCCTACTTGTAGGCGCATAACTGGCACACTGTACAAATACTCTTAGGCTCAGATCACATACAAATCACAAAGAGTGGTGTAACACGTAGTTGATATGGAGCGTTTGAAGAAGACGATATTGTCAGATCAGTTATCAGTTACCAGTTATATGAGGACTATCATCATAGCACTCCAGACATGTCCATAGGTGCTCCGATCTCCGCCTCAGCAAATCCAGCAGCGTCCAGCGACCCAACACGCCAGTTCGATATTGATTAATCAAATTCTTTGCATATTTAGTATGTCGTTCTTTTCGGGCTGCACCAATATTGACACCCATCTCTTTCAATCTGGTCAGCCAGTGGGATTCACAGCCCTGAAACTCCTCTGTTCGGAAAGACTCTCTCAATGCGTGAAGAATGTCACTTTGATCCATTGCAGCTCCCTCTGATATTGTAGCTAAGCCAGCCAATCTATCAGCTCGTTCATTACCCCTAACATAAAAATAGCGTGCCCAGGGATAAAAATAAAGGTGATTTCTCTGATCATTGTCTGTACCAGTACCTCCACCCAGTTGCATCTCACCATACCTGATTCGACTTTACGAATCATGCTCATGGAGTCACTGAGTATGAAAACACGAGAGTAATTGTGAGATGCCAACCAATTCACCGCCTCCGTAACCGCCCGAACCTCCATTGTCAAGCTACTTGTGGTTGTTGCGTAATGGTATTGTCAGATGTAACTGGATAATGTATGAATGTATTTTAAAAAAGTTGGAAATTGGTCAAATAGCTTCATACAGTCTAAATGAGCAAAAAAAAAGTTGGAGTTTGGTCAGAAATAACTGGACAATGCCTGAGTGTGCACCTTCCGTGTGGTACCGAGGCACGCAAAGGGAAGCAAAGAATAGTACCACTGCAACCTACAAGGCATGTCGTAAGAGGCGATTGATGTAGGACCTAGGGAAGTTAACATAGTAAATAAAAAGCATCGCAGACATCGAATGTGTTGGTCTACTTCTAGGTGCATAACTGGTACAACGTACAATTGCTCTTAGGCTCAGACCAACAAAAAATCACAAAGAGTGGTTAACAAGTGGTCGACATGGAGTGTTTGAAGGAGATAACACAAGGCCTACGAGCTCAGGTAAAAACGTCTAAAAAATAAGACCTAAATGTCGCATGACCTCGCACTCCAGTATTGCTAGATAAAGACAAACTCATTAAAAAAAAACACAACAGAACGGTCTAAATCAAGATTATACTATGTCACAAATTAAGTTTAAAACTAAGAAATATCAATATTATTCACATTTTTCATCAATAAATAACCATGGACTCGACTAATTTTGTGTAAAATTGCAGAAAACAGTACAATGTTCTATCAAACACATACAAAAATAAGCCCCTATTAAACATGAATGTTGGTTTTCCCGTCTGAGCTAGTCGGCCTTATGTAGCTGGGGGCCATGTGCTAACAGACACGACATTGTACGCTACTTACCGTACTGGCAACTAGATCCTTGATACCCAGGTTGACAGGAACAGGAAGTCGGATATCCGCCGCTGCATTGTCCACCATTGTGGCACATCTCGTCAGCACACTGCCCTGAAGATTGGAAACAATGAAGCAAGGAGGAATTAGTAAGTCACTAACGATTTATTTTAATGATTTGTTGTCGATTTATTAATCATTCAGATGACAAATAATTCAGTAATAAATCACAAATAATGGGGGGGGGTGCAAAATAAAAACAAAAGTAAATGTTTTTAGGAATGAATGTTTAGTTTCGAAGACGGGTTGATGAGAACAAACAACTAAGTGGGTCTATGTGACGTGGTAGCAAGTTGCTGAACTCTTTATACAGGATGTTCAACTTAAAAGCAGCCTCAGTGATAAATATAAATTTGCCAGGTACGCATTGCATCTCGTCTATTTACTATTTAAACCGGTTCTGACTAGCTGTCCTACGTCACATTTGTTCATCGCCCCTTCCCGCACTACAATTACACATCATCACACAATCTTGACCTATACTATGTCATAACTGAACCTTCTCATTTCCATACATGTATACCAGATTAGCTCCATTCACAGACTGCTTTTAAGTTGAACACCCTGTACAAAAGTATTCTGGTTGTTCCCTGCGTCGAGAGTTCGGGATATCTTTACAGAGATTCCAAATCTTAATGTAGGTAAGATTGAGTTCTTAGTTATATCGGAGACGGACGATAAAACTTAGGTCTTGTATTGAAACTGAACACGTTAACTCTTTCCACGCTAAGTTATTTCCTCAATTTTTAAGCAGTTAATTCAAGGAGGTTAAAAAAACGATCCCAAGTACGTCAATAAATAGACATATATATTATATACTAAATTGAAAAATACTGGACAACCCAATAGAATAACAAGGTTGAAAAGTAGTAAAGTAAAACAGTAGAAGTAAAACTAGAAAGACTTCTTATAAGGGAAGCAACTCTATGGCGCAGTGTGCGGCTAATAGCGCGCAATGGACTTTCGTCATGGCGCAGTGCGCGGCTTAAAGCGTGGAAAGAGTTAAAGAACTCTAAATTGTTAAAAATCGACACAAGAATAAGCTGCAAACTCGCTGCCCACGCAAGACTCATTAAAGATATAACAAAATTCCTTCAAAATTGTCAACGTTTCAAAGTTTACACTGAACCATCGCCCGTTCTACGGAGTTCCTGCGCTACCACTGAGATCTTTCTGTTTAAGAAAGAGATCGGAGCACACATGATTATTCATCAAAGTGCCATGATATTTGTCATATCAACTCATTAATCACACCTCCAGATAGGGGCGGCTCGTCATTAAGGGCCAGTGTGGCCCGGCCCACCAAAACCTAAAGGGGAATAATTTTCCGGAATAGACAAATAATAGTGAATAATTTTAAAAAATCATGATTTTTCCGAAAATTTGAACCTGGCCCCACCAAGAAAAATGACCACGAGCCGCCACTGTCTTCAGGAGTAAGTTATTATACATAGTAGTTGTAGTAATCGTTAGTAATATCTCCAAGGTTTAATCTCGTCTCAACCTCTATGTTGTAACGCCATACAGAAATATGTAAATGGAAAACGCGTAGTCTTCTTCTTCTTTGCGTTCGTTCTTTACGACCAATTTTAATCACTCTTTGTGATATGTTTGATCTTTGCCAAGAACGTGTATACGTTGCCATTGGTTTGGTAGGCCTCTAAACGCTTAGACTTCTAGCGTTTAAGACATGTGCATCCGATTTCAGCCAAACTTCCTTAGTCGCCTCTTACGACATGCGTGGCAGGTAACAGTGGTTCTATTCTTTACACCCCAAATTTGGTCCCGGGTAACCACTCGGCGTAAAAATAAAAAAGTGTAGTCATTGTCATATTGCAATTGCTAATTTTGTATTTCATTAAACTGTTTAATTTCGTGTTTTATTACAACTGCAAAATTTGTGTTTGAATTAAAAACCTTCTTAAAATAAGTCCCCCAAATAATTATTCACTATCATCATCATTAAACTTGTGTGTCCCCAACTGTCAATCTTCACAAACTTCTATTTTGCTGCTTTGTTGTACACTGTCTATCTAGGTCTTCTTGTATGTCAATATTGTCAAACGCGTTCTTGGTAAAATAAAACTGGAAAAAATGATTCGTCAACACAGACAAGTTAGGATGATTGAAGCTGTACATCTCTAAAAACAGAGAAACAACAGCTAAGAAACAAACATAGCGATATGTGGAATAACATAGTTGGACATTAGAATTACAAATGTGAAACGGTAAGACGATATAGTAAGTGTTTGCTACATGCCTTCCCTTGTTTAGGGAACAGTCTAGATTAAGGAATGTTTCTGTCTGCACGGATTAGAGAGAGAGAGAGAACAAACACTTGGGATATCTAACACAACAATCGTATATCTTCTAAATCAGCGTTTCCCAAAGTGGGCGGTACCACCCCCCACTGGGCGCTGAAGCGTTCTAGGAGGGTAATAGTGGGTTCAGAAGAATTGGGGGGTTTAGATGATTAGGGGTCGGTGACTCCTTAAAGAAGAAACTAATAATAAATATTTTAAAATAAATTATTTACGTGATTTTGCGATTGAATAATCATTTAAAATTGTAATTCTGTATTTAAATTCATTTTATGTTAAGTAGAGAGGAACATGTTGTCATTTTCCGTCTACGAACAGGGCACAATAGACTGAGGTACCATCTGTTTAACAAGTATAAAATAGCCCATCTGATATATGTACATGTGCACCAGCAAGATGACAGAGACACACATACTGCAAGAATGTCCAACATACACGGAACAGAGAGAAAACACATGGCCAATCCCATATCAGTCCAAGACAAGCTATACGGAGATGTACATGGACTCAAGTGACCACTAACTACTTTAAAAGTATACAAATCGATGTCAGTCCAAGATAAGCTATACGGAGATGTACATGGACTCCGGTTGACCACTAACTACTTTAAAAGTATACAAATCGATGCACCAGCAAGATGACAGATGATACACACAACTACTGCAACGAATGTCAAACATACACGGAACAGGAGAGACAAACACATGGAAATCATCATATCAGTCCAAGACAAGCTATACGGAGATGTACATGGACTCCGGTTGACCACTAACTAATTTAAAAGCATACAAATCGATGTCAGTCCAAGACAAGCTATACGGAGATGTACATGGACTCCGGTTGACCACTAACTACTTTAAAAGTATACAAATCGATGTCAGTCCAAGACAAGCTATACGGAGATGTACAATGACTCCGGTTGACCACTAACTACTTTAAAAGTATACAAATCGATGTCAGTCCAAGACAAGCTATACGGAGATGTACATGGACTCCGGTTGACCACTAACTACTTTAAAGTATACAAATCGATGTCTGAAAACGTTGGAAGAAGAAGAAGAGAATGTCAAAGTGAAAATAGAGCATGTATATATATATGGAGGGGGGCGTTGGCAAACTGTTATAATGGGAAGGGGCGTTACAAAGTTTATATTATGGAAAGTGGGCGGTAGGCCGAATAAGTTTGGGAATCTAAGCTCTATATGCTGCAACATGTAATATTTTCAGCCAAAATTAGTTTTGTTTTGTTGTGTTTTAAAAAGAATATGTTTTGCGTAATTGTTTGAATAAATGCAGACAATTTACAGACCAGGTAGCCAGGGAAGATAAGATTAGCAATATCAGACTTCAAATACTCATCTGGAAAACATAAATAAAGAGATACAAAGGAAAGGATGTTGATGGATTGAATATGTAATCAACATGATAAAATAACAGCGGTCAAGACATGGAATGAAGTGGACACCACAGTCAGTGAAAAATATGCTATGAATAACAGCATTGTAACTTTGTCCAGATAAAGCATAATACACCAAGTGTCGCATTAATTTCACGATGAAACATGCTGGAGACCAATGCCTGTTTGCTAGGAAGGACTAAAGCTTACAATTTCAATATGTCTTTGAGATAACAAGAGAATCCTTCTCTAAAGTAATGTCTTCTCTAAAGTAATGTCTTCTCTAAAGTAATATCTTCTCTAAAATGAAGACTGACCAGATCGGGTTCTAGCCTCACCGCTAAATCGAGACAACAAGAACTAGGATTTAAACGAAAGCTCTTGCCCGCCTGCCCAGCGTGTCCGTAGCACGTTGGACTGCGGGTGACTAGCTCTCTGTGTGTGCGGGTTCAATTCCGCGGGATGGCAGAAAAGCCACAGGTTCCCCAGATTCACGGTGTTCGTGGCACCGAACCGAAGGGTTACGATGTCCATGGCACCGAGCGAAGAGCTAAGCTCAAGTCTTCTGGATCGGTATTAAAAAAGAAAAAAGCGAAACTCTTGACCACCAATTCGTTAAAATATTTCAACAGGAATTGGAGCTCATTTCTATCTCGTCTCCATTCGATTTTACCGGTTGTCACAATGTGATCTAACCTCCTTCTCATCACATGTCCGAAATGATCTCCTCTTTCTTATATGGACAATAAGTTTTCTCTGTGTCTATAGAAACAATAAGCATAGGTACGGGACCTTAATCAATATATTTGTACTCTACAGAAAATGTTAGGTAATGAGAAGATAATGATAGATCTGATTGATTTATCGACATATCACGTTATTGAAATGAATTTTGACATCATAACTTTCGAAGTGTTTTGGTGTTCATTCCTGGTTATGTTTTCTAAACTTAGTGAGAAAGCACTCACTGTCCTCATTTAATTTGCTACATCATACCTGTGCGAACTTGACTTCGATTTGTCTTTGTTAATCAAGAAATAATCAAGGAACCGGCTGACTCCACAGAAGATCCGCAGATCGTAATTTAAAAAAAAACGTACACCAGTTTTTATGTTTTGAAAAAGTATAATGAAATGAAAGCATGAACAATGAAGTTATTGAATTATATGTTCGCAAGTGGGACTGATTTTATTGTTTATATTGTTTTAATTGCTTGATTTATATTTCCATTTTATGTGCTTTGTTAAGAGATTATTTTATTTAGTTAATTTGTTTAGACACTGTATGTACTGTAATCAAAAAGTAACATGTCTCTTATAGCAGAACGTCGCTTTTATCACAACCAGCCTGAAAAACTATGTCTCTAGCAAGTTCTCCCGCCTCTTCCATCGTCATGTTTATGGGTTATTAGCACGTCCCTTGAGGAGCATCAGTTTTATCACAGCCCGCCTGAGAAACTCTGTCTCTTGCAAATTCTTCCGCCTCTTCCAGCATCATGTTCAAGGTTACTTTGATGTCCTGCTGCCACTTTCGTCTTGGTCGTCCCCTGCCTCATATTCTATAAACCTTGCCTTCCACTACCGTTCTCTCAAAAACACTGTGGCGTTTAATGTGGCCAAAATATTTCATCTTCGGGTACATGATGATATTTATGAGCCAATGTTCCTCGATTTGTATGTCTTGTATGATGTCTTTGTTTTTCTCTTCTCTGTCCAGGATCTTCTCTCTTCTCTCTCTCTCTCTCTCTCTTCTCTCTCTCTCTCTCTCGCGATCGTTCTTATGCCACTTTTATCATTCGATTCTGATATACAAGCAGTCATACATCAAGAACGGATGTACGTGCACAGCCTTCAGTACCTATTGGAGCAAATGTGCTTAACCTTCAGCGGCGTGTTCGATTTCAACCAGCGTTTACTGGGTTCGCTCTACGTTAGCCTTTTGCTGTCCCCAGCCCAAACCCACAAGGCAGTAGGTTTCTATTTTCTTTCAGGGCAGCGACCTGCCCTCCTGGCTGATGAACGTCATCTGCCCAGCTATACCCGTCTTTTTAATGGACGGCTTGGTTTGCCTACCGTCCAGTTTTGTGTACAATTTGCTCCGCTAGACTTTGATTGTCCCCACTCAAACTACAAGGCAGCAGTAGTTCCTTGCGAGCGAAAACGCGCACTGGCTTTACCTCTGCTGGGCTTTCCAGTTGTTTTGAACATTCAGGTGGGACGCACACCCTCTCGCCTGTCGTGCATGCCATGCTTGCCGTGCCTGCCTGCTGTGATCTGAGCCTGAGCGATTATACGTTGTGCCAGCTATACGTCTACAAGTAGGCCAGCACCTCCGATTTCTACGATGAGTTTTATTTACTAGGGTAGCTTTCCTAGGTCCTACATCAGTTGTCTTTTACGTTATGCCTTGTAGGTCGCAGTGGAAATTCTATTCTTTGCTCGTCTTGTAGGTCGCAGTGGTACTATTCTTTGCTCGTCTTGTAGGTCGCAGTGGTACTATTCTTTGCTCGTCTTGTAGGTCGCAGTGGTACTATTCTTTGCTCGTCTTGTAGGTCGCAGTGGTACTATTCTTTGCTCGTCTTGTAGGTCGCAGTGGTACTATTCTTTGCTCGTCTTGTAGGTCGCAGTGGTACTATTCTTTGCTCGTCTTGTAGGTCGCAGTGGTACTATTCTTTGCTCGTCTTGTAGGTCGCAGTGGTACTATTCTTTGCTCGTCTTGTAGGTCGCAGTGGTACTATTCTTTGCTCGTCTTGTAGGTCGCAGTGGTACTATTCTTTGCTCGTCTTGTAGGTCGCAGTGGTACTATTCTTTGCTCGTCTTGTAGGTCGCAGTGGTACTATTCTTTGCTCGTCTTGTAGGTCGCAGTGGTACTATTCTTTGCTCGTCTTGTAGGTCGCAGTGGTACTATTCTTTGCTCGTCTTGTAGGTCGCAGTGGTACTATTCTTTGCTCGTCTTGTAGGTCGCAGTGGTACTATTCTTTGCTCGTCTTGTAGGTCGCAGTGGTACTATTCTTTGCTCGTCTTGTAGGTCGCAGTGGTACTATTCTTTGCTCGTCTTGTAGGTCGCAGTGGTACTATTCTTTGCTCGTCTTGTAGGTCGCAGTGGTACTATTCTTTGCTCGTCTTGTAGGTCGCAGTGGTACTATTCTTTGCTCGTCTTGTAGGTCGCAGTGGTACTATTCTTTGCTCGTCTTGTAGGTCGCAGTGGTACTATTCTTTGCTCGTCTTGTAGGTCGCAGTGGTACTATTCTTTGCTCGTCTTGTAGGTCGCAGTGGTACTATTCTTTGCTCGTCTTGTAGGTCGCAGTGGTACTATTCTTTGCTCGTCTTGTAGGTCGC
Source organism: Arion vulgaris (assembly GCA_020796225.1). Classification (NCBI taxonomy): domain Eukaryota; kingdom Metazoa; phylum Mollusca; class Gastropoda; order Stylommatophora; family Arionidae; genus Arion; species Arion vulgaris. The sequence goes on along the minus strand of CM036758.1, from coordinate 60,000,707 downwards.
AGTGGTACTATTCTTTGCTCGTCTTGTAGGTCGCAGTGGTACTATTCTTTGCTCGTCTTGTAGGTCGCAGTGGTACTATTCTTTGCTCGTCTTGTAGGTCGCAGTGGTACTATTCTTTGCTCGTCTTGTAGGTCGCAGTGGTACTATTCTTTGCTCGTCTTGTAGGTCGCAGTGGTACTATTCTTTGCTCGTCTTGTAGGTCGCAGTGGTACTATTCTTTGCTCGTCTTGTAGGTCGCAGTGGTACTATTCTTTGCTCGTCTTGTAGGTCGCAGTGGTACTATTCTTTGCTCGTCTTGTAGGTCGCAGTGGTACTATTCTTTGCTCGTCTTGTAGGTCGCAGTGGTACTATTCTTTGCTCGTCTTGTAGGTCGCAGTGGTACTATTCTTTGCTCGTCTTGTAGGTCGCAGTGGTACTATTCTTTGCTCGTCTTGTAGGTCGCAGTGGTACTATTCTTTGCTCGTCTTGTAGGTCGCAGTGGTACTATTCTTTGCTCGTCTTGTAGGTCGCAGTGGTACTATTCTTTGCTCATCTTGTAGGTCGCAGTGGTACTATTCTTTGCTCAGTCTTGTAGGTCGCAGTGGTACTATTCTTTGCTCGTCTTGTAGGTCGCAGTGGTACTATTCTTTGCTCGTCTTGTAGGTCGCAGTGGTACTATTCTTTGCTCCTCTTGTAGGTCGCAGTGGTACTATTCTTTGCTCGTCTTGTAGGTCGCAGTGGTACTATTCTTTGCTCATCTTGTAGGTCGCAGTGGTACTATTCTTTGCTCGTCTTGTAGGTCGCAGTGGTACTATTCTTTGCTCGTCTTGTAGGTCGCAGTGGTACTATTCTTTGTTTCCTTGCGGTCCGATGCCACACGGGCGACCAGTATGTAATTCAATATGTGATTTCATCATCAATGTGCATGTCCTTTATAGGACGTTGCTCTCTTTGCAGCACATCTGAAATTCACTTTGTCTCTAACCAGTTCACCAACTTCGCCAATGGTCATGTTCATGGTTTCGTTAATATCGTGTAGCCATCGTCTTCTTAGTCTGCCTCTGTGCTCCGGGGTCCTGCCCTCTAATAGTGTTCTATCCAGGCAATGATGTGACCAAAGTATATAATTTTCTGTATAGTATATTGTTTATCAGCCAATTGTCTTTAACATTCAGTTCTACAGGACATCAAGTGTTCTTTTAAGGGATTTACAAACACAAAATATGGATTATTTATCTTCGAAAGTTATTTTATGTTTGTAGGGGCGAGAACATTAGTTAGTTAGTTTGTTCCTTTCGTGTCAAAGGTGGTACATAGGGCAGAGGTTTTAGATCTCCATGTGATACAGTTCTTTGCTAGCAGTTGGAGATCTGTATGGTTTTACATCCCAATAGTTTACTTTCTTGTTGGATGGTTCTTCGAAGAGTGAACATTGACTAAATATTATCTAGAGGCGCCGATTACGAAATTGATAACACGCCCTGCCGTGGCAATTCCAGGATTTGAAGCCAGCTAAGACAAACAATATCGGTGTAAATACTGTGCGGAGTCGGACTACAAATTACCTGCTCCTTTACTTTCGCATTTAAATTACAATTACCTCTGAGTAGGAGTAAGTTTCGCCTGAATGACGAGGGACACCGGTAAACAAAAAACAAACCTTCATGCATAAATAAATCAGAGTTCCACTATTATGCGCCTTCATTGACAGCGGGCGAACGAAAACTAAATCTAGGGGTGCAAGGTATAGAACAGGTTGAGAACACCTGTGTTAAAAGATATGCCTTTTGTTAGACACTTGACACTGTCTGATTCAGGACATACGGTCTAGATCACAAATGGAATGCGTCTTTTGGTCAACGACAATTCCTAGGAATAGATAACTATACACAAATGGCTTCCTGCTGGGTTAAACTATACAAACATGGGCTCCCTGCTGGGTTAAACTATACTGTAGAAATATCACATTTCCTTTGACTAATGAAGAATATTCGTGAATTTCTTAACGTGTTTTACATTTTTTTATGTTTCCAATATTCTTTTGTTATGGCTCATGTTTACCTATTCCTCTTGGCTCCTCGGGGAGCATAGGGTTTCAACAGCTGTTCCTCACTTTTCCCGGTATCTTGCTGTTCGTTTTATGGCTTCATGCGACAATGTTAAATAGTAAGGCTGAGATAAAACAAAATGCCCTGTATTCTTTTCAAACCTTATGATATGAAATAGTTATCACTTCACATTTTTATCTCCAAATGTGCAGGAGGTAGGCGGGCCAATTACTTTCCTCACGTGTTAAACGTCGGATGTGGGACTGAACCAACAACTCTAGAACACTCTATGAAAAATCGTGGCATATCTTTACAGGACGTAGTCATCAATCACAATAAACGAGTCGATTTTCTTGGCATCACTTATACGTTCAGTAGTTTGCAATTGCTTTCTGAACGGTGATGTATATTTTTACAATTTGTGAAAGCCCCGCATGCATCCAAACTTCACAGTATACAGAGTCTTCTACGACAAAACATCAGGAAAGAAGGCAAGAGGAAGACCACGAAAAAGATGGTTAGATGGCATAGCAGAATCCTGTGAAAGAGCAAAAATAACAATCACCCAAGCCACCAGAACAGGGCAAGACAAAAACAGAAAAACCTCGACACTGTGCAACAACCCAGTAACAGTGTGACGATAAAAGAAGAAGAAGTAAAAGCCCCACGGAAACGACTTTGCTTCCAATCTTGCCCACCGACCGCGGAATTTGAACCAGATACGCTTGGGTTTGGATCGAGCTCACTATCGCTTAAGCTACAGACACCGACAGAACATTCTATCATCATCATCAGGTGCCGTCTCCACATCGAAGGTTGGCTGCAATGAATCTCCAGCATCCTCTGTCTTTCGCCTTGGTGTTGCACACTGCCAGACTGTAACCTGTCCATTTCTTAAAGTTTCCTCCCACTTATCTCTCGGTCTTCCTCTTGCTCTTCCTCCCTCAACTTTCCCTCTAGTAAATGTTTTATCATGGTGTCATGCCTTTTTATGTGCCCAAAATGCCCTACTTGTCTGAATTTTATTTCTCTTAATAGTTGTTTCTTCATGCCTAGTTTTCCTAAAACTTGTTTATTTGTCTGTTTTTCTGTCCATGAAACTCTGCCTATTCTTCTATATATCCACATCTCAAATGCATCAATTCTGTCTTCTAACTGCTTGTTCATTGTCCATGTTTCCGAGCCATACATTAATATAGGATATATATAGCATTTGATCATTCTAATTTTTAGCCTGTTTGTGATTTGTTTGGATGTCAGTAACTTTCTCATACTATTGAAATTATCCTTGGCCATTCCTATTCTCTTTTAATTTCAGTTATACATCTGCCATCATCTGTTATCATCTGACCGAGATAGGAGTAGCTTTTACTTGATGTAGTAATTCTCCATGTATTTTTATATTCATTTTAGGTTTTTCCATTTCCTTGTTGATTACCATAGTTTTTGTTTTCTGTATGTTAATGTCTAATCCATATTCCTTGCTAGTTCATTCTATACATTACGTATGAACATAGAATGTTCATACATTCTGTATGAACATTCTATATATTACGTTAATATGTCCCACAAGAATGACATGTTTTTTTATAATTTTCTGTAGCCTTTTTAGACCTTAGGGTATGAACTCACTTCACTTCACATTTCTAGACCCTAGTGCACACGAGGTAGGAGGACCAATTCCTTTCCTCACTCTTGTGTACGAGTCGATCGGTGAACGATTAGACATGACCCTTAATCTAAAAAATGTTAAATTCATGAAGTAGTTATAACTTTCATGGACAGTTTCATGGACAGAAAACAGACAAATAAACAAGTTTTAGGAAAACTAGGCATGAAGAAACAATTATTAAGAGAAATAAAATTCAGACAAGTAAACTATTTTGGGCACATAAAAAGACATGGTTGAGGAGGGAAGAGCAAGAGGAAGACCGAAAGATAAGTGGTAGGGAAACTTTAAGAAATGGACAGGTTACAGTCTGGCAGTATGCAGCACTAAGGCGAAAGACAGAGAATGCTGGAGATTCATTGAAGCCAACCTTCGATGTGGAGACGGCATCTGATGATGATGAGTTATAACTTTACGTATGTAGTGATACAATAATCCAGATAATGACAGCTTAACACCGGTGGTGATAACTTCATCCAAATAATGGTAACTTAACACCGGTGGTGATAACTCACTTAACACCGGTGGTGATAACTTCATCCAAATAATGGTAACTTAACACCGGTGGTGATAACTCACTTAATGAAAAAAATCGTGGCATATCCTAAAGGACGTAGCTATCAACCACAGTAAACGAGTCGTTGATTTTCTAGGCACCACTTATACGTTCAGTAGTTTGCCATTGCTTTCTGAACGGTGAGGTCTATTTTACCTTTTGTAAAATCCCACGGAAACGAATTTGGTTCCAAACTTGCCCACCGTGGGGTTTGAACCAGTTACGCTTGGGTTTGTGATATAATTCACTACCGCTTGAGCTAGAGACGCTCACAACTCACTTAATACCGGTGATAATAACTTAACGCCGATGGTGATAACTTAATTCAGATAGTGGTAACTCAACACCGGCGGTGATAACTTAATCTAGGTATATATAGGATTGGAATTATCTGCAGGTAAAATAAGCTGCTACAGATACGTTCACACCAATAGTTTATGATATCTTTGACTTCAGTTTTTTTTGTATAATATCTGGAGAAATGTACTAATTAATAAATATTTATATAGAAGCGATTTTTTGAAAATTTGAGACGATAAACAAACTGTGAAACTGCTCAGTCAGCAATTAAAATTAAATAACGCATTTGTGGATATAATTGTTATCAGAGTATGGCGGAGGTCACTGTGGCTAAACGGTTAAATCGTTGTCTTGCGTTTCGAAGGTCGTAGGTTCGAATCCGGACCCCGCCCTTCTGTTTGTGAGTGCATTTTTTTCTAGAGAACAATGCTTTGTGAAAACTCTTGGCCGGTGGAGTGCCTGTTCTGCTGAGAGATCGATCCATATGGGTCAAATTCCGTTGCAATGGGGGCATTATTTCGACTATAAGTTTTAGACACTACAGGCGAGAAGTGTAAACAGCAACTGAACTATATATGGCCTTTTCTCCGTCTTTACAGACGGTCAATTGGCAAGTGTTTTACTGTAACAACTTCTCAATTTTCACTTTTCTCTCTTGTCTTTCAGCTCATACATAAGTTTCTTCTCAAAAGACTATGCGCTCTTGCGGAATATCGCTTTCCACACAACTCTGTCATCAGCTAGTTTTTCCATGTGCTGGGACCTATAGAAAAGTTTTTCATTGAGGCCTTGCAGACATCTTTATATCTGATCAGTGGTCTATCCTGGAGCCTCTTCCCCTCTGAAAGTTCACAGACCAACATTTGTTTTGGTATGCGACCAGTTTCCATTCTTTTCTCATGCCCCAACCATCTTAGTCGTCTACTATGCATGCCCATGATGGAGGGCAGGTTTGCACGTTGCAGTACTTCAGAGTTGGTTATCTTGTCGTACCACCAGATGTTCATAATCCTGCGGAGACATCGGAGGTGAAAGATGTTAAGTCTCCTCTCGTTTCTTGAGTAGGCTGTCCATGTTTCTGAGCCATATAGTAAAGAACTAATTACACAGGCTCGATATATTTGAATCTTCGCCTTCAATGTTAATTTTGTGTTGTCACACGCTCGCTTTGATAGTTTGCCGACAGTAGTAAACGCACTCCCTATACGAGCGTTGATTTCTTCATCAAGAGAAAAGCTGGCAGTGACCATGGACCCAAGATAGCAGAATTTTTGAACTAGTGTTAGATGTTGAACTGAACTATAAGACGAATAAAAGAGAGAAGTTACCCTTCTTGTTCATAATTATGATTACTTTTCTCTGTTAGGTTCGGACGCTATAATGCAATTAAATAGAAAGTTTATAATAATTAATAATAATTCCTCTCGTACCGTTATACGTTAAATAGGGACTGCAAGTAATTTCTCCATACCGCTCTATCCTGGGCAGCTCGCTCAATCTCCTCCATGGAACTGAGACCGATATTTCCTGCCTCTCTCAGCAAAGTTCGCTTCAGAGTCTCCTTAGGTCGACCTCTCTTTCTTGAACTCTTTGCATCCCACTCCAATGCCTGCTTTGATATTCTTTGATCATTTCTCCTCAAGGTGTGCCCAACATATCTCCATCTTCTCCTTCTCATAAGTTGTTACTAGTGGTTGACCAGATATTTCTCTGATTTCATCACTTCTCCTGAATTCGTTCCGTTTTATATTCATTATTTTTCGCAGACATCTATTTTCAAATGCATTCAACTTGCTTTCTATATCTTTAGTCATTTTCCAACTCTCGCTGGCATATGTTAGGATTGTTACAACATTTGAATTGAAAATTCGTAATTTAGTTTTAATACTATATAACTTGCAGTTCCATATTTTATTTAGACTTTTAAAAGCTGATGTTGCTTTGCCAATTCGTAACATAATTTCTTTTTAACATTTCCTGTGCAATCAAAATTGCTACCTAAATAGATGAACTGCTCTGTTATTTTTATCATTTTAGATTCCAGTGTGATATCTGCATTACTTGCCATAGAAAAAGAAAATAGAAAGTTTGATTGTATTAAAATGGGGGTGTTCTGTGTCCAGACAATGGACTAATCACTAGAAGCGCCAACATTTCTCAGATTTACACTTATCTTTGTAGGGGGCACATGGGTGTCAATAGCAATGAGAAAGAAGACATACTGGCTCAGATACCATATTAGGAGGCCAACTAATGGACAGAGCTGATATTCTGAACGCCCTCGTAGAGTGTAGCCGAAAAGAGGATTTTCATTTAAACCAATCCACGTCAACTGCTAGATTTCAAGAGCGTGGATTGAAGAGTGGAGTGACCAGAAAAGAACAGCACAACAAGTATATGAGTAGGCTCATCAATGAACATCGAACTGGTAAGGTTAGTTGTCTGGACGCTGTTGGAGATATTGGAAAGGAGATCGGATCACCAATGTACATGCCCGGAGTGCAATGAAGATATTCCAAACTTAAATTGAGAAGTGAGAGGAATAATACCATGTCCAACTTTCGTTAGCATCACTAGTAATTAGTAAGTAGTCCCCTTCGGAACTTCACGACAACGGATTGTTCTATAATTCCCCCCTCCATGTGCCAGAGAACATCACACCAAATGAGGATCAGTGTTTCTTGTGAACTCTAAGTCAAACTTAAGTCCCGACATTAACCTGCTGCGTGCACAAGCATTAAATGAATAAGGCAGCCGCTCGAGCGTCAACACGATAGTCCGCTTCTTAAATGTACAATTCACATCGAAATAAACAGTCGTCACGAGAAAACACGAAAGAACAAGCATTACTGCATAAGACAGTCGCAAGATAGCCAGTGTCTAGTTAGCATTTCACCACACAACCCCAGCGGGCAGAAACAAAAAAAAAAGCATTTTGAAAATAAGATTCACAGCTCACAGTGTCGCTGCTAGTACTAAGCTCATGAGATAGTGGGCGAAATCGGGTCCTACGACTAAAACAAATGATGGAAAAATGCACTAGCAACCGCATATAAAAACGAACTCCGTAACTCTTGCAAAAAAGTGGATTATTTTTTAGCTTTATACGATATATAGTTTTATTTTCACACAAAAAAGGACAAAGTAAATTATTCTCAACTCTTGAAAAGAATCTCACCCATATATAACAGCTGAATCAGACATGAAAAGTTAGACAGACAATATAGACACACCTTGTATTTAAACAAGGAGATCACGCAATCTCTGACATCTGATTGTAGCTGCTTGCACGTAATGTGGTTACACCATTAGCTTAGAGCAGGGGCGCTAAAGTACGTACTAGGCTTAACCTTGTGAATATTGACTTTCGTTGTTGTAGGCCACACAGAAATATAGTCAGTCTAAAATAGACAGATAATCAATCAAATAGTTTGCCAGTCTGTCCATTTCCTTTGTTTCTTTTTTTATTGGGCCCTTACCTGGTAGTGGAGAGCGCAGTAGCGTAGTTTTAGTGAACTCAGCTTCTTAGGGTACTGACCGGGTTCAATTTCACAAATAGACGTGGAATTTTTTTCTGACCTAACAGCTCTCAGGTCGACCCAGTCTCAATCGGGTACCAGGAAAAACACTGGGAAGTAAAAGGCGGCCGGCGTGATGTTGATCACACCACCCATCGTGTGCCGACTGTCACTGAAAAATATGGCATAATACCGTATTACCCTATATACCACGTGGTATAAAAAGGGTTTGTTTACCTTTATTTACTGGGTAGGCCGCAGTGGGAGGACACAGGTACGTTTGTAATTGTAAAAATTCAGGCGCGTCATTCTTTCCAATAAGAGCTGCTCGGAATTTGTTGAATTTAGTTGTCTAATCGCTTTATGGAGTCTCCCACCATTTGGTCCCCGATCAAGTAGGCACTTCACGTTGATCTTAGTCAAAAGGTCGAGAAGTGATAGTCAGTCTGCCTGTGTGACCGTCAATTCATTCTTCCCTACCACGTGCCATTGCCGTCTCACAGCGTATTGTACCTTGAATAATATGATATCTATATTGTGCGGGTTCAATGCAATTGCAAACCCATTCCCAGTTTCGGTTCGCCGAGGGTTGTGGGTTCAAACACAGACTCGACATACCACACGTGATGAAAGAAATTGGCCCTCCTACCTCCCGCATACTCATCATTATCATCAAGTAGCTTGTCACTTAGATTCCAGTGAACGAACAGGTTAAAAAAGACGCTGGCGCTGGATAGGACATACTTTGCGAAAACCGGAGAGGAATATAACAAGAAGAGTCCTTGCCTGGAACCCGCAGGGACAGCGAAAGAAGGGGAGGCCGAGAAAAACATGGAGACGAGATTTGGAGGCGGAGATCAACAATATAAAGAAGAGCTGGAGGGAACTGCAGGAGATAGCTAGAGATAGGAAGACTTGACATGAGTTGGTTGAGGGCCTATGCCCCACACGAGGTTGGGTTAAAAGACGACAAAAGGAGAAAGAAAGGAGATACTATCGTATCATCAGCTTGTCACGAACTTGGCTCACATGACAGCAGTCCTGAAAAAGACCGGAGTCAGCAGCATTCATTTTCAGATCGTCAATGACGTCTTGTACCCATCTTCTAGATCTTCCTCTCATTTTTCTTCCAGGCACCATTCCCTCAAAATTATCTCTCTAGACACTCATGTCGTTTGATGTGTAAATTATTTAATTTTCCTTGATTTATGTCTTTAATAGTTAACTCTTTTAATATCAAGCTGTTGCAGAACAGAAACATTTTTATTTCTCTGTTCATGATATTCTAAGTACTCTTCTGTAGCATTTGCATCATGTATACTAGTGATATTTTGGACATATCAAAAGACATGAAGGGCTGTAGAAGACCATCATGGAAGGAGGCATACCGGCAAAGAGAAGAAGAGGAAGACCAGGAGAAGATGGATTCAGGATATAAGTTTGAACATGACGGCTGCAGATGCAGGACATCTGGATTATGAGAGAGAGAAATTCCGGAGGATTGTTGGGGTGGCAAAGTTCTGCTCAGGACAAGCTATTTGATGATGATACTAGTGATATATAAATGTGAACTGACTAATGCCGTATAGTCTGAAAAGGTTACAGGAAATTGTATAATATATATATATCTATATATACGTACATACACGCATTGCCAGAGGTTCAATTTTACAGCTGCATTGTGATTTTTTGCGGCCGAATCGGCTCTCAGGTCGAACCAGACTAAATTGTGTAGCAAAGAAACAAAATAAACAATGTCGGCCCCTATGATATTGTTAACCTCATTATCAATCGTGTTGAGCCGAAAATATCCTGATACGAATGCTTTAGGTTCCTGTGAACCGGGGTGCAACGTAATTACGTTCTCGGCGCAAATCACACATCACAAAGAGTAGTTAATTTGTTGATAGGAATGAACACAAAGAAGAAGAAGATCAAGCGTGTTTCGTTGGTAAAGAAAAATATGCAATCATAACACAATATTCCCAAATATATAACAAAGCATGAACAAATTCGGTACATTTTCCGTTTTTCAAAGACGACATCTGTTAGATCACGACTGTTTTTGCAGATCATCATCAGGTGCCGTCTCCACATCGAAGGTTGGCTTCAATGAATCTCCAACATCCTCTGTCTTTCGCCTTGGTGTTGCACTCTGCCAGACTGTAACCTGTCCATTTCTTAAAGTTTCCTCCCACTTATCTCTCGGTCTTCCTCTTGCTCTTCTCCCCTCAACTTTCCCTTCTAGTAAATGTTTTATCATGGTGTCATGTCTTTTTATGTGCCCAAAATACTTTAATTGTCTGAATTTTATTTCTCTTAATAATTGTTTCTTCATGCCTAGTTTTCCTAAAACTTGTTTATTTGTCTGTTTTTGTTTTTGGTTGCTAATAGCGAAGTTGATATCTCTCTGCGATATTGACCACGGGCCGCAAAACTTAGGGTTCGAGCCCAGCTTAAAAGAAAAAATTATCAGTGTGCACTTGGTGGCCGGTTTGACTACATGATATCATGATCCTTTACTAGTACTAGGAATTTAATCCGTACAAGTACATCTGAAGTCGAAGTAATGCTCGCCTGAATGGTGAGTGACACTAGTGATAAGGAAAGAAAGTCTTCATGCAAACATCAGTCAGATACGCCATATCGGACGCAATGATTACGCCTGAATGGTGAAGGACACTAGTAATAAGGAAAGAAAGTCTTCAAGCAAACATCAGTCAGAGACACCATATCGGGCGCAATGACTACGCCTGAATGGTGAGGGACACTAGTGATACGGAAAGAAAGTCTTCATGCAAACATCAGTCAAAGACACCATATCGGGCGCAATGACTACGCTAGTGATAAGGAAAGAAAGTCTTCATGCAAACATCAGTCAGAGACGCCATATCGGGCGCAATGACTACGCCTGAGTTCATAGAGGGTGAAAGAGGAAAAAAATAATAAGTATTTGTTGATGTTTCCGTAACGTAAAGATTGTGTATAGGATTCTTCTTCTTCTGCAAACGCTCCATATCGACCTCTTATTAAACCACTCTTTGTGGTTTGTATGTGATCTGAGCCTAAGAGTGATTGTGCGTTGTGCCAAGTTATGCGCATATGGTGACTAGGCCAGCACATCCGATTTCTTGCCAGCATTTCATTTACTAGGGTAGCTTTCCCTAGAACTGTGGGACGGATGGGTTTGTCACATGGGCGTCATCTTAATAGATAGAGTAGGGTGATCGGCGTTCGAAAAGTATCGCCTTCGCCAATGTTTGGGTTTGTACCGGTCAACCCTCTGCATTATAGGCATTACTTTTCTATACACGGGAAGTTTATTCCCAAATAGAAGTGTTCTCATCCGTTTTGGGTCGCATGTCGTCACTTGGTAATTTGCAATGTCTACTCTGCATTTTCCTTGTCCCCGGGAAACACTAGACTGAGGCTGCGCACATATATTTTAGAGGGTCATTTCATTTGGCGCTAGCAACACAATTCAAATTTTGCGCTCGCCAACATCACCCACCCCATTTTTTCCGGGGATGTTAGTTATTAGTGCAACAGTACCTTGGCCGCTTGTCCCAGGAAGGGCAGTTTCGTTAGGCACTAGAACGTAACTTAGGTTTGAGCTCGGCCAGCCTTACCCAATAAATGTATCAGAGCTTGGTCTCCGATACAGTTTACTGCAATCTTCCCTTGTGTCGTTACGACAATTTTTTCATGAGTATTTACTTGCCAAGAACTGACAATTGTGGTCCGACCATTGACTCGTAACACTTCGTTCTGATGTACCCTTACCCCACAGCTGGCAATTTTAGTGTAACACTTCGTTCTGATGTACTCTTGCCCCACAGCTGGCAATTTTAGTGTAACACTTCGTTCTGATGTACTCTTACCCCACAGCTGGCAATTTTAGTGTAACACTTCGTTCTGATGTACTCTTACCCCACAGCTGGCAATTTTAGTGTAACACTTCGTTCTGATGTACTCTTGCCCCACAGCTGGCAATTTTAGTGTAACACTTCGTTCTGATGTACTCTTACCCTACAGCTGGCAATTTTAGTGTAACACTTCGTTCTGATGTACTCTTACCCCACAGCTGGCAATTTTAGTGTAACACTTCGTTCTGATGTACTCTTACCACACAGCTGGCAATTTTAGTGTAACACTTCGTTCTGATGTACTCTTACCACACAGCTGGCAATTTTAGTGTAACACTTCGTTCTGATGTACTCATACCACACAGCTGGCAATTTTAGTGTAACACTTCGTTCTGATGTACTCTTACCACACAGCTGGCAATTTTAGTGTAACACTTCGTTCTGATGTACTCTTACCACACAGATGGCAATTTTAGTGTAACACTTCGTTCTGATGTACTCTTACCACACAGCTGGCAATTTTAGTGTAACACTTCGTTCTGATGTACTCTTACCACACAGCTGGCAATTTTAGTGTAACACTTCGTTCTGATGTACTCTTACCACACAGCTGGCAATTTTAGTGTAACACTTCGTTCTGATGTACTCTTACCACACAGCTGGCAATTTTAGTGTAACACTTCATTCTGATGTACTCTTACCACACAGCTGGCAATTTTAGTACGGCCATTTACTCAGGGGGAGTAATCATTCGTTCATAGACGACTCGTACGCTACTATTTCTTACTACTGTGTCTCTAGAGGCCCCTACTGGAAGAATATGTTCCAATTACAAAGCAGAACTTTTAGCCCTTCTGATGGCAGCACAGCACATGAATAAGCTGCAAGCACCTGCAGGCAAGATGGTATTTCTTACACACTCACTGTCAGCTATACAAGCCCTGGAGGCTAAATCCGCTGACAACACAGTACAAAACCCAAAAAGAGAACTTGCTTAGCTTTCAGAAAAGGCAGAAGTTCACTTGCAGTGGATTCCATCTCACTGTGGCATTGCAGGAAATGAGAGTGCCGATGTCTTAGCTAAGGAGGGCAGTGCCAAAGAGCAAATTTACCAACCCCTGTCTTTTCAAGAGGTCAAAACCCTCATACAGAGAAAATCTGCAGTAGACTGGAAGACAAACACTGGATATGATTATGGAAAAGACTCCTCAAAGACCTAAGCAGAACAGACCAGGTCATTATATTTCGACTACACACCGGACACTGCAGACTCAACAAACACTTATATAGACTAGAATAAGTCAAACAGCTCTCTGCCAGTGTCAGCAGGCAGAACAGACACTAGAGCATATCCTGCCCTCTTCTGTGTGAGCTGAGAAGCAACATGTGGCCACACCCAGTCGACCTGAAAACTAAGCTTTGGGGAAACCTGACAGACCTGAAGCTGACTGCCCAGTTTGTTGTCCACAGTAAATTAAGCGCATGACCAGAGATCGCTGAAGAAGAACAAGAAGTAACTATTTGGGCAACTTTTCATCGACATCGGTCCAGGAGATGTGTGCATTTTGTTCAGGATTTTGAACCTTTATTACTTTTCAGTGCTTGCACTATTACCACTACCTGTAGTTCTCCATCGATCCCTACCCGCATAGCCAGACAGGATCCTCTATCTGTTTCCAGGATCACCACGTGGAGGTGCGGTAAGACCTTGAATAGTGTCAGCTCGCTAAACCTGGCTCGCCTTTGACCCCTGTTTGTACAGGATGCGATCATTAGTTTCAAACCCCGACCAGGAAGAACAGAATCCATACTTAGTCTGTTAGTGTGGTCTCTGTGGCTAAGTGGTTAAGCCCTTTGCCTTGTGAGTCGAAGGTCGTGGGTTCAAGTCCGGACCGCGCCATCCTGTTCACGAGTGCAATTTTTCCAGAGACCCCTAGGATTGTTGCTGGAGCTACGGAGTTCGTGCTTTGTGCAATACTCTCGGCAGGTGGCGTGCCAATTCTGCGGAGAGGGAATGAGCCGTATGGGGTAAAACCCGGTGCAATGATGTCAATCCTTCGGCTTTAAAACCCGTTTTTATACTTAGTCTGGCTCGTGGCCTACGATAACATACTGCCGGCGGGTTAAGATAACGATTCTAGGAAATCAGATCACAACCGTCACGTGGCCTCACATTCCAGAATTGATAGATAAAAGACAAATTCATTTCAAAAACAACACAACTACTTGCTAAATCAAGGTTATATTATATTACCAGTTCAGGTTAACACTCAGAAATATCAATATTATTAACATTTTTCATCAATAATTTACCATGGACTCGTAAAATTTTGTAAAATTTCAGAAAACCTTACAGTGTTCTATCAAACATAAACAAAAACCAGCCCCCATTAAGCAGGACTATTTGTTTTCCCGTCTGAGCTAGTCGGCCATATGTCGCATGGGGCCACGTCTGGCTCTATCTCAATGACCTGTCCGTCCTAAGTGACCCTGCCAGGAACATAAGTTCCCGCCGTCCTAGACATTTTATGAATCAAAAGCTTTTTGTGTTTATGTATGCTTGTCTTGCAGTAGTTGCTTAAAATAACAATTTCATTGACGTTATAAAAATTTTACTGTCTAGCCACATGTTTTACATAAGCTGCTTTGTAAACATGTTCTTTATTCGTTAACACTGTACACGTGATTCCCAGATCCTGCCTTCATGATAAAAACTTAAGAACAAAACGTTACATCTTAAGAAGGCGTAAAACTAAGACGGACTTTTACGTGGATATAAAAAACCAATTTAGCCATTAGGACTTACCCGTTTTACAAGTATAAGTGGGTTCCTGAAGGGCAGAGTGAGAAGTTTGTTTAACCAGCGAGTCACGGGAACCATCAGTATGCATACTCTTCGATATATGTTGGGGAAGACTGAGCACATATGGGTCTGTCCGGAGTGCAATGACGTCAGTTTAGTAACCAATAACCAAACAATCAATATAACCATTTATCTTCTTTTTCGTTTGCTCTTCATGGCAAACTACTGAACTATAAGTGGTGCCTAGAAAATCAACGACTCGTTTACTGTGGTTGATGGCTACGTCATTTAGGATATGCCACGATTTTCATTTTCTTCATAAACTACTTATTAAATCACTCTTTCTGGCCTGTATGTGATTTGAGCCTTGGAACGTTAGTTCCTTGTGCCACTAAACTCTTACAATACGCAAAGCCACATGATAAAGCGTTTTGACAATACCAATTTTCAGAAGAACCACCTCACGAGACAAACTATTCAATAGAAACGAAAGTATGATCGAGATTTATCAGATACTTTTTATCCCTAGGGAAAGCTCACCCTAGTAAATCAAAAGCTGGCTAAAAACGGACGGGCGGGCCTAGTCACCATGGGCGCACAATCGTCCGACGTAGATCACTCCGTTCTTGCCAGTGGACCAATTATACATCACAATAAGAATGATCAAATTGGCCGTGAAGAATGAACGAAGAAGAAGAAGAAGATACTTTTTATGAAAATTATTTATAAAATACAGCCTTTGAATTTATTGAAGATAGTTTATAACTGCACATATGTTGGTTATATGAAGTAGTTCTTTAGGGCCTTACATAAAAACAATCATTACTGCAGGAAATACCCCCTTTTGAGTGTTGTAGGACAGGAGAACATGCGCATGTTGAATTTAATGTCCGCATATTTAGTGCTGTCGTCGCGAAACTGCTCAGGTTATGATTTTTCTTTATGCCCTCCCCCGAGAAAACAATTCCTTGACATTACCGTGGATTGAACCCGGGTCTCTCGCATGGGGGCCGCGCTCTAACACATTCGACCAGATACTCCACATAAAAAACTTACAATATTTGATATTGGAAAATACTGCATTCTTCTTCACCCTTCGCCCTAGGGAAGCATAGGTCCGCAACCAAGGCCTTCCAAGCCCGCCTATCGAAGGCCATCCTTTCCAGATCTCGCCACTTTCTCCCTGTTTTTTTGCGTTCCATCTCTAACTCCCATCTCCAGGTGTTTCTGGGTCTTCCCTTACTTCTATTGCCCTGGGGGTTCCATCGGAGAGTCTGTCTCGCGATGCTGTCAGGGGTTTCCTCAGTGTGTGTCCTATCCATCGCCACCTTCTGCTCATTATCTCCTATTCCACCTGCCGTTGTCCTGCCTATCCCACAGTTCTCTGTTTGTAGTCTTGTCATGTGAAACATGTACAAACAAAGTACTATAGTTTTACAAAATACATAAACAGTGACGATAAACAGCAACGTTTCGACCAACAAGGCCTTTATCAAGCAAACGAACAAACAGGAGTGACAAATTAAAATGAAACACAAATGGACGACCAAATACCAACGTATCTAAGGAAAATCTGGAATAAAAACGAATAACGAAATAAATGTAACACAAAAACACACATAAAAACTAGAAATAGAACGGAAAGAAACAATGAAACATCTAGTAAATATATAACTTGAATACATGCAACATATACCCATATAGATTATAAAGCATGGGAAGAGAAAGTACTAAGAAGCATAAGAATGTAATACATGCAACATATACCATAGAGATTACAAAGCATGGGAAGAGAAAGTACTAAGAAGCATAAGAATGTAATACGTTGAGCCGCGTGGTCGCAAGGTACCATACAAAGAAATCAACCGATTCTCCAGAGCAAATCGACTACGATCATCAGAGGAACATGATCGGATGGCTGTGACCTGGACATCGCAAGCTCCTGAATGGCCAGTATCATTGAAATGGGTAGCTACACGGGTCACAGAGCATTGGCGTATATCGCGCAAGTGTTGGGCGAATCGGTCACTGAGTCTCCTGCCGGTTTCCCCAATATAGGCCTTGTTGCACCGCTTGCAGATAATGGCATAGATAATATTACGGGACTCGCACGTGGAACTGTCTTCAACAACGAACGTGGCTTTTGGAAAAGACACCGTGCGGGTCTGTATTACATAAGCACAAGTGTTGCAGCGCCGACGGCCACCCTGGATGGTGCCAAAATGACTCTGGATGTTAGGCTTGAGGCGACTGTGAACCAACATATCCTTAAGGCTTCTGTCCCGTCTGTACGCCACCAAAGGATAGTGTTGGAAGATTGAACGTGTCTCAGGATCAGACTGAAGAATGGAGAGATGACGGAATAAGACTTTCTTCACAAGGGAACTATGAGGGTGGAAAGTTAAGACAAGTTTCACCCTGTCAGAATTGGAAGTTCTATGCTGGTTGAGAGAGCCTCCTGGCAGAAATTTGCTGAACGCGCGCATAGCAGAAGCAAGCACCTTATCTGGGTATAGCGCTTACGAAAGAAATCCAGCATCTCGTGAGCTCTATCGAAGAAATCGTCGTCCTCGCTACAGAGGCGACGAAGGCGCAAGAGTTGACGACGATTTCCTCGATAGAGCTCACGAGATGCTGGATTTCTTTCGTAAGCACTTATCCAGATAAGGTGCTTGCTTCTGCTATGCGGCGCGTTCACAATTTCGCCAGGAGCTCTCTCAACCAGCATGAACTTCCAATTCTGACAGGGTGAAACTTGTCTTAACTTCACCTCATATTCCCTTGTGAAGAAAATCTTATTTCGTCATCTCTCCATTCTTCAGTCTGATCTGAGACAGTTCAATCTTCCAACACTATCCTTTGGTGGCGTCGACAAAGCCTTAGATATGTTGGTTCACAGTCGCCTCAAGCTAACATCCAGAGTCTTTGGCACCATCCAGCGTGCGTTACTTGTGCTTATGTAATCAGACCCGCACGGTGTCTTTCAAAAGCCACGTTCGTGTTGAGACAGTTTCACGTGCGAGTCCCGTACTATTATCTATGCCATTATCTGCAAGCGGTGCAACAAGGCTATATTGGGAAACCGGCAGAGACTCAGTGACGTCGCCAACCTTGCGCGATATACGCCAATGCTCTGTGACCTGTAGCTACCATTTCAATGATACTGGCCATTCAGAGCTTGCGATGTCCAGTCAACCATCGATCATGTTCTCTGATGATCGTAGTCGATTGCTCTGGAAATCGGTTGATTTCTTGTATGTACCTTGCGACCCGCTAAGATTACACTTTGCTTCTTAGTACTTCTTCCCATGCTGTAATCTCTATGGCATATGTTGCATGTATTACATTCTTATGCTTCTTAGTCCTTTCTCTTCCCATGCTTTGTAATCTATATGTTGCATGTATTCAAGTTATATATTACTAGATGTTTCATTGTTTCTTTCCGTTCTATTTCTGATTTTTATGTGTGGCTTTTTTGTGTTACATTTATTTCGTTATTCGTTTTTATTCAGATTCCTTGATACGTTGGTATTTGGTCGTCATTTGTGTTCATTTATTTGTCCTCCTGTTTGTTCGTTTGCTTGATAAAGGCGCTTGTTGGTCGAACGTTGTGTTTATCGTCACTGTTTATGTATTTTGTAAAACTATAGACTTTGTTTGTACATGTTTCACTATTTACCAAGTTTTACTGCAGTCTTCCCCCTATTTCGATAGTCTTGTCATACCATCTCAAATGGAGTATCCTGCGTAGGCATCTATTGATGAATGTCTGCAGCTTTTTGGTGTTCACCTTAGTCGTTCTCCATGTCTCCGCTCCATACAGAAGGACAGACTTGACATTTGAATTAAATATTTGAAAAAAATACTGCATACAAAAGTATTTTTGTTAAAAACAGCGGGTAAAAATGTTGTTTTAATGTGCGTATTAAAAGAGTGCAGGCTCGTAAACTAGCATATCCGGTTTCCGTATGCTTTTTATTCGGGTTCGGCTCATAAAATCGTGGGGGAAAAACATAACCTAGAAGAGTCCATTCATCTAGGTGAGGCATTGTCCCGTTAACTTTGGACTTGTTGTCAAGTATACTTCACTGGGAAGAAGTGGGGGTTGGCTTGTGTGTTCTGTGGGTCATCAACATGCTACAAATCTTAACTATTTGGCCTTTCTAAGACAAACTAGCCGACTCCAACTCTGCTGAATGGAGAGAAATGCCCACAACACACTATGTAGACTGGACCATTCTATTTTGCTTTGCGTTCTCTTTGAAGCTTCTCCTCAGTCCAGTATTTTACAACTTAATTGTGTAATCAACTAGTCCAGATGAAGACAATAAATAAGTTAATATCCACAATGTAATATAAACAAGTTCAAAGCAGAGTACATAAACAAAACAATGAACGGAAACACCTTCTCGCTTGCTACATTCATTAAAACGAAAGCTGTACTCAACGACATTGAATAAACTGACAGGATCCGTATACATGTACCATCCTTATTTGTTTTTAAGTGAACGATAGCCCGCATGTCCAGCGTGTTCGTAGCGCGTTGGATAACGGGTGATAAGCCCTCTGTGATTGCGGGTTCAATTCCGCGGGCTGGCAGAAAAGCCAAAGGTTCTCCAGATTTACGGTGTTCGTGGCACCGAACCGAAGGGTTACGATGTCCATGGCACGAGCCGAAGAGCTGAAAGCTCAAGTGCTTCTGGATCGGAAAAAAATGAACGATAATGAAATATACCACAAATATATAGTTAGGCTTGAAATTCAAACCTAGAGCAGGAACTATACTGTGGCACTGGTGCAGGTGGTGTGAGATTTGATGCCAGACATATACATTAATTTGGTTTATTATTGGTTGTGATTTTGAAAATTAGTTATTTATGTCAGATTTTGTTGTAGCTCTTTCTCTGATTGCCAGATTGTCTAGAAAAAGAAAATCGTCTTCTTCTGCGTTCTCACTAGATTTGGATTTCGGATTCTCTAATTTCGGAAGCAGTCTACCTCAGATTGCCATCTACGACATACATTTTTTTTCTAGGACGCAGGTATCTCCAGCAGTTAGTTTTGGTCACGCTAGTGATTGCTGGTTCGACATTCTTACTGCGTAGCTAAATCTCCGAGGTAGAATCCGTTATCATATTCCTCATCGTGAGGGGTCGTTGTACCATGTTAAGCGTATTACGGCCTGGTGCATCCAGTTTCTGCAGGCATTTGTTTCGTGTTATCATCCCCAAGCCTTTGATTGCTACACAACCGTCCCGCAAGGCAGCAGGTTGGTATTTTCAAAACATTGCGGTTGATACTAAAAATAAGAATGAGAAAATTGATGTAATTTGGACATAAATAGACACGAAGGACTGGACTATTTTGGAAGGAAGCATCCAGGCAAAAGGAAGAAGAGAAAGACCACGGAGAAGGTGGATTCAGGATGTATCTGATGGTTAGAGCATGACGCCTGCAGAGGCAGGACATCTGGCCTACGAGAGAGAGAAAGACATTTCAAAGGACTGTTGGGATGGCAAAGTTCTGCAAGGACAAGCTATTTGGTGATATTTGACTTAGATAAAATTATATCGTATTAATTTAATTTCGCCTGTGTGTTGCCGGGGACAGCTAGGAAGCAAAGAATAGTAACACTGCGACCTACAAGGCATGTCGTAAGAGGCGACTACGGTAGAAACCTGGGGAAGCTACCTAATAAATAAAAATCGTCGCAGAATTCGGATCTACTAATAATAATAATAATAGCCGTCCATCGCAAGCGATGATGACAACAATCTCAGACGTGTACTGTTGCACCTCTCTGGTGTGTGCGGAGGTGACTGTAGAGTCCAATCCTAGAACAGAATCCCCGACCACAGGTGGGGCATACATGATCAAGGTTAGACATGTGCGTGCTGTGTGCTCTGTCTTTTCGCGCTGCTCGTTTTCTCTGTGACTCAACAATACGATGATTCTCAGCTATTCGGGTTCCTCTTTGTTGTTACAGCGCCACATTTGGCGATCTTGCGCAAAGGATTCCCAGCACGTATTGTCTATATCGAAGCATTTCAGAGACACTTTAAGAGTGTCTTTAAAGCGTTTTCTGTCCACCAGCTAAACGTCTGCCCCCTTCGAGCTCGCCATACATCAACTGTTTTGGGATGCGTTTATCAGGCATTCGAGCAACGTGACCGACCCATCTCAGTTGGGCCTTCTGCAACAGGGTGTTGACGCTTGGGATCTTTGCTCTGGTGAGGACTTCGCTGTCTGGAATTTTGTCTTGCCAGTTTATTTTTAGTATTCTGCGTAGACAGCTTGTGTGGAAATGGTTTAATTTTCTTGCGTGTCTGCTATACACTGTCCATGTCTCGCTTGCGTACAGCAGCGTTGTTAGCACTCTATCCTGGTAAACTTTCAGCTTTGTGACTATGCTTATCCCCTCCGTTCCCACACAGTGACACGTAACCTTCCGAACGCAGCACTGGCTTTGGATATCCTATTGTGGACCTCAGAATCTATGTTTGCCGATCTGGATAGGAGGCTGCCAAGATAAGCAAAGTTGTCCGTTGACTGGAGACGCTGGTGTTTAATGTTGATGACTGGATCGTAATACTGTTCTCTAGGGGCGGGCTGAACATGACCTCTGTTTTTTTGGTGTTAATGGTGAGGCCAAACCTATCACAGGCCATTGAGAACTTGTCCATGTAAGCTACATTTCTTCCTCAGAGTTGGTAGCGAGGGTACAGTCATCAGCAAACAACAGGTTTGAGATAGTTGATTCTTTACTTGGTGGAGTTTTAACCTCGAAGATTGAATAGGTTACGTCTGTCTGTATCTAATTTAACCCCATGTTCTCGCCTTCCCAAAAGACATCCGTGAGCATGGCAGCAAACATCATGCTGAAGGGTGTTGGGGCCAGTACACAGCCCTGTTTGACGCCGTTGGTGACATGGAAGGCTTCTACTAGCCTACTTGTAGACGCATAATTGGCCCAACGTACAATCGCTCTTAGGCTCAGATCACATACAAATCACAAAAGGCTAGTTTAACAAGTGATCGAAATGGAGCGTTCAAAGACGATGAAAAATGAGAAAATTAATTTTCATTGACAACTTTTTACTTCCAACTTTTGTGCTTATTAATCATATTCTCTCTGTCTCTCATTTCAATCAGCTTTTAACCACTAAAATTCAGAGTTGAAAGCATACTATTTTTGAAAGAAAGATTCGTCACTTGATGACTTCTTTTTACAATTGGTGTGCACTTGTTTCTTTGAAATTGTGTAATGTAAACGTATGATATTTTATTTACGTTTTTTTTTGAAGAATCCCATAAAGTTTTTGTTTACGATCTTTGTTCATTATGTAGCGATCAGAATGTGTCTCTGAAGCTTTGTTTCATAGCTAAGAGACTTTAACTTACTCACATGTGTAATGTCGTGCATAGCGGGCAATTCATGTGTATGGTGTGCAATGTCGTGTGTGGTGTGCAGTGTCGTGTGTGGTGTGCAATGCCGTGCGTGGTGTGCAATGTCGTGAGTAGTGGGCAATGTCGTGTATGGGGTGCAATGTCGTGCATGGGGTGCAATTTCGTGTATGGTGCAATTTCGTATGTGTGCAATTTCGTGTATGGGGTGCAATGTCGTTCATCGTGTGCAATGTCATGTGTGGTGGGCAATGGCGTGTGGTGTACAATGTCCTGTACTGTGAAGGTTCTTAACCAGATGATATATTTATGTGGTTATTACAATGCTGCTCAGGTACTGACTCGTTATCTTCTGGAAAGTGTCCCAAACTAGTGGATGCCTACCACAGTCGCTCAGGACATACATCAACTGAGAAATCTAGATTTTACGGGACTTAAGATGGTAGACCTGTTTAGCAACAGTCATTGTGGCATACATGTTGCTTGCTTATCAACGTATATGTCGGAGGAACTATGTGGTTAAGCCTTTGCCTTAAGTTCCGAAAGTCGAGAGTTCGTATCTGGGCCGCGTCGTTCTGTTCACGAGTGAATGTTTTCCAGAAACCCCTAGGATTGTTGTCGGAGCTACGGAGTTCTTGCTTTGTGGAATACTCTCTACTGGTAGCGTGCCATTTCTAAGGAGAGGGACTGAGCCAGAATGGGTAAAACCCGGTGCAATGAAGTCAATCCTTCGACTTTAGACAACTTTAAATAAATGTCCCGTATCCTTATTTTCCCACCTTAGGATATGAAGGATTATTTCCTATTTCTATACTATAGTGTACAAGAGGTAGGAGGGCATATTCCTTTCCTCAAGTGTTGAACAACAGCGTGGAATTGAACGCACAACATTGTTGTGTCCGAGTTGAAAGGCGATCGCTTATGCATTACGCTAAACCGTCCACCATGGACAAGTAAGACAGTGTAAAAGGTATGAAGTACGCTGTAACATGAATGTTTCAAGGCTTTCTTCTTTATATGTCGTCACACTTCTACCGGGTTGTTGTCCAGTGTCGTGGTTTTCTGTGTTTATCTTCCGCTGTTATGGTGGCTTGGGTGATTGTTATTTTTGCTCTTTGATAGGATTCTGTTATTCCATCTATCCATCTTTTTCGTGGTCTTCTCTCGCCTTCTTTCCTGATGTTCTGTTGTAGAAGACTATACGTGTAATGTGGAATTTGGATGCATTCTTATTAAGTGGTCAAACCACTCCATTCTTTGTTTCTCAATGTAATTCAAGCACGGTTTGCTTGCTTGTGATTTCTTTGACAGTCTATTCTCTAATCCTGTTTTGCTTTTCAGCGTCAGGTCGAAAAAGGAGACACATGGAGCGAGCCTCTCTATGCACCTTGCCTTTCTTTCACTTCTCCAATGTTTCTTTGGCGGCAAACTCCTTAAACTTCAAGTTCTATTTCTTTAAGTCTTAGATTAGACAATTCTATTGAACAATTTGTAGAGTATTTCATTGTAAATCTTACTACAATCATGTTTCTACTGAATCACCGTGGAAACAAAATGAACAATGTCACTCGTCAAGCTCGTGTTGCAAGACGCGTCAAGGACAAAAAAAAAGTATTTCTAAAAACACAAAAATCCTAACTTTTTCAAAAACAGTTCATCATCATCATCATCATCAGGTGCTGTGCCGGCTGGCATTAGCGATCATGAATCTCCACACATCTCTGTCGTTGGTGTTTGTTATCAATTCAGATGTTGTTGCTCTACCGTGCCATAAAGTCAGGCTATCCAACATTTTCTCTCTCTGTCTTCCCCTGTCTAGCCTATCCTCGATTTTACCGGTTGTCACAATGTGTTCTGACCCCCCTCCCCATCACAAGTCCGAAAAATGATGACTGCCTCTTTCTTATATTGATGATAAGCTTTCTCTGTGTCTTTACCTCATTCAATACCTCAACATTACTCTTCTTCTTTTCAATCGTTCTTTTCGAGCATTTTGATCATTCTTATTCTGATATAAACAGCCGTTGCCAAGAACAGTTAGAACGTTGCGCCCCGTTAAGCCTCTACTAGTGTAGGACGAGCGCATCCGGCGTTTTTGGCCTTCGGAAATGTTCGAGTCTGCCATGCCGGCAGTCAAACACTTTCTAGACATCGTGAGTACATTTCCCTTTAATGATCTGTTTATCGTCGTAAATTTGAGCGTGGATCTACGCCAAAGAGCCTTTCATACTTTGCAACCTGTTTGACTAAGTGCAGTGTTACTTTTTAACTAAGTGTGGTGTTACTTTTTGACTAAGTGCAGTGTTCCTTTTTGACTAAGTGAGGTGTTACTTTTTGATTAAGTGCAGTATTCCTTTTTGACTAAGTGCGGTATTCCTTGATAATGCAGTATTCCTTTTGACTAAGTGCAGTATTCATTTTTGACTAAGTGAGGTGTTCCTTTTTGACTAAGTGCAGTGTTCCTCTTTGCATCGTATGATGAGCACTCTTTCATGATCGATTTAATGCCGAAAATTTTGACTTGGATCTACGCCAAAAGCACTTACCACTTCACAACTTTGCTGACTGGGCGAGTTCCGATTATTCGTCATTTTAGCAGTTCATAGGATTTCAAAAAATAGTTACCTTATCCTTTACAAATATAAAACGGTTTTAATTAATATAACATTGGACTGCTATTAAAATAAATCAGAAGATTTACCAGGAGATCTATATGTTTCTGATGCAACAAACATCTGTCATCTGTCTTATTGAAGAAGTATTTCCTTGATATGTATCATAAAAAATAACAAATTGGTGAACATTACATTATTATTGGGTTTAAAGTTTGATCAAAGAACATGCCTAATGATGTTGAAGGTAATTGTTACAGGATGGGAACGAAAGGATATTATTCTAGCTAAAACAGGTTTCTGAAAAAGTTGTCTGTAAACTTACTTTGAAAAACATGATAAAAAGGTAACCCAATTTAATCATTGGCGTCTGATCGAGGATCGTCGGACCGAATGGATTAGAGCGAGGCTCCCCATGTTCTCTCTCTCGATCACCGCCCAGACCGATGTACCAGACCTCCCCATATCGACCCCTAGTTAAACCAATCTTTGTGATTTGTATGTGATAAGAGCGATTGTTTGTTGTGCCAGTTATGCACCTACAAGTAGGCCAGCACATCCGAATTCTGTTACGCTTTTTCTTTACTAGGTAGCTTCCTAGGCATCTACCTCAGTAGCTTCTACAACAGTGACTTGCAGGTCGCAGTGGTACTATTCTTTGCTCCATATGCGGCCCCGGCACACACGAGCGATAGAAAGATTAAGAGAATATAGAGAAACATTGAGCATTCAGAGATCATGGCACAAACATGGATTAGCTATACATATTCAGGAGAAGTGATGAAATCAGAGAAATGTCTGGTCAACCACTAGTGACAACTGTTATAAGAAAGAGAAGATGGAGATATGTTGGGCACACCTTGAGGAGAAATGATCAACGAATATCAAAGCAGGCATTGAAGTGGGATGCAAAGGGTTCAAGAAAGAGAGGTCGACCTAGGGAGACCCTGAAGCGAACTTTGCTGAGAGAGGCAGGAAATATCGGTCTCAGTTCCATGGAGGAGATTGAGCGAGTTGCCCAGGATAGAGCGGTATGGAGAAATTACTTGCAGGCCCTATGTAACGTATAACGGTACGAGAGGAATTATTATTATTATACATATTATAAATTATCATAAAGAAATTATGATACGAATTGTCAAAGCAACATCAGCTTTTAAAAGTCTAAATAAAATATGGAACTGCAAGTTATATAGTTTTAAAACTAAATTAAGATTTTCAATTCCAATGTTGTATCAATCCTAACATATTCCAGCGAGAGTTGGAAAATTACTAAAGATATAGAAAGCAAGTTAAATGCATTTGAAAATTGCTGTCTGCAAAAATAATGAAATAAAATTGGACGAATTCAGGAGAAGTGATGAAATCAGAGACATGTCTGATCAACTACTAGTGACAACTGTTATAAGTAGGAGAAGATGGAGATATGTTGGATATACCTTGAGAAGAAATGATCAAAGAATATCAAAGCAGGCATTACAATTACAAGCAAATGGTTTAAGAAAGAGAGGAGGTCTCAGGAAAACTCTGAAACAAACTTTGCTGAGAAATATGAGACTTCTTCTTCTTCTTCTCCGAACGTTCCGTATCGACCATTTGTTAAACCACTCTTTGTGATTTGTATGTGATCTGAGCCTAAGAGCGATCGCACGTTGTGCCAGTTATGCGCCTACAAGTAGGTCAGTACATCCGATTTCTGCGACGCATTTTTATTTACTAGAGTAGCTTCCTTAGTGCCCTACCTCAGTCGCCTCTTACAACATGTCTTGTAGGTGGCAGTGGTACTATTCTTTGCTCCCCTTGCAAGCTCCGGCAACACACGGGTAATCAGAGTGAATTGCATGGAAGAGATTGAACGAATTGCCGAGGACAGAGCGGCATGAAAAAATTACTTGCAAGCCTTATTTAACGTATAACAGTACTAGAGAAATATATATATACACAGACTCACCCGAGTGGTTACCGGGGCTCAAATTAGGAGAGTAAAGAATAGAACCCCTGTTACCTGTCACGCATGCCCTAAGAGGCGCCTAAGGAGGTAGGGATTGGGAGCTAACTACCCACCCTGTAAAAATCACTAGATAACTACAGAAACCATAACCAGGAATATCCCATACCTTGCCACCCTAGGAAAGACCACGCAAGGAGGGACTCATGGCAAGAAAATGGGGAGAGGCCTGGAAAAGATCGTCTTGGATAGGTGGGCTTGGAAAGCCTTGGTTGTGGACATATGCCTTCTTAACCCTTTCGCTGCTACATACTTTCCGAAGTCGAAGCTAACAATAGCTACTATTTGTTTCTAGGTCACAAACGTGAATGTACGCCTATAGCAGTGACAGTAAAAATGTATAACGTGTTAACACGTCTTTAGCCCACAGAGGAGAGATAATAACAGACGTGTTAATGCGTCTTTAGCAGTGAATGGTAAAACGTATATATACGTCCTTAGTAGCTAAAGGGCTAGGGGCAAAGGGTGAAGAAGAAGAATATATACAGACTAAACATATACATAAATTTTGGACTTGTAGATAACCTTTATGGCTGTGGTTAATGAATAGAAAGGGACGTGACCCAACAGCAATAAAGTTGAGCATATAACAGAATCGGGTGAACGGGTTATCTCTGTCGAGACAAGGGAGGGGCCGCTGTGTTAAAATTCAAAACCCAAATAATAAATCTCAAATCCAATAATAAATCTCTCGTGAGACACACACGCAACCATAATTTTATATTTATTTCTAAACTCGTCTGTCTTAGTCTTTTCTTTTGTGTTTTTTTGTGTGTGTGTCTGTTTTTTGGGCTTTCTCCTTGCACGTTATTTTGTTGATAAAAGAGTTATACATTCTCTATCCTTTCTTACCGTTCTATTCCTCTTACTTTTCATCTGTCCCATGCACTCACTGAATCTGTGGCCCTTTCTACTCATTATTCCTTTATTATCGGTTTCATCTGTCCCATGTACTCACTGAATCTGTGGCCCTTTCTACTCATTATTCCTTTATTATCGGTTTCATCTGTCCCATGTACTCACTGAATATGTGGCCCTTTCTACTCATTATTCCTTTATTATCGGTTTCATCTGTCCCATGTACTCACTGAATCTGTGGCCCTTTCTACTAGTTATTCCTTTATTATCGGTTTCATCCGTCCCATGTACTCACTGAATCTGTGACCCTTTCTACTCGTTACTCCTTTATTATCGGTTTCATCCGTCCCATGTACTCACTGAAAATGTGGCCCTTTCTACTCGTTATTCCTTTATTATCGGTTTCATCCGTCCCAGTCGGGACACCAGGGTTCAATTCTCGGTAACACCAATGAGTTTTTTTTAGGGGCATAATAGATAAAATCTTTCTTCTTCTTTGCGTTCGTTCTTCACGACCAATTTTAATCATTCTTTGTGATATGTTTGATCTTTGCCAAAAACGTGTAAACGTTGCACATTGGTTTGTAGGCCCTAAACTCATAGACTTCTATACGTTTAGGACACATGCATCCGATTTCAGCCAAACCTCCAGTCGTCTATTACGACATGTGTGGCAGGTAACAGTGGTTCTATTCTTTACACCCCACATTTGGGTCCTGGTAACCACGCGGGCGTAGATAAAATCAAAACCTGAACAGTTTCACGGCAACTGCACTAGCCATGCGACCATCAAATTCCTCAGTCCCATGTTCCCTGTCCAACACCGCCCTAAAAGCGGTATTTTTTTCCTGTCCGATCCAGAAGCACTTGAGCTTTTTCATCTCTTTGGCTCGGTGCCATGGACATCGTAACCCTTCGGTTCGGTGTCACGAACACCGTAAATCTGGGGAATATGTGGCTTTTTCTGCCATCCCGGGAATTGAACCCGCACACACAGAGGGATAGTCACCCGTAGTCCATCGCGCTACGAACACGCTGGGCAGACGGGCAAAAAAAGCGGTAATACACGCTGTAACGATAGTATTAGAAAGATGAAAATTAGAAAGTAGGATATGTTTTCTGAAGAACATTCAGGAATAGACAACTTTTGATGATAATGAATTTTAGATAAGTCAAGGTGTTACCTCGCCTGAGTGGTTACCGGGGCCCAAATCAAAGGGGAAAGAATATAACCACTGTAACTCGAAACGCATGTCGTAACAGGCGACTAATCAGGTTGGGAGTAGGGCTAGCTACCCCACCCTGTGAAATATACTACATAGCTACAGAAACTACAGGGTGTTCAATTTAAAAGCAGCCTGTGAATGGAGCTAATCTGGCATATATGTATGGAAATGAGAAGGTTCAGTTATGACGTAGTATAGGCCAAGATTGTGTGATGATGTGTAATTGTAGTGCGGGAAGGGGCGATGAACAAATGCGACGTAGGACGAGCTAGTCAGAACCGGTTTAAATAGTAAATATACGAGATACAATGCGTACCTGGCAAATTTCTATTTATCACTGGGGCTGCTTTTAGTTGAACACCCTGTATAATCAAGGAGATTCATAGCTTGCCACCCAAGGAAGAAGACGAACCGGCAGGAAGGGCTCGTGAAACGATTCGATGAAATCCGAAAGGACAACACACGGGGATCAAACTTGACTAGTTTTTCTTGCCTAACATTATGTAAGCATGGTCGAGATACCCGTTGTGTTAGAAAACATATGAAAAATCATACGTTTAACAGACAAGATATGTTACCGCCAGTACGTTACATCATCATCATCAGGTGCCGTCTCCACATCGAAGGTTGGCTGCAATGAATCTCCAGCATCCTCTGTCTTTCGCCTTGGTGTTGCACACTGCCAGACTGTAACCTGTCCATTTCTTAAAGTTTCCTCCCACTTATCTCTCGTTCTTTCTCTTGCTCTTCTCCCTCAACTTTCCCCTCTAGTAAATGTTTTATCATGGTGTCATGTTTTTTTATGTGCCCAAAATACTTTACTTGTCTGAATTTTATTTCTCTTAATAATTGTTTCTTCATGCCTAGTTTTCCTAAAACGTGTTTATTTGTCTGTTTTCTGTCCATGAAACTCTGCCTATTCTTCTATATATCCACATCTCAAATGCATCAATTCTGTCTTATATTAGGTGGAATAAGTGCGAGGAGAATAGTGTCTCTGTGGTTAAGTGGTTAAGCCCTTTGCCTTGTGAGTCGAAGGTCTTGGGTTCGCGTCCGGACCGCTCCGTTCTGTTCACGAGTGCAGTTTTTTCCAGAGACCCCTAGGTTGCTGGAGCTACGGAGTTCGTGCTTTGTGCAATACTCTCGCCAGGTGGCGTGCCATTTTCTGCGGAGAGGGACGAGCCATATGGGGTAAAACCCGGTGCAATGAAGTCAATCCTTCAGCTTTAAAAACCCTTTAAGTGCGAGGAAAATATATATCTTGTAGACAGGTTAGGGTTGCAGTTATGGAGGTGGGAGTTTCTCTAGCAGGTGTTGTTGGTTGTGTTTTGGGAAGATGTCGGGATGGAGTCATAGGTTAATTGTTTGAAGGTTCACATGTTTTAGATGCGGTTAAAGTGAAGGTATAGATTTGATGCTTGCTGTAGATGTGACAGGTGAACTTGATTGCTTTCTGCTTGGTGTGATATAGACAATGGAGAAATGGTCCCATGTAGATAACTCAGGTAGATAAACAGACAGACACACAGTGAGAAAGGCGGACGAACGGCATGGCGGACGGACCGACAAACAATCAAACATATTTACCTTACAGACATATCGACAGACAGATGCAGACAACATACAGCTACAGACAGGACACAGAGAAGATGAGTGATAGATAAACAGACAGACAGAGTGCAGACATGTAGGGAGTAGGGAGGAAGACAGAGGGTAGGATAGTAGAGTTAGAGCAGGGTGGTAGGTGGGGTAGGGTAGGGTGAGGGTAGGTAGGTAGGTAGGTAGGTAGGTAGTGGTAGGTAGGGTAGGGTAGAGGTAGGGTAGGAGTAGGGTAGGGAGGGTAGGGTAGGCAGAGGCAGGGTAGGGAGGGAGGGGTAGGAGTAGGGTAGGAGTAGGGTGGAGTGGGTGGGTGGGTGGGTGGGTGGGTGGGTGGGTGGGTGGGTGGGTGGGTGGGTGGGTGGGTGGGTGGGTGGGTGGGAGGTAGGTAGGTAGGAGGTAGGTAGGTAGGTAGGAGGTAGGAGGTAGGAGGAGGAGGTAGGTGGGAGGAGGTGGTAGAGGTAGATAGATAGATAGATAGATAGATAGATAGATAGATAGATAGATAGATAGATAGATAGATAGATAGATAGATAGATAGATAGATAGATAGATAGATAGATAGATAGATAGATAGATAGATAGATAGATAGATAGATAGATAGATAGATAGATAGATAGATAGATAGATAGATGGATGGATGGATAGATAGATAGATAGATAGATAGATAGATAGATAGATAGATAGATAGATAGATAGATAGATAGAGATATAGATAGATAAATAGATTATCAACAGACATTGCGCCTCAAAGAACAATGTTACTCCAATATAGTGGATATAAGAAAAAGGTCGATCACGCAAAAGGTGGACCTCAAAGATAACAGAAGTTACGAAAGTCGGTGTCTACGAAGCGCACACAAAAGCCCGTTCTAAAAATCTCTTCTTATTATGACACTGTAACGCAAAACATGATTGGAGAAAATATCGAAAGAAATAAAAGTGTTTATTCGACAGACAACATTCTGTACTTAACTGTTGTTACAAGCATGTCCTTGATCGCTGAGCTGCCATCCATTACAACATTTGTACCTGGTCACCTGCTGCGGCTGATACCTGTCTTTGTAGGCGGTGTAATAGTGCGTTCTGAAAAATACAAGTGTTTGGAGACATTACAAGCGAGGTTAAAGGTCAGTAACCTGTGGATTCTCAGAGATTCAGACGGATCTGTTGGTGAAACGTGTATTAAATTACAAACGTAAATTTGTAAAAAAAATGTGTAAATTTTGTCTGGTTTGAAAAACAAGCTGCGTGGGAAAATAAATATTTAAATCTGGTTTATTTAATTTAACTCCTTCGTAGTTCCGAGACGAGATACAGGCTCGCAGTACATTTTAAAATTTATGTGGCGTAGAGGTTAGGTGCTCGTCTATTGTACCAAAGGTACCAGGTTCGCTCCCTCGTTGAGCCATCTGAATATTTTTTCCAGAGTTCCCTGATTTCAGTGTAGTTGAGATCGACTTTCTAGTCCTATCGGAGACGGACGATAAAACGTAGGTCCCGTGTTTAATTTGAGCACGTAAAAGAACCATTGGCAGTTCAAAATCGAGAAGAGCAGGCTGGAAAGCCGCTTCCCGTGCAGAACTCAGTAGAAAAGATTAAAAGTAAAATTCCTACAAAAATATCTTCATCATCTTCAGAATTACACCTGGGTCCTCACTGGTGCTACGTAGTTCGTGCATTGCTGCTGAGATCTTCCTGTGTAAGAAGAGATTGGAGCACACATGGTTACTCACCGAAGTGCAACGATGATGATCATATTAATCAATCAATCAATCAACATTTTAAGATGACATGAAGACAGTATAGTGGCTAAGTTAATGGGGGTCTCTTTGGCTAAGTTTGTTAAGCCCTTTGCCTTGTGAGTCGAAGGTCGTGGGTTCGAGTCCGGACCGCGCCATTCTGTTTACGAGTGCAGTTTTTCCAGATACCCCTAGGATTGTTGCTGGAGCTACGGAGTTCGTGCTTTGTGCAATATTCTCGGCAGGTGGCGTGCCATTTCTGCGGAGAGGACCGAGCCGTATGGGGTAAAACCCGGTGCAATGAAGTCAATCCTTCGGCTTTAAAACCCTTTAAACATTACAGTTCTCGCACAATGGTCGCAACGCAACATTACAATGTAAATGCACCCGGTTGTAACAACATAATTACATTGTGAAAATGTTAACTTTTAGTACAACACACTAAAACTACAATTTTACAATTTTTTTTTTAACGATTAGAATTGGATGCACTAACTTCTTCTCCTTCCAACGATCCATATCTACCATTCTGTTCGCTTTATATGTAATCTGAATCTAAGAGCGATTGTACGTTGTGTCAGTTATGCGCCTACAAGTAGGCCAGCACATTCGTTTTCTGCAATGCTTTTTTATTTACTAGGGTAGCCACCCTAGGGCCTACATCAGTCACCTCTTACGACATGCCTTGTAGGTAATATTCTTTGCTTCCCTTGCGGGCCCCGGCACCACACGAACGGGATGCACTAGATTAATGATCAACAACGCCGGCAGATACTACACATGACGATAAACATTCCGCTCGTGTGAGAAGATGAATGTTACGAGCTTAAGAGACGAGAACAAGTGATAGTTTAAGTGATCTGAACAGGCTCCCATAGATTTACATGTCACAATTTCAACATAACAGATAGATATATGCTAATGTGGCGCCGATAGAGTGACAAGATTTACTATGAAGAAATCCAAGAAATGAGAAACAGAGATGGTTCTTCCCTTACAATGTATACTGACACACTTTTCTAGAGATCCCTGATCTTAGTGTAGGTGAGATCGAGTTCCTAGTCTTATCAGAGATGTATGGTATAACGGAGGTCCCATATTCAAGTTACACACTTCAAAGAATCCTTAGCCGTTCAAAATGGAAAATAGCAAGCTGGAAAACCGCTGCCTGGGCTAAAGAAAGTTTTAATTATAAAGAGTTTTTTTTTTAAAATTCCTTCAAAATATTTTCTAAATTACATCGGGTACCCTCGACGATGCTACAGAGATCGTGCACTTCCGTTGAAATCTTCCTGTGTGAGAAATATATCAGAGCACACACGGTTACTCACCGAAGTGCAACGTTGATGGTTTTATCAATCAATCAATACCGATGGCTTGACGAGGGAGCGAACCGAGTGACTATGCAGGTCCGTGCGGTATAATCTTTCAGTGTGATGCAAGTTTTCGAAATGTCGCCCATTAAATGTTTTATTCTTTAAAATAACCTTCAATTGTAATTTCGATTTCACTACTTATGCCGCCACCCTTACGGTCCCGCCTGATGCGACCGCCTCTCTGTATCATAGCACGGCACGGTCCTGTACCTACGGAACGAAAGGTCACCTAGCCTCAAAGACCCCTACAACAATGCATACTAACCCTTTCCATACCACGAATGTTACAGAGGTGTGATCACAATTATACCATCATTGTTATTATACAAACTGTAATGTGTATATATATTTAAAAGTCTAAATAAAATATGGAACTGCAAGTTGTATAGTATTAAAACTAAATTACGAATTTTCAATTCAAATGTTGTATCAATCCTAACATATGCCAGCGAGAGTTGGAAAATGACTAAAGATATAGAAAGCAAGTTGAATGCATTTGAAAATAGATGTCTGCGAAAAATAATGAATATAAAATGGAACGAATTCAGGAGAAGTGATGAAATCAGAGACATGTCGCCCGAGTGGTTACCGGGGCCCAAATTTGGGGTGTAAATAATAGAACCACTGTTACCTGCCACGCATGTCGTAAGAGGCGACTAAGGAGGTTTGACTGAAATCGGATGCACATGTCCTAAACGTGTAGAAGTCTATGCGTTTAGGGGCCTACAAACCAATGTGCAACGTATACACGTTCTTGGCAAAGATCAAACATATCACAAAGAGTGATTAAAATTGGTCGTAAAGAACGAACGCAAAGAAGAAGAAGAAGAGACATGTCTGGTCAACCACTAGTGACAACTGTTATAAGAAAGAGAAGATGGAGATATGTTGGGCACACCTTGAGGAGAAATGATCAACGAATATCAAAGCAGGCATTGAAGTGGGATGCAAAGGGTTCAAGAAAGAGAGGTCGACCTAAGGAGACCCTGAAACGAACTTTGCTGAGAGAGGCAGAAAATATCGGTCTCAGTTCCATGGAGGCGATTGAGCGAGTTGCCCAGGATAGAGCGGTATGGAAAAATTACTTGCAGGCCCTATGTAACGTATAACGGTACGAGAGGAATTATTTAATGTGTATACATTGTTTGTTATAGGTATCAAATTATATGAGCTTCAGTAGTGTAGTTCAGGAGCGTGCGGTATGTTTTCTCAATATGATGCAAGTCTTCGAAATGTCGCCTCTTACATTTTTTTCTTGAAAATAACCTTCACTTGCAATTTTGATTTTGCTGCTTATGTCGCCCTTTTACGGTCCGCCTGATGCGGTCGCTTCTCTGCATCAAAGCACGGCACGGCTCTGGTGTAGTTGTTGACACGATCATTTTGAGAGAAACACCATTAAAAGAGGTGTAGTACACATTTACAATAGGATATAATACTCTCTCTTTCTCTCGATCACCGCCCAGACCGATGTACCAGATTTACCCATAAATTCTATTAATGTGGAAGTCTGATTCATGCAGCCTTAACATTGGTGTGATTTACGTCACGTTTTCAGCACCATTTGGAACTTTGGTCCTTATCCTTCGGCGATGTGTCCGGTTTCAGCCAGCGTTTACTCGGTTCGCTCTCCATTCTGTAGCCATCTTGTGTTTTTACGGTGTAGGTAGCTAGCCCACACCCAACCTCCTTAATCGCCTCTTACGACATGCGTGGCAGGTAACAGTGGTTCTATTCTTTACACCCCAATTTGGGCCCCGGTAACCACTCGGACGATTAACATTCATGGTGGCACAGATATGTTAGGGTTAGAATACAAATATCAATATTTACTATTCTGAGGAACATATGGAGTTCAAGAATGACCAGGAATAAAACTAAGATAATGATATTTAACTCAAATGTCAAGGCTGTCATTCTTTATGGAGTGGAGGCATTGAGAACAACTAAGGGGAACACCAAAATGTTGCATCCATTCATCAAAAGATGCCTGCGCAGGATACTCAATCTGCGATAGAGTGACAAACAGGGAACTGTGGGATAGTGTGGCAAGGGCAAGTGGAACAAGAGATAAGGGGCAGAAGGTGGCGATGGTTAGGACACACACTGAGGAAACCCATTGACGGCATCACGAGACAAGCACTCTGATGGAACCCGTAGAGTAATAGAGATAAGGGAAAACCCAGGAACACATGGAGACTGAAGTTGGAGACAGAATAGAAGAAAATGGGAGAGAGCGGAGATCTGGAAAAGATGGTCTTGGATAGGCGGGCTTGGAAGGCATTGGTTGCGGGCCTATGCCTCCCTATAGGAGCGAAGGGTGAAGAAGAAGAAGAAGTAGTGAAGTTATTAGTGAACTCGCTTTTTTAGACGATAACAGTACCACAATTAAAAACTACAGGACCCCATTTAAACATAGTTAAATTCCCATACCTTTTCTCATCAAATCACCACATTAAAATCGTTTACCAACAGCTTTCGTTTAGCTGAATACCTATTATAAAAATGTCTCCTTCAAAATTTCTCACCCAATTGATTCCACCACAGCATCTTTCAGTCGATTGTCTCACATTGAATGCATCACCTAAAAGTTTTCTAATCTCAAAAGATAATATGGAGCAGCTCCATCCCAACCTATGATATTTTATTATTCATCCCTGACTTAAATCTTTCTTCTCTCACACGATTATCTCAACTTGACTTAAATCTTCCTCTCCACCACGATTATCTACCCTTGACTTAAATCTTCATTCTCTCTCACGATTATCTCATCTTGACAACTCTTCCATATCTCACACGATTATCTCACCTTGACTTAAATCTTCCATATCTCACACGATTATCTCACCTTGACTTAAATCTTCCTTCTCTCAAACGATTATCTCCCTTTGACAAATCTTTCTTTCACACGATTATCTCCCCTTGACTTAAATATTCCTTTTCTCACAAGATTACCCCCACTTTGAAAACTGCAAACATCAGCCTATCAGCTAGCCCCCAACGCTATCAAAATTAAGAACAAACACTTTACCAAAATAAGACAGGCTTCAGACAGCGGTAAAATCTGACAAAAGCAATTATTGTTTAATGTAGCAGAGAGATTTGATAATAGACGCCTACTTGACGCAAATGAAATATGACATACACGCATATAGATAAACATACTATCCTTATGTTCTTTCTCTCTCTCTCTCTTTCTCTGGGGGTTTATGTGGTTAAAGTGGTAAAGCTCTTGCCTTGTGATACGAGGGTACCGTGGGTTTGAGTCTGGACCGCATCGTTCTGTTCTTCTTCTTTATCTTTCAGCTTCCAACGGAGCACAGGTCGTTAACTAACTTCTTCCAGTTCTTCCTCTGCCTTGCAATCCCTTCCAATTCTTTCTATGTCTTACCTATCCTTTTAATATCGGTCTCCATCTCTCTTCTCCAAGTATGTCTAGGCCTTCCCCTACTACTCTTTCCCTACGAGTTCCAAAACAATGCCTGTCTTGCAATGTTTCCGGTCAGTCTTCTCAATGTGTGTCCGAGTGCATTTTTTTCCAGAGACCTCAAGGATTGCTGCCGGAGCTACGTAGTTCGTGCTTTGTGCAAAACTCTCGGCAGGGGAGGGGGTGCCATTTCTGCGGAGAGGGACCGAGTCATATGGGTAAAACCTGATGCAAGGAAGTCAATCCTTCGACGTTAAACCCACTTTTAAACTCTCCCTCTCTCTCTCTCTCTCTCTCTCTCACACACCACATGCGTAGATACATCACATGCCACGTACAAAAAAAATAATACTAAGCACAAATAAGTAATTTTTGGAGAATGAAATTTACTAAACCAAACATCGTACGTAACCAACTAGTTGTTGGAAGTTAACTATACCCTATCTGTCTCTCGACAGTGCGGTACCCTGGTTCCGACATAATAGTGGCTCGATGCCCGATTGAAGTGAATGGTGCATATTTCTACGTCGGTATATGGGTCACTTGTACGGATTGAGTTAAGTGATAGAAGAATTATTTTTTAAAGTGCAATTTTTTTACAAACTATTATATTAATAAAACGATCGAAAATGTACACATTAGTTCTTGTGAAGATTCTCAATTTTCATTAACTCAGAATATCTTAGTTTAACTGCTTAGCTGGGAATAGAGATTGAATAGTTGAGATAGCACGATTAGTTGTTGCTAAACTGTCCTACTCCGCGTGTACTTACTGACATATGTTACACATTTACTTTAGAAATGAAGACATCAAGGAAAAAGTGGGAACAACATCAGTACTGAACAACATCAGTCAAGAAACAACAAATTAAAGGATTCGGCAACATAGCAGATTACCAACAGACAGTGCGTCTCAAAGAGCAATGTTACTCCGATTCAGTAGATACAAAATAAGAGGCAATGAAAGCTAACGGTGGAGGTGGATTGGACATAACAGTAGAGACATTGGCTATGATAGCTCTCGTGCGGACAGAGATGGTCAAAGAATGCGTGGATGCCCAATGGAAACTTGGATAACTGTGGAAAGAAAAGTTGAAAGATTGAGACCTGATGTGGGAAACCATTAGTAGAAATGCAGCAGAAAGGCAACAATGAAAATCGCTTTTTGTAAGTCTTATGTGTCATACGGGACACGAAGAGGATACAGATAGATAATTAACATTGAATTGACATTCGTTCTTGTGAACTTGCGCCCTAGTCAGCAACCTAGATGAAACTTTCAGCAAAACAGCCCTGTCTTCGTGTAAGTAAAGGTAAAAGAACGATTTTATACCACGTGGTATCTAGGGTAATGCGGTTTTAGACCAGCATTTTTCGTTGACCGTCGGCACACGATGCGTGATGTAGTCAAGATCACGCCGGTCACTTTACTTCCCATTGCTTTTCCTGGTACCCAATTGAGGCTTGGTCAATTTGAGAGACGTTACGGGCGGACAAAAATTCCACACTGTCTACATGTTTTACAATGTATATTTCTATCCCATCTTCCAGACAGATAACTTCAGTACAAAGTTAAATGTTGTCTTTCCTGATTTGTCTACTTTTTCTTTCTATTTTAGACACATTTTCTTTCTTACACACACTACTTGCATCCATCTCTCTCTCTCTTTCTCCTCCTCTCTCTCTCAGTCTGTATATTGTTATCAATGCTACATCAAAGATATACAATATCATATATCCCAGGTGTGTTAACAGAATAGATATACAAGATATGCTAAAAACTGGTTTTTTAAAACCTCCACTCCCCTATGTCATGCTCACCTGGACTCCCAGGTGCAAATTCTCCATTATCTCATTCTCCGTTTTATAAAAACGTTTTATAAAAGTTTTATCCAGGTTTCCCACGTCAGGTCTCAATCTTTCAATTCTTCTTTCCAGTTATCCAAGTTTCCAGTGGGCTTCCAGGCATTCTTTGACCATCTCTGTCCGCACGAGAGCTCCGTTTTCTAAAGTGTCTAATGTGGGAATTTGAACTTACACAATTTATCTTTCTCATAATTTTTAAAGAAATTGATTGATTGATTGATTGATTGATATGACCATCATCATTGCACAAGATTGAGAGAGAAGGGCGTCGATATTGGTGCAGACCAAAATGAACGATATACCAAATATCCAAAGAGATTGATTAATCAACATTGAACTGGCGTGTTGGGCCGCTGGACACTGCTAGATTTGTTGAAGCGTAGATCGGAGCACTTATGGATATGTCCGGAGGGATATCATGATAGTCCTTATATAACTGATAACTGATTGCACTTCGGTGAGTAACCATGTGTGCTCCGACCTATTTCTTAGAAAGAGAGATAACAACTGCAGTGCACGAACTCCGTAGCACGGCGATGGTCCCCGATGTAATTTTGAAGATGATGAACAAAGTTATGTAGGATTTTTTAACATTTGAAATCTTTTTCTAGTGAATTTTGCTTGGGCAGCGGCTTTCCAGCCTGCTCTTCTCGATTTTCGAACTTCATATAGTAAAACAAGTGAATAAAGAGTTCTATGAACCAAAGAAGAAGAAGCGAAGTCAATGTACATGATAAATAAATAGACATTAGACAAGTATTTGAGAATCAAAGTCACTCGTGTATTGCCGGATCTCGCAAGAAGAGCAAAGAATAGTAACACTACAAGGCATGTCGTAAGAGGCTACTGAGGTAGGAGCATAGGGAAGCTATCTTAGTAAATAAAAAGCGCGCAGAAACCGGATGTGCTGGCCTACTTGTACCCGCATAACTGGTACACCGTACAATTGCTCCTGGGTTCAGATCACATACAAATCACAAAGGACTAGTTTAACAAGTGGTCGATATGGAGCGTTCAAAGTAGAAGAAAAGAAGAAAAGTTTAAAAGAATAATTGTCAAAAACTGAATTGAAATACCCTTGTTGAAAAGACAAGAAAATGTGAGGCTCTTTTTTTTAAAGAGAGCTAGCAGGTCGAAGTCTTAGAAAAAACAGTCGTCTTCACAGCTAGGCGATGGTGCTGTGAGAAATTAACGTTTTCCACGCGGAGTTATTTCCTCAATTTTCAAACAGTTAAATCAAGGAGGTAAAAAAACGATTCCAACTACTCGTCAATAAATCAACATATATATTATTATATACTAAATTGAAGAAAACTGGGCAACCCGATAGAATAACAAGGTTAAAGAACGCAATCAGCAATGGCGGAGGAGAAATAGTGCTCAAACTCTCAAAGAAAGTGTCGGTCACATAAGCGATTGCCACAAGCAAATACTCAAATAACTGCCAGGCAGAGGCAGAGGCAATAAGAACAGCAGCCAAAATGATCCTAGAGAGAAGAGACACCTCTCGCAACAAAGTCGTGATATTCACCGATGCTCTATCGGTCATCACGGCACTCAAAAGTGTAGGCACAACAAAGCTAAATGAGCTGAAAGCGACCCTCGATACTAGCAAATCGACCCTCGATGCACTAGCGCGCTCACTCAAACGCACCGTCATTCAGTGGATACCATCACACTGCAACATAAGTGGAAATGAATACTCTGACAAGCTAGCTAAAGAAGGCAGGCGAC
The DNA here is from genome assembly GCA_020796225.1 of Arion vulgaris. NCBI lineage: Eukaryota > Metazoa > Mollusca > Gastropoda > Stylommatophora > Arionidae > Arion > Arion vulgaris. Next base: position 59,960,117 of record CM036758.1, on the reverse strand, counting down.
TACCTCAAACTGATCTCGAGATCAGTTTTGAGGAAGCCAGAACAACCATCGGCTGGCACTACAGAGACAAATGGACAAAAGATCATCCTCAGTACAACAGCAGCGACGGGTACTATGGTCTGTCTCGTAGTGAACAAGTTGCAATACTCCGCCTCCGTACCGGCCACAACAAACTCCGCGCCTACATGTTTAACAAATTTAAAATCGGCACAACTAGCCTGTGCCCCTGCAAAAAGGCGGACATTACGGCAGAGCACGTTCTGCAAGATTGCCAACTGATAGCAGGTATAAGAAAAGAAACATGTCCTCAAAACACAGAGCTTCAGAGAAGTTGTACGGAGGAAAGGAGTCCCTTAAAAACACGGTAAAATTCATTATAAAAGTTGGTTCATCAGTCTAGGCCGGGATCACGAGATAGAGAATAACAAGGTTGAAAAGTAGTAGAAGTAAAACTAGAAAGACTTCTTATAAGGGAAACAACTATATGGCGCAGTGTGCTGCTAATAGCGTGCAACAGACTTCCGCCATGGCGCAGTGTGCGGCCAAAAGCGTGGAAAGATTTCAGGTAAGTGTTCAATTCAATATTTGGCAATTGTTTTTCTTTCTCAGGAATCCGAAAATATTTGCCTAAAGCCTTTAGTTACATAACTTCTAAAACCAAGAAAAAGATGGATATACAATATCAAGACTACACAAAATAAACATGGATAAACACAAGACCGACTCATCTGTCACTGGAACGCAAATTAAAGCTCCCATCCCTAATCTTAACGACAAGAGTGTACAATAAATGTTATCATCCACTTGGGGAAAGTCAATAGGACAACTTCTGTGAACGTTCTAAGAATCAAACTCAACATTGGACGTGAATTTCTTTACAACTGATAGGTCGACCCAGTTTCCATCATATACCAGACCTAAACCACAGCCAACTCTAGATAACTAGGCCAGACAACTGACTCGGGATTTCCTGAACTAGATCAGAAAAGGGGGCAGGAAAATATAGATGTTTGATAGAGCATTGCAAGTTTTTGCAATTTTACTCAATTCTGTGAGTCTATGGTTATTTATTGGTGAAAAATATTCATTATATTGATATTCATTACTGTTAAACTTAACTTGTTGCATAATATAACTTCGAGTTAGCATTTTGTGTTGATTTAAAATGAATTCGTCTATATACAACAATACTGGAATGCGAGGTCACGTGGTATAGTTGGGGTCTGATTTCCCATAATTCTTACATGAGTCCGAAGGCCGATAAGTTTATAGTTGGCTCTGCCTAAACTCAAAAGGCCAACGGACACAGGTAAAAAATCAAGTAAATTAGACCACAACAGTTACGTGACCTCGCATTCCAGTATTGTTGTATATAGACGAATTCATTTTTAAAACATCACAACATACTAAATCAAAGTTATATTATGTTTCAAGTTAAGTTTAACAATAAGGAATATCAGTATTGTTAATATATTTCCTCAATAAATATCCACAGACTCGGAGAATTGAATAAAATGCAAAAAACTTGCGTGCTCTATCAAACATATACAAAATCCAACCCTTAACTCAAACTAGGTCAGGGTTTCCCCGGTGAGTTTTGCGGCCCAGTATTAGTGTTGGCTGTGACCAGACAGACACTGGTAAGAAAAGACAACAGGTTTGAATTACACCACATCCCCCACGCTGGTCAAAGAAAAATACGAGTCTAGCACAGTAGCTCCCCTCCCCCTACCTTCCCAATATGCCTAATGGTATGAAAACTGGCTCTTTACTTAGCCGTTCTTCTTATAACCCCTGAAGAAAACTACAGCCAGTAGCAAAGTAAAGCATACTAATTTATTCCTAAGTAATCTTAGATAGCAACATATTCTTGAAGTCATTACTTTAAAGATATCAACTTTTCAGCTTGAAACTCTAGAAGATGTCAGAATCTATAAATCACATTGTGATAAAACAAACTTATTTAAATAAAAAACAAAACCAGTATCTGCTTCTTTTTTTCTAATCCTGTTTTATCTCAAAGCTTAAGGATACGAAGAGATTTATAGAACGAAAGTGTGTATTTTTAACTTATAGTGGACCAGGGTAAAAGTCATATTTTTACAAGCCATTTGGTTTTAGAATAAATAAAACGCGATTTAGTGTGGCTCCTGGTAAAAAAGGCGTCCAACCCAAAGCCACATAGTGTGGCATTTGGTCCACATGGAGTTAATGCTTGGTGTCTTTCCATCTTATTTCTATTGTCAATCTTTTACGTGCACGACCTATTGCCTTGTATCCTCTGTATTTGAATAGCATCACTGCGTGTTGGTAACCTGTTTGTGGCCAAGTGGATCTCTGTGGCGTAGATGTTAGTTGTATTTGAATAGCATCACTGCGTGTTGGTAACCTGTTTGTGGCCAAGTGGATCTCTGTGGCGTAGATGTTAGTTGTATTTGAATAGCATCACTGCGTGTTGGTAACCTGTTTGTGGCCAATTGGATCTCTGTGGCGTAGATGTTAGTTGTATTTGAATAGCATCACTGCGTGTTGGTAACCTGTTTGTGGCCAAGTGGATCTCTGTGGCGTAGACGTTAGTTGTATTTGAATAGCATCACTGCGTGTTGGTAACCTGTTTGTCGCCAAGTGGATCTCTGTGGCGTAGATGTTAGTTGTATTTGAATAGCATCACTGCGTGTTGGTAACCTGTTTGTGGCCAAGTGGATCTCTGTGGCGTAGACGTTAGTTGTATTTGAATAGCATCACTGCGTGTTGGTAACCTGTTTGTGGCCAAGTGGATCTCTGTGGCGTAGATGTTAGTTGTATTTGAATAGCATCACTGCGTGTTGGTAACCTGTTTGTGGCCAAGTGGATCTCTGTGGCGTAGATGTTAGTTGTATTTGAATAGCATCACTGCGTGTTGGTAACCTGTTTGTGGCCAAGTGGATCTCTGTGGCGTAGACGTTAGTTGTATTTGAATAGCATCACTGCGTGTTGGTAACCTGTTTGTCGCCAAGTGGATCTCTGTGGCGTAGACGTTAGTTGTATTTGAATAGCATCACTGCGTGTTGGTAACCTGTTTGTCGCCAAGTGGATCTCTGTGGCGTAGATGTTAGTTGTATTTGAATAGCATCACTGCGTGTTGGTAACCTGTTTGTGGCCAAGTGGATCTCTGTGGCGTAGACGTTAGTTGTATTTGAATAGCATCACTGCGTGTTGGTAACCTGTTTGTGGCCAAGTGGATCTCTGTGGCGTAGACGTTAGTTGTATTTGAATAGCATCACTGCGTGTTGGTAACCTGTTTGTCGCCAAGTGGATCTCTGTGGCGTAGATGTTAGTTGTATTTGAATAGCATCACTGCGTGTTGGTAACCTGTTTGTGGCCAAGTGGATCTCTGTGGCGTAGACGTTAGTTGTATTTGAATAGCATCACTGCGTGTTGGTAACCTGTTTGTGGCCAAGTGGATCTCTGTGGCGTAGATGTTAGTTGTATTTGAATAGCATCACTGCGTGTTGGTAACCTGTTTGTGGCCAAGTGGATCTCTGTGGCGTAGATGTTAGTTGTATTTGAATAGCATCACTGCGTGTTGGTAACCTGTTTGTGGCCAAGTGGATCTCTGTGGCGTAGACGTTAGTTGTATTTGAATAGCATCACTGCGTGTTGGTAACCTGTTTGTCGCCAAGTGGATCTCTGTGGCGTAGACGTTAGTTGTATTTGAATAGCATCACTGCGTGTTGGTAACCTGTTTGTCGCCAAGTGGATCTCTGTGGCGTAGATGTTAGTTGTATTTGAATAGCATCACTGCGTGTTGGTAACCTTTTGTGCATGCGATCTCTGTGCGTAGACTTATTGTATTTGAATAGCATCACTGCGTGTTGGTAACCTGTTTGTGGCCAAGTGGATCTCTGTGGCGTAGATGTTAGTTGGTTGCCTCTCGTTTCAAAGGAACTGGGTTCGCTCCGTCGTGGATCCATTGGGATATTTTTCTAGAGATCCATGATCTCAGTGTAAGTGATATGGAGTTATTAGTACTATCTGAGGCGGAAGATAAAAACGTAGTTCCCACGTTCAAGTTCAGCATGTAAAAGAACCCTTCGCAGTTGAAAGTCGAGAAGAGCAGGATGGCAAGCCACTGCACGAGCAAAATTAAAAATTAAATTCCTACAATATAGTTTCACATCTTCTAAATTACATCGGGAATCCTTGCCGGTGCTGCGAAGTTTCGGTGACATCTTTCTGTGTAAGATAGAGATTGGAGCACACATGGTTACTCACCGAAGTGTAATGATGATGGTAATATCAATCATTCAATCAATCAATTATATGGCCAAACGATTTAAATTGTTGATTCTTGATTAAGTTTAGTACTGATGATGGATCCACTATTTTCCTAATATTTTCATTTCTAAATCGGTATTTTCTTAATACTCACAATCAGTGGCGGCTCGTAGTCATTTTTCTTGGTGGGGCCAGACACACATTTTCCTGAAAAATCATGGTTTGTGAAGTATTTACTATTATTTATCTATTCCGGAAGCTCCCTTTTCGATTATTGGTGGGCCAGGCCCACTAGCCCTTAATGACGAGCCGCCCCTGCTCCCAACTATACACACAAAATGCTAACGGGAATCTCATATCACTTGCAATAATAAGGAAGAAAATAAGAAAACTTTCCTAAACACATATAAAACACATGTCAAAAACATTCAGATTACACAACCGTTAGCTTTAAGTTTTACAACATATAGAACTAGGTCAGATAAATTTAACTTTGATCTATATTGCAAGGCCTATCTATCTCATATATATATATATACATTTTTTGAACAGTTGGTTTTGCTGCTCTATAAGTTTAGCACAAAAATAGAACGTACACAACTTGAATAAATGTAACAGTTTGTAACATTAGTGTGCTGGCATTTACTATCATGGTTAGATTTTTGGCGCAGTAAAATGGTTAGATCGTTGGTACAGTAAAATGGTTACATCGTTGATCTAGTAAAATGGTTCGATCGTTGATCTAGTAAAATTGTTTGATCGTTGGTGCAGTCTTTTTCGAACGCTCCATATCGTCCACTTGCTAAACCACTGTTTGTGATTTGTACATGATCTGAGCCTAAGAGCGATTGTACATTGTCCCAGCTATGCACCTACAAGTAATCCAGTACACCCGATTTATGCTAGCTTTTTATTTACTAGGGTAGCTTCACTAGGCCCTACCTCAGTCGTCTCTTACGACATGCCTTGTAGGTCGCAGTGTTACTATTCTTTGCTCCTCTTGCGAGCCCGGCAACACTCGGGCGACCCCAACAACTGAGATTAAGTCTCCGAATGTCACCGTACGTCAGTTCACGTGGGATAGCTCCCTGTTAATCGAGAGTTTAACAGACTGTAACTGGTATGCGATCCAGGGACGGGACACTCGCAGAGACAGCAGACAAAATGGTTGTCGGTTGATTGACGTATAACCTAAACAGGCAAATGTCGCACTTGTGAACTTTTGAACTGAAGTTTCCGAAATTAATTTACTGACAAGCAGTACTACAAGCAATGTTCTGGGACAAAACATTGTGTCTAAATGAACAATATGTGTCGTATTTCTTACTTCTATTCTAACAACTACATCAGTTACTACTGCTACTACTAATCAAACAACTACTAAAGCTACTACTAATCAAACGACTACAGCTGCTACTATTAATGTGACTACTACAACATATACTACTGCTACTACTAGTGCAACTACTACATATACTACTGCTACTACTAATCAAACAACTACTACTGCTACTACTATTGCAACAACTACTACAACTACTACTACTACTGCAGCATCTACTGCTAGTATTACCACTTCTACATCAAAGATCTTCATTTTGCAGATGACAAATCATTAGTTACCACCACATAATTAAAACTACAAAAAATAACCACATAAATATAATAAAACCAAGCACGACAATAATAATAATCTGAATATCATCATATATAAAACAAAAAGCGTTACAAGACAAGAAAACAAAACAAAGAAAGATTCAAATTGAAGAGCAAACCATACAGCAGGTTAATAAGTTCAAGTACCTAGGAAGTATAATATAATCAGTTGGGAAATCGAAAGTTGTGTCTTCTGATGACTCGCTAATCCCAAGATGCACTAGTTTTCTAGATATCTTCAGCGGACTATGTTAAATCAACACTTCGGCTAACTTCTCTCTCCGTCTCTCTCTCTCTCTCTTTCACTTTCATGCCTTTAAAACCCCGATTGTGGCATATCCTATCAACTAACCCATGCCAAGTTTTCCTATCTTTAGCTATCCTATGCAGCATCTTCCACCTCTTCTCTATATTGTTAATCTCTGCCTTCGTCCATTATCTATATTTTTCTTGGCATCACTCTCTTTCGCTTTCCCTGTGGGTTCGAGAAAAGGTCCTTCTAGGTCCTAAATAACAATATTCCCCTCGCTATCTTGTTCTCTCCTTAAGCTCCTCACTTGTGACCAATCACCATGACATGTATCTGTTAATAGTTTAACGTTTTCTTGTGATTTTCTGAGAAGAACAAGACTTTCCAAAAATCACACGCTTGATATGCCTGATAGCTTTAAACAAACCGCCTTCTACGATCTAGTTCTACTGCTCGTTACTTCTCACAATACGTCCCAAGTATCCACAAAGAGGGACGTTTACTCAGAACACCAGTAAATCTTCCGCTCGCTGTTTAAACAATACACTATTAAATGATGTTTTAAATTCAACATTTTTGTGCAGTTGAAAAACTGTTGTCATGAACGTTCCTTAATGACTCGGGGAGAATATAAATTATAGTGAGTGTGTGTCTCACACATTTGGTGTGTTTTCACTAGACGTTTTTGAGAGATCAGTGTCATTTATGTTGTGTTTGGAATACAGCCAGAACTATAGTAAATAGATCGGAGTATATAGAAACATTGCATAAAATATGTTAGTCATTGGAGACTATCGTTAAAATAAGAAGGTAGTGATGGCTTGGTTATGTGTGTCGTATGTCAGGAGGGAATTGGCTAGTACAGCTTTGCGATGGACAGCGGACGGGAGGTTCATAGAAACATGAAGAAGAACATGAAGAGACATAGAAAACATGAAGAAGAACGGTGAAAAGGGAGTTGAAAGATTTTGACCTCCCGTGGGAAATCAGTTTCAGTTTCAGTTTGGAATATCGTCATTGCACTCCGGACATGTCCATAGGTGCTCCGATCTCCTTTGCAATATCTCCAACAGCCCCCAGCGACTGACCGTACCAGTTCGATTTTGATTGATGAGCCTACTCATATACCTGTTACTCTGTTCTTTTCTTGCTACTCCAATCTTCAAACCCAGCTCCTGAAATCTAGTAATTGACGTGGATTGGGTTAAATGAAAATCGTTGCGGTCACACTCTATGACGGCGTTCAAAATATCAGCTCTATCCATTAGCTGGCAGTCTGAAATGGTGTAGAGAATGCCTGTCTGCTCTCTCTCCTTGCCAACGACACCCATGTGCCCCGGAACGAAGATAAGTGTGATTCTGCAAATTGTTGACGCTTGTAGTGATGTGATTCTGTCCATTGCCTGTGCACCGATCCCGTGGGAAATATTTACTTTAAATTCGGCAAAATGACAACAATGAAATCTTTTGTGAAATTCTTAAGTCTCAAACGGGACACGAAGAGGATATAGATATAGAACCTATGAGACGCGATGGTAAAGTGAGTAGTCCACTGTCTTCGTAGACGTGTGGTCCCAGGTTCGATATTCCAGCTGGAGTGAGATTTTTTTCTACGAACACAGCTTTCATGTCTACCAAACCTCAAATGTCTACCGGAGACACACTGGGTAGTAAATATGGCCATAGTGATGTTGACTACATTACTCATTATGTGTTGGTTAAAGAAAATATAGACCTCAGCTGTTTCCCAATTTACTACATGTTATTCTTGTTCTGCGATCTCCAGTCACCCGCTTAATTCAACCTGGACTAGAAAATGGGTAGTCAGTATGGTATTATTCTTCCTCAGCGATCTTCAGTCACCGCTTAATTCAAGCCTGGACTAGAAAATGGAGTCAATTTGGTATTCTTTTCTCATGCGATCTTCAGTCACCCGCTTAATTCAACCTGGACTAGAAAATGGGTAGTCAGTATGGTATTATTCTTCCTCAGCGATCTTCAGTCACGCGCTTAATCCATTATGGACCAGATACTGGGCAGTCAGCAAAGTATGAAAAAATGTTTCATATTTATTTTAAAAAATTAAAAAATTTTTTTTTGGCTCACTGACGACAAACGTAATAACAAGGAAAAAATGCATCAGAAGATGCGAATGACCGCCTGGATGTGGACGTTGCATACACAACTTGAAGCACTGGACATTTCTATAAAGCAGTTTGGTGACAAGAAACAAGCACAATGTACCATCATCCTCAGTTAGATATTGTACTTGTCCGAACTTGGTTCCCATAACATCAGCTCTTAATGCCTTCATGTTCTGTGTGAGATGTCCAGTATTTGCTGCAACTATACTCGTCTGTGACATTTATCACCCATCTTCTTCTTGATCTTCCTCTCCTTCTTCTGTCCGGTATCATGCCTTCCAGAATGATCTACTCTAGATAACCATGTTCTTTTATATGGACAAAATATTTCCTTTTTTATTCTTGTCCACCAACCACTGGAGGATCATCTGGTATAAAGGATTACAGTGCAGCTCCCAGGCGGGAGACCCTTGTTCAATCTACTGTAAGAAAAATTATTTTTTTCTGTCGGGGCATACAAGAAAATCAAAACTTAAACAGTTTCAAGGTGACTGCAATATGTGCCTGTGTGATACCTTTCCTGTTCTACACCGCACTAAAAGCAGTATCACAGACAATAACGACTGCTTTTAAAAATATTTTTGTTTAATCAACCACTTCTCTTCAATTTTAAGCTGTTGCAAAATTGACGTATTCATTTTTTTCTATCCATGGTATTATGAGTACTCTTCTACAGCACTTGCATATTCTCATCTTTTCTCTCTATCTCTTTCGCGATCGTTCTTTTACGGCCGTTTTTGTCATTCTAATATATAAACAGCCTAACACAAAGAACGAGTGTAAGTTCACAATCTTTAGTACCATTTAGAGCTCTGGTGCTTATCCTTCGGTGATGTGTTCGATTTCAATCAGCGTTTACTGGGTTCGCTCTCCGTCAGCCTTTGACTGTCCCCATCCAGCCTGCAAAGCAGCATGTTGCTATTTTCTTTTAGGGTAGCGACTCTTAGACGACCTACTCTCCCGGCTGTTGAGAGTCATCTACACAGTCTTTTTTCTGGACCACTTGGTTTTCTTGCCGTCCAGTTTCGAGTACGGTTTACTCCGATAGCATTTGATTGTCCCCAATCAAACTACAAGGCAACAGTAAGTAAGTACTTGCAATTCAAAGGCATTCGTCGATTTGACAACGGAACAATGTACCATATTTAGATAACATGTCAGGGATCATAAGGAACATGTCAGGGGGCATAGTGTTTAGGTGAGCATACGCAACCTTATTGTCAACAAATAAGGACATGTCAGGGCATGGAAATTCAAAAGGCATGTCATATGAAACAACAGGAGCATAAGAAACATGTCAGGGATCATAAGGAACATGTCAGGGAGGCATAAGGAACATGTCAGGGAGCATAAGGAACATGTAGGAGGCATAAGAAACATGTCAGGGAGCATAAGGAACATGTCAGGGAGCATAAGGAACATGTCATGGAGCATAAGGAACATGTCAGGGAGCATAAGGAACATGTTAGGGAGCATAAGGAACATGTCAGGGAGGCATAAGGAACATGTCAGGGAGGCATAAGGAACATGCTAGGAGCATAAGGACACCATTTATTTTCTACTGTCAGATTAGTTTAATTCTGGATCAAGTCTGGTGACGGTAGAGACTCCAGAATATTAACCTTACAACGCCATGTTTCACAACATATTTCATAGGCTGTTTTTGTTCCCATCGCAATTTACAATAGAGGTTCTCAAACTGTGTAACTTGAAGAATCCGTAGAAGTCAATACTTAAAATTTAAGTTCTAGTTTTTAGTTTATTTCTATTTTGCGAAACACAATTTCTAGCGATTCAAAAAAAATCCCTAGCCTTTTCAGACCTTAAGGTATAAAGTCATTTCACTTCACATTTCTAGGTCTTATTATGCAGGAGGTAGGAGAGTAAATTCCTTTCCTCACGTTTGGACTGTTGAGTGTGGGATTGAACTCACAATCCTCTTGTGTCCGAGTCAACAGACAACGCTTATGCATTACGCTAATCCGTCTCTAGTGCTACAAAACTATAATATGAAGTGTAGTAAATTCATCATTTTTTAAAATAACGTTGGTCTCTTTTTCACAAAAATATGAGAACCACTAACTTAATGTATAATTTATTAAATAATATTTAATATACACAAGTCGAAGAATAGACATTAATAACGATTATTTTGTTTAAAGTAAAAATGGTACTTACCGTCTCTCATAACCAACGCACCAATTTCTAGTATAACCACAATTGGGTTTCCATACTTTGACTAGCCTTGTAAAAGCTTGAACGCACGGTTGTCGTACCAATAGCATTGTGACATCTTGGTAGGGACACACGTTAGCCCTGTGAATAATACAAAGAGATATATTGAGATATTTTATGATAAGACTGTTTCACAAATTAGAAGTAATCTCGCCCGAGTGGTTACCGGGGCCCAAATTTGGTGTGTAAAGAATAGAACCACTGTTACCTGCCACGCATGTCATAAGAGGCGACTAAGGATGTTTGGTTGAAATCGGATGCACGTGTCCTAAGCGTGTAGAAGTCTATTCTTTTAGGGGCCTACAAACCAATGTGCAACGTATACACGTTCTTGGTAAAGATCAAACATATCACAAAGAGTGATTAAAATTGGTCTAAAGAACGAACGCAAAGAAGAAGAAGTAATCTAATACTTAGCCTGAGTCGTGGTCCACGGCAACGTAAGGTCGACTAGCTCAGAAAGAAATCGAAAACTTCTGCCAGGTGATGTGACTACAACCTTTTCGCTCTGTAATTATTTAGACTCTTGGATGCATCTATTTTGCAATGCAAATTTAACATTCAATATCAAGTTGTTTAGACATTTATAACTCAAGTATAAGTTCCTAAAAGTGTGACATATTATATATCAAATTCAGAAATGTTAATGTGAAGAAACATTCGTTTATTTAATCGGACTCACAAAAGCCGACATATCGACGCAATGACATTCTAAAAGCAGCCTAAGCAAGTATATCGGGCTTAAAAGTCTCAAAGAGTTAATGGGGGCTGGTTTTTGTATGTGCTTGATAGACCACTGTCATTTTTTTTGTAATTTTATTAAATTCTATGAGTCCCTTGTTATTTATTCATGAAAAATGTTAATAATATTGATATTCCTTAGCTTTAAACTTAACTTGTAATATAATATAACCTTGATTTAGCATGCTGTGCTGTTTGTAAAATGGTATTTGTCTTTATACAACAACATTGGAATGCGAGGATCACGCGACGGTTGTGGTCTTATTTCTCAGAATATTTACCTAAGCCCGCCGGCCGTATGTTATCGCAGGTCACTCCTTGGGGAATAAGGAGTTATAAGAAAATTAGGTGAAGCATAGGAGAACACATTGAAACCTACATTAGATGATGTAAAACTGAGCAGAGCAGAGAACCCATTTGTCTTTAGTAAAAAGACAGTCCATTGCGGATTTCGGTTCAGAGTTGGAAAGCAATGAGAGTGTGTAGTAAATGCAGAGTGAGTTTAAATGCAGGTGTGTAGTAAATGCAGAGTGAGTTTAAATGCAAAAACAGTAGAGTGGAAAAGGGAACATGCAGAGTGGGTAGTAAAGCAGAGTGGTAGAACATGCAAGAGTCGAGTGGGTAGAACATGCAGAGTGGTAGAACATGCAGAGGTATAACATGCAGAGTGGGTAGAACATGCAGAGTGGGTAGTAAATGCAGAGTAGGTAGAACATGCATAGTGGGTAGTAAATGCAGAGTGGGTGTAAATGAGTGGGTAGTAAATGCAGAGTGGGTAGTAAATGCAGAGTGGGTAGTAAATGCAGAGTGGGTAGTAAATGCAGAGTGGGTAGTAAATGTAGAGTGTATATTAAATGCAGAGAGAGAGAGAAAGAGAGAGAGTGTCTCCAATACTGTGTACGACATAAATACTACATGGCATTGAACCTTAGGACACAAGTGCAAGTAAAACACTGCAGAAGAAAAAACAACTGAGTTAAGTAATCAGTAATGTTAATAAATTAACTTTATAAAAGCAGATGGCAAGATAAAGTCGGTCGACAGATGCCATTTAAAAATGATGATAAATAAAAGAAATTATAATAAATTTCATCACATTTTTAAAAATTAATTAAAGATTTTTTTTTTTAAAAACAGGTGAAAAATTCAGATGAAAGGATAGAAAAATAAAACATCTCAGTGAAAATGAGAAACTAGTCAAGAAACGGTATTTGGGTATTTGGGTATTTTGGACATACAAAAAGATACGAAGGGCTGCAGGAGACCATCATGGAAGTAGACGTTCCGGCAAAGAGAAGAAGAGGAAGATCAGGATATAACTGATGGTTTGAACATGACGGCTGCAGAGGCTTATGAGAGAGAGAAATTCGGAAGGACATGGGGTGGCAAAGTTCTGCACAGGATAAACTATTTGACATTGATGAAAGCAACGGTAGCAGGATCCACGGTAAGAAAAAGAAAAAGTAAAAAAGTTGACAATCTCTAGAAAGAGAATTTTGATAATAGTGAGAAAGAAGGAATGAACTATATGTAACATTTAAGAAATATGATATTCAAGGATTTTATTTTTGCTTGAATTACATTGAGAAACAAAGAATGAAGTGGCGTGACCACTTAATACGAATGCATCCAAATTTCACGGTATACAGAGTCTGCTACAACAGAATATCAGGAAAGAAGGCGAAATGAAGACCACGAAAAAGCTGGTTAGATGGCAGAGCAGAATCCTGGCAAAGAGCAAAAATAACAAACACCAAAGCCACCAGAACAGCACAAGACATAAACAGAAAGCCACGACACTGGGCAACAACCCAGTAGCAGTGTGACGACAAAAGAAGAAGAATGACTTTTGCCCGGGCAGCGACTTTCCAACCTGCTCTACTCGATTTTGAACTACCAAGTGTTCTTTTACGTGAACACGGGACCTAGGTTTTTTCGTCCGTCTCCGACAGGACTAGAAACTCGATCTCACTTACCCTGAGATCATGGATCTTTGGAAAAATATCCAGGTGGCTCAACGAGGAACGTGGTATCTTTGGCACGAGAGACGAGAGTCTAACCTCTACGCCACAACGCCCCCCTTTTGAGAGTGAGTGATGACGTATACGCCTTTACGTGTGGGGCACATGATGATACTGAGAATGATGGTGATGATGAAAGAACAGATTATATTCACAGGCACAGACCATACAGGTCACATGTAATCTAGATATTTAATAGCTGTTTGCTTTCGGCTTGATTTATTTAATGAAGTTGAAAGTAAGTAAGACTCAGTATACTTGACGACCTCCAGTGAATCGCTAATATTTGTCCTATCAAGCGATCGTAAGCATGCTACATACCCCAGACACAAGCCCCAAGATAAGGAATTTCAGTTCCTAAAAAATCTACCTGTCCTAACTTTTTTTTTTACCTGTCGAGGCCAATGAAATGATATGTTATTGAAGTAGAGAATCCTCTCTGATTGAAGATGTGGGGCTGTCGAACACCTTTGTGCTCAGGTAATTGACATGTTTGATTCTTTAAATGGGAACCGCGTCTAAGCCCCGGGCAGGTGTGGTATCCTACAAGGTTAAGTATTAAAGACGCTCGTTCCGAGGTTTTGACAGAGGATATCTTTGCTTTGAAGGACACAGTTCATTGATGTTCTGAATTATGTGTCTAGGATTCGTCTGTTCACTGTGGAATTTAATGTTTACTATTATTGTTCGTGTTGGGATCCCCGAGACATTAATGCTTTGCACTTCAGTTCTGGTCCAGCAAAGGCAGTGGGGAATGAAATATAATCACAGTAAGAAAATCTACATGTCACCTTGTTCTAACCAAGAAATGACAACTGTCTGAGGTTGAAAAGAACCACAGCCAACTATAAACATACGGCCAGTGAACTCAGGTAAAAATTCTAGGAAATAAAACCACAACCGTCGCGTGACCTTACATTCCAGTATTGTTGTATATGGACGAATTCATTTTTACATGAACACAAAATGCTAGTGGGTAAAAATCAACACAACATCAAGGTTATATTCTGTAACAAGTTAACAAATAACGAATATCAGTATTATGAATATTTTCCATCAATAAATAACCATAGACTCATAGAATTAAGTAAAATTGCAAAAAAGCTTGCAATTTTCTATCAAACATAAACGAAATCAAGCCTCCCAACTCTAACTAGGTCAGGGTTTTTCCCGGTCAGTTATGCGGCCCAATATTAGAGATGACTGCGAAAAGAACGTGCCCCGGTTAAATATAGACTTAATTCCCACAGGAAACATATCAACACAAATGGAAAAATCAGACATGTAACACCCTTTAGCTGCTGAAGATGTATATATACGTTTAGCCCATTCACTTCTAAAGACGCATTAACACGTCTGTTATTATCTCTCCTCTGTGGTCTAAAGACGTGTTAACCCGTTATACATTGCTACTGTCACTGCTATAGGCATACATTCACTTTTATGACCTAGAAACAAAGAGTAGCTATTTTTAGCTCAGCCTTCGAAAAGTATGTAGTTGCGAAAGGGTTAAGACATGCTGCATAGTCCAGAACATTGTCTTACAGGCGGTATGGACAGAGACAGGTTCGAAACCGTTTTACATTAGCAATGACTGACATCGAAAGTACTGTCGCGAATTCAGGAGAAGTGATGAAATCAGAGACATGTCGCCCGAGTGGTTACTGGGGCCCAAATTTGGGGTGTAAAGAATAGAACCACTGTTACCTGCCATGCATGTCGTAAGAGGCGACTAAGGAGGTTTGGCTGAAATCGGATACATGTGTTCTAAACGTGTAGAAGTCTATGCGTTTAGGGGCCCACCAAACTAGTGTGCAACGTATACACGTTCTTGGCAAAGATCAAACATATCACAAAGAGTGATTAAAATTGGTTGTAAAGAACGAACGAAAAGAAGAAGAAGACATCGAAAGTACTGTCACGGTGATAACCTTCTGCTCATGATATATATATATTTGTTTTGTTCTCTTATTTTAACAACAACAAAAAGCCCACGAAAGACTTGGATTTTGATGACATTTGATGCCTACTTCTTCTTCTCTTTTTTTGGTGTCCTTCTCTGTTTTTTTTGCCGTTAGGCGTAGCAAGTTTAACTGTTGATCGGTTTTCAAGACAGTGCACACTCGGTTGCTTGATATGCTGTGGTATTGTGGAATTTTAAGTTGTCTGTAACTTCATCAACCGATCTTTTTCTTGGTCTGCCCCTTGCTCTTGATGATTTCATTTTCAGGTTGTGCACTCTTGCAACTGGTGTATTCAGGTTCATTCTGACCAAGTGGCCAAACCATTTGAGTCTCTGTTTTTCAATAAATCTAATAGCAGGTGTTGTTCCGACTGTTCTTCTAATTTACTCATTTCTTATATGGTCTCTTCTTGTTTTATTTACAGCTTTCATCAAGTACCCCATTTCAAAGGTAGTAATTTTCCTTTCTTGTTCTTTAGTTAGTGTCCATGTTTGGCGCTGGTAGTACAGAAAATGTAAACATAGTAAGTGATTAACTCAATGTAGATGTCGTGCCACTAAACGAGACAGTTGATTGTAGCTATAATTTAAACAGATAACGTTTTGCATGTAGACTGACTTTATAAGTTTTGAAATTGTAATAAGGAGTAATATTTTGATTTTTTTCTACGCGTCCACATAATAGTTCAGTAAAGATAGAACAATGTCAGCTGTAAACAAAGTATGACACATATTAGAAGAAATTGTTGAAAGTCGAATACAGCGATCTAATTGAGGAGGCGGGAGCATGATTAATTGGACAAGCAATGATTTCTCAAAATGACATGCATTGCAGTCGTCAATACTGAACGTCAAATAAGGATTACATCCTACCATAATTGCTTGCAGAGAAGAAAGTTCTCTAACAATAGCGTGACGGATGTAGACAAATACATAAAGCCACGACACTGGGTTAACAACCCGGTAACAGTGTGCTGACAAAAGAAGAAGAAGACGGGGAAGAATGTAAGAAGAATAACGTCAAGGATGTCTACGATAAGATATACAAACGTCATGTGCTAAAGATATACAACGTCATGATGTCTACTAAAGATAGAATAACGTCAATGATGTCTACAATAAATACAACGTCAGTTCTCTAAGATAGAATAACGTCAATGATGTCTACAATAAAGATATACAATAACGTCAATGATGTCTACAATAAAGATATACAATAACGTCAATGATGTCTACAATAAAGATATACAATAACGTCAATGATGTCTACAATAAAGATATACAATAACGTCAATGATGTATACGATAAAGATATAGAATAACGTCAATGATGTCTACAATAAAGATATACAATAACGTCAATGATGTCTACGATAAAGGTGAGCAATAACCTTCTTGGCTAGCGTTCTATGTCTGTAGTTCACACACGAGCGATGTGAATACCTTCTTGGTTAGTATTCTAACTCTGGAATACCCACAAGAGGTATGTGAATACCTTCTTATATAGTATTCTAACTCTGGAATACCCACAAGAGGTATGTGATTACCTTCTTGGTTAGTATTCTAACTCTGGAATACCTACAAGAGATATGTGAATACCCTGTTGGTTAGTATTCTAACTCTGGAATACCCACAAGAGATATGTGAATACCTTCTTGGTTAGTATTCTAACTCTAGAATACCCACAAGAGATATGTGATTACCTTCTTTGTTAGTATTCTAACTCTGGAATTCCCACAAGAGATATGTGATTACCTCCACATCTTCAGTATTTACTCTAACGCGAACGATGACAAATAATATGAAGATTTAATTACAAAATTGTCAATAATGTAGTTGTTTGTATATTCAAATGTACGTCTCCAGAAAGCAGACATGAATAACTTGAAACCATGATACGATAAATATGCAAATTCTAGCCTAAGGTTTCAATAGATAAACCAACACTTTCTAGATAAAATATTCTCTTCGTTAAATACATCCCTTACTCTACTCACAAGTTTTAATAAGGTTATTGAAGTTAAATGTATTGGAAAATTGGATAGAATAGTATAGTATGTGGTAGAAAACACAGTGATTCAGTTACGATTATGAATTTATCATTTATACAGATAGTACATGAACACAAATATTCAGTTGAAGAGTGGATAAATACCATTTATACAGATAGTACATGAACACAAATATTCAGTTGAAGAGTGGATAAATACCATTTATACAGATAGTACATGAACACAAATATTCAGTTGAAGAGTGGATAAATACCATTTATACAGATAGTACATGAACACAAATATTCAGTTGAAGAGTGGATAAATACCATTTATACAGATAGTACATGAACACAAATATTCAGTTGAAGAGTGGATAAATACCATTTATACAGATAGTACATGAACACAAATATTCAGTTGAAGAGTGGATAAATACCATTTATACAGATAGTACATGAACACAAATATTCAGTTGAAGAGTGGATAAATACCATTTATACAGATAGTACATGAACACAAATATTCAGTTGAAGAGTGGATAAATACCATTTATACAGATAGTACATGAACACAAATATTCAGTTGAAGAGTGGATAAATACCATTTATACAGATAGTACATGAACACAAATATTCAGTTGAAGAGTGGATAAATACCATTTATACAGATAGTACATGAACACAAATATTCAGTTGAAGAGTGGATAAATACCATTTATACAGATAGTACATGAACACAAATATTCAGTTGAAGAGTGGATAAATGGTTACGTATCTGCTTTGTCTTCCGAAATGCGTGGGTTCGAATCCGGACCGCGCCATTCTGTTCACGAATGCAGTTTTTCCAGAGACCCTTAAGATTGTTGTTGGAGCCAAGAAGTTATGCTTTGTGCAATACTCTCCACAGGTGGCATGTTATTTCTGCGACGAGGGGTCGAGCAATATGGGGTAAAAACCCAGCGCAATGAAGTCAATCCTTTGTTTTTATAGCATTACTAGCTAATTAACCCAGCTCCGCATGGGTGAAAGTTGTTATTGATCCTTGATGAGGAACTGGGTAAGCCTTTCCAAAAGATGTCATCTAATAGCATGAATTGTATTTTCTGATATTTTTTAAGAAGTGGTTTGAATCGGTTATGTCTATCGTTAAACGATTTTAACGGTTCAAGTGGTTCTTATAATGCTTCACGTCTAATCACAGTAGCGTCTTCGCATTCTTCCTAATTATTTTAAAATTTCTATAGTGTAGTTTGAAACAGAAAAGTGAAGCTGTACTGACATGAACATTATACATTCTGCCCAAATCAACGCAAACGGAAAAACGCAACGCAACTAATGGTACGTCAATGGACGTAATCCATGCCTATGTTGTAGAGGCCATCTGGCAATTTTTGGATTATATCCCTTTGACTGTTAAGCTTTCTTAACCGCGTGTCTGGATGTAACAAAGATGGCGGATTTAAATGTCGGATCGGACATCAAGAATTCAATTTTTTTTATTTTGAAGCTAATATTGATCCGATTTTGAAACTGTTTCTTTAGCTTATCTAAATTTAGCCCGAAAAATATTTGTATGAAATATGGTGAATATTAGATGTAAACAGAAGCCGTGTATACCCGGACACACATCGGACGCTAAGGATTATATATATAGATACTTAGTTGGAGAATTGAATAATCTAATGCTTAGGTTCCCAAAGTGGGTGGTACCGTCCCCAGTTGGCGCTGACGTCCTTTAGGGGGCGCGATACTGGGTTCAGAAGTATTTGGGGGCGCGTTCAGGCGATTAGTGGTCGGTGACTCATTTAATTTTGAAGCTAATATTGATCCGATTTTGAAACTGTTTCTTTAGCTTATCTAAATTTAGCCCGAAAAATATTTGTATGAAATATGGTGAATATTAGATGTAAACAGAAGCCGTGTATACCCGGACACACATCGGACGCTAAGGATTATATATATAGATACTTAGTTGGAGAATTGAATAATCTAATGCTTAGGTTCCCAAAGTGGGTGGTACCGTCCCCAGTTGGCGCTGACGTCCTTTAGGGGCGCGAAACTGGGTTCAGAAGTATTTGGGGGCGTTCAGGCGATTAGTGGTCGGTGACTCCTTATAGAAGAAATTAATAATATATATTTTTAAATAAATTATTTTCGTGATTTGAATTTGAAGTCTGCATTTTAACTCATCTTATGCTTTTCTTAGACGATCCATTTTTTTTGTCATCAATTTTCTATTTCATGTATATAATCATTTGAAAATTAAACATGTATGACAGAAATATATATCAACTTTCTATGTCAAAGTGAAAATGGAGCATGTATATATGTGGGGAAGCTGGGGATGGGGAGGGGGTTGGATATTGTTATAATTTGGGGAAGGGGACGTTACAAGGTTTATGTCGTGCAAAGTGGGCGGTGGGTGGAAAAAGTTTGGGAATCTATGATCTAATGCAGTGGCGGCTCGTCATTAAGGGCCAGTGGAGCTGAGCCCCACCAAAAATAAGGTGTAACGTGTATTTATTATTTTATACATTAAAATATATCCTAACCGAAACTATGAATTTTCCGAAAATATATGTCTGGCCCTACCAACAAAAATGATCACGAGCTGCCACTGATCTAATGTATACGATGTGAGAAGAGAAAATGTTTCACTTGCGAATAAATCCACTTTACTGCTCCTGCTTTATGTTGACTTTACATGAAACATATAAAGAGACATCCTACCTCTTCATGAGACATAAAGAGTACAATCGACTTCACATGAGAAAGGAAAAGAGGATCGTTGACTTCCTTATCATCATCAGTCACACTTCCACAAGAAACTTAGGAACCTCCCGCTCACACTCTAGATTTCACACTTCCACAAGAAACATAGGAACCTCCTGCTCACACTCCTGATTTCACACTTACACAAGAAACATAGGAACCTCCTGCTCACACGCCTGATTTCACACTTCCACAAGAAAACTACCTTGAAATGTTCCAGAATGCTTCTCAACAATTTTAGGGTATTTTTGGGACGGGGTGGGAGGAGTTGGGAGGGGGATTCTTCTTCTTCTTTGAACACTCCATATCAACCACTTGTCAACCACTCTGTGTGATTTGTATGTAATCTGAGCATAAGAGCGATATCACGTTGTGCTAGTTATGCGACTAGAAGTAGACCAGCACATCCGATTTCTGCACTGCTTTTTATTTACTAGAGTAGCTTCCCTAGGCCCCTACCTCAGTCGCCTCTTACGATATGCATTCTAGGTCACAGTGTTACTATTCTTTCTCCCCTTGCGAGCCTCGGCAACACACGGGTGGTAGTTCTGTTGATAACTTTCATCCACGGGTGGTAGCTCTGTTGATAACTTTCATCCACGGGTGGTAGTTCTGTTGATAACTTTCATCCACGGGTGGTAGCTCTGTTGATAACTTTCATCCACGGGTGGTAGCTCTGTTGATAACTTTCATCCACGGGTGGTAGTTCTGTTGATAACTTTCATCCACGGGTGGTAATCCGTTGATAACTTTCATCCATGCCTAGTTCTGTTGTTTAACTTATCTTTTCCAGGTGTTGTTCTGTTAAACTTTCATCCAAATATTAGTAAACTGTTATACTTTCATCCACGTTTTTGTGAATTCAGATTGATAACTTTCAATCCACGGGCCTGAGTTTTTCTGTTGATAAAGTAAACACCCATGAGTTCTGTTGATAACTTTCATCCACGGGTGGTAGTTCTGTTGATAACTTTCATTCAAGGGTGGTAGTTCTGTTGATAACTTTCATCCAAGGGTGGTAGTTCTGTTGATAACTTTCATCCACGGGTGGTAGTTCTGTTGATAACTTTCATCCAAGGGTGGTAGTTCTGTTGATAACTTTCATCCATGCCATCATATTACTGTCCCGTATTGTTTCACTTCATCTTTTTCGCAGCAATGTTGTTCTATTAATTTTCGTCGCCAAATATTTAAAAAAAATGTCTATACTATATGCAATTCCGATTTTTTTAGAATGAATTAAAGCACGACCCCCATGCAAGCGACCTGGGTTCAATCCACAGCAAGGCCAATGAGTTTTTTCTGTTGGGGGCATAAAGAAAAACATCATAACCTGAACAACTTTGCGGTGACTGCGGCGATTTCACAAGCACATGTCCCATCCCATATCTAAAACCAAAGGTTCACATGGGGTCGAATAACATTAGTTTGAGAATCTCTAATCTACACACACACAAGGTGTCATTTAAAGGCGGTAGGTTTTTACAACTTTCAGGTTTTGTGTTCATATATTTTAGTTTTCTTTTACTTCCGTAACCTTGACAGAAATCAAGTGAGGAAATGTAGAAAGTAAAATGTTACTTAAAAAATAGAAGACGAAACCAACGGATGCTTCATGGGCCAATAATACCTGACAATTGGCTCTTCACACCTGCATAATATTTCCTACACACCTGCACAATATTATATTCACATCTGTGCATATTTGTTCCAATATGTTCCTGTCTGCTCAGGTAATTGTTAACAAAGTCACGGACGTATATATGTTTGTCTGCCATTATGTTTCCTTGTAAACATGTGTGTATCACTGTATATCTTCTTCTTCTTCTGCGAATGACCATATCGACCACTTGTTTAAGAGTGATTGTACGTTGTGCCAGTTATGCGCCTACAAGTAGGCCAACACATCTCACTCTCTCGCGATCACTGCCCTGACGAATGTACCAGACCTCCCCATAAATTCTATTCATGTGAAAATCTGATTCATGCAGCCTTAGCATTGGTGTGTTTTACGTCACATCTTCAGTACCATTTGGATCTCTGCTGCTTATCCTTCGGTGATGTGTCTGGTTTCAGCCAGCGTTTACTCGGTTCCCTCTCCGTTCTGTAGCCATCTGGTGTTTTTACGGTGTGGGGTAGCTATCCCGACCCCCAACCACCTTAGTCGCCTCTTACGACATGCGTGGCAGGTAACAGCGGTTGTATTCTTTACACCCCAATTTGGGCCCCGGTAACCACTCGGGCGGGCCAACATATCTGATTTCTGCTACGGTTTTTATTTACTAGGGTAGCTTCTCTAGGTCCTCACTTCGGTCGTCTCTTTCGACAAGCCTTGTAGGTTGCAGTGTTACTACTCTTTTCTCCCCTTGCGAGCCCCAGCTACAGACGGGCGAAGTATATAATGATATCAAATAGGCATGTCGTGTTTTTCCGTTGAATAGTAGAAGAATGAAAAAAAAAATCCATAAAAATGGTGACCATTGCGTTAAGTTTTGATGTATGAACATGCAATACCCATGCTATAGTATAACTTAGGCGGGAGCTGCTGGGCGCGAGGAATTATGCGCAGAGGTGGCAAGTAAAAAGGCATTGAAAAAAGTTCTGGAGATTGCATAGAGCTATAAGCGAGTTAGAAGAAATTAACAGCATTGTTAAATTCGCGCAAATGTCAACTGAAAGGAAATATTTTAGTCACGTTAAACGTCACAGTGGTTTGGAGAGAACAGTTATGGAAGTCATGGTTTTCTTGGCGTACAAGGCAGGATCGACCAAGACGAAGGTGGCAGCAGAACATCAAAGAAACCTTGAACATGATGCTGGAAGAGACGAGAGAACTTGCTAGAGTTTTTCAGGCGGGCTGCGATGAAAGTGACGTTCCGCAAGGGACATGTTACTACTTGAAGAGCACACTACCTAGAACAAATGCCAGAAGAATATGGGAGCAGCAGTATATGTTGAGATTCAAATAGCTACCTCAGAAATAAGCACGGTTCAAGTAATTAATGAATACATAATTGTCACATATGATGAGATACGAGCTGCACTTAAATGAGCTGAAACTCTGCACCAAGGCATGACTGCATTATCTGTATGAGGACATATGTTGGCTGACGGGTAAGAAGATTAACGAGTTTGTATTTACTTTAAACACTAGCACCAGAAATGACAAACTCTGCACCAAGGCATGACTGCATTATCTGTATGAGGACATATGTTGACTGACGGGTAAGAAGATTAATGAGTTTGTATTTACTTTAAACACTAGCACCAGAAGTGACAAACTATGCACCAAGGCTTAATTTCATAATCTGTTTGAGGACCAAGTTAAAACAAATGAGATTTAGACCTTTGTCAACGGATGTCTGCGACGGATGGTATGACAGAGTTAAGAATAAGAAAGGAATCATCTTCTTCTTCTTTGCGTTCGTTCTTTACGACCAATTTTAATCACTCTTTGTGATATGTTTGATCTTTGCCAAGAACGTGTATACGTTGCACATTGGTTTGGTAGGCCCCTAAACGCATAGACTTCTACACGTTTAGGACACGTGCATCCGATTTCAGTCAAATTTCCTTAATCGCCTCTTACGACATGCGTGGCAGGTAACAGCGGTTCTATTCTTTACACCCCAAATTTGGGTCCCGGTAACCACTCGGTTGGAAAGAAAGGAATCCATGATGACCGAGGTTAAGATAAGAAAATGGCGACGGGTAGGGCATACCCTACGAAAACACAGTCGAGTGTCCCTAGACAAGTACTTGAGTGGAACCCGCAAGGAAAACGAAAAAGAGGACGCTTTAAACAGACCTGGAGACGAAAGTCTTCTTGGGAAACCATAAAGAAAACAGTCAGAGACCGAGAAAGTGAGAAACAACTGTTAAGGCTCTATGCTCAACAAGGAGCGGAGAGGAATAGGGATGAGAACATATGTAAGCTGATGGGTACGAAGATTAACGAGTTTATATTTATTTTTAACACCAGGGTCAGAAGTGACAAACTCTACACCATGGCTTGATTTCATAATCTGCATGAGGACGGACATATGCAGGCAGACAGATACGAAGATTAATGAGTTTGTATTTATTTTTAACACCAGAGCCAGAAGTGACAAAATTAGTACGGAGTTATAACACAGCTACTTGATACTACTAACTAAACCAGGCAAAAACCATATATAATTTCAGCTGACTCGTTTTTCTTCTACCGTTTTTTCTACTGTATTTCTTTCGTTGTTAGGCAAAAATAGTTGGATAATACCACTAAGGAAGGAGGAGGCATCTCGGCATTGAGGAGAAGAGGAAAAGCTACGGAGAAGATGAATTCATAATGTAACTAATGATTTGAGCATGACCACTGCAGAGGCGGGACATCTGGCCTATGAGAGAGAGAAATTCCGAAGAACTGTTAGGGTGGCAAAGTTCTGCCCATGACAAGCTATTTGCTGATGTGTACCGTTATACGATTTCTCTATATTTCCATGCGATTTCTCTATACCGCTCTATCCAGTTGGATAGCTCGTTCTAGTTTCTGGATTTCCCTAGAGCGTCCTTACTTTCTTGAGCTGTTTGAATCCAACTTCAATGCTTGTTTTGTGATTGTTTGATCCAGTGGTGACTCGTCATTAAGGGCCAATGGGGCCGGGCCCCACCACAAATAAGATGTAACGTGTATTTATTATTTTATACATTAGAATATATCCTAACCGAAACCATGATTTTCCGAAAATATCTGTCTGGCCCCACCAACAAAAATGATCACGACCCGCCACTGGTTTGATCAGTGCTTTTTAGAGTTTACCCAACATAACCTTCTCTTTCTTATAACAGTTGGTACTAGTAGTTGACCAGACATTTCTCTGATTTCATCACCTCTTCTGAATCCGTCCCATTTTATGTTCATTATTTTTCGCAGACATCTATTTTCAAATGCATTCATCTTACTTTCTATATCATCCGTAATTTTCTCTCATTAGCGTGGGTTAGGATTGAAACAGACTGCAACTGAAATTCGTAACTTAGTTGTTATCTTCTTCTCTCTCTCGATCGTTCTTTATTCAGGCCATTTTTATCATTCTTATTGTTATACATAAACAGCCTTTGCCAAGAACGTTTGTTTTACGTCACATCTTCAGTACCATTTAGAGCTCTGGTGCTTGTCCTTCGGTGACGTGTCCGATTTCAATCAGCGTTTACTGGGTTCTCCTCCGTTAGCCTTTGACTGTCCCCAGCCAACCTGCAAGGCAGCAGGTTACTTAGTTGTTATGAATTATATCGTAGTTTTGGCCCCTCATCTGGCGCGTCTGATTTTATCTAGATATCGTGCTTTTCTTTCACCAGTGTAATTCGTCATTTAGGCGAGCTTACTTCAACTTCAGAGGTACTTGAAATTTAGATCTCAAAGAAAAGGGAAATCAGGGTTTCCTATAGTCAAACCGCTTATCGTGTGCATACCGAGAGTTTTTTGGACAAGATCGTCTCGAACCCCGGAATTTCCACCTAACGTCATCGCAAGAGCAGAGAGTTACCAATTTCGCTATCAGAGACCCAGAATTTAAGATTACGAGTTTCGTATTTTATTTATAATTTTTAAAGCTGATGTTGCTTTGGTCCATGCACCCTTTAGTTACCTTTCTAAATTGAAGCCCAGCAACTTATTCATAGCAATATATGTACAGCAGCACAAGAACAGCAACATATTTACAGTAACATATGTACATTAATAAGCCACCGGTGAGTGTGGTTCAATTCCGCGGGCTGGTAGAAAAGCCACAGGTTCTCCAGATTTACGGTGTTCGGGGCACCGAACCGAAGGGTTACGATGTCCACGTCACCGAGTCGAAGAGCTGAAAGCTCAAATGCTTCTGGGTCCCAAAAAAAACCAAATGTACATTAAGAGTCTCAGAACTCACGAAATAACATATTTTCTTTAAAATATCGATTTTCCAAATTATGTTATATTCTGTTAGTTTTATATCTCTAGAGTCGAAATCAGTTTTTAAAAAATTGAATTTTTTTTAAATTTGAAAATGAGTTTTTAAACAGCCCACCCTCTCTGATATTTAACGTATTTTTTAAGAAGCAATGTCTAGAAATACCGTTTGGTTGGTACTTAGTGATGTGTGTCTATATTCTTTAAGACATATCGAATTATATATCATTGTAAAGTACCTGTGTGAGAAAATTGTGAGGGTTCATCCAATTCTATGGAAGCTGAAGCTGCCAAGCTTATTTTTGCCAGGTCAGTGAGAAAGAGACAACTTGTTTATTGCCAGTTGCTCTGTGATGGAGATTCCAAAGCTTTTGTAAGACAAATACATCTTCAACATGATATTCAAATTGTCAAAGAAGATTTTATGAATCGCATAGCTAAAAAAAGTTATCTCATTAGTCTACGTCAATATTTGCCTATTTTTAAAAATGGTAGTACTCTCATGCTCCACATCAAAGAGCATGAGATAGCTCAGAAGGAAGGAGGCACATATAATACAGGTGGAATGAACATATAACCATACGGAACGATTGTTCTGTCAATCATATAAGTGATTTATGTGAAAATTCTTTGGTAAGTTAAAGATCTTTTCATATTTCACAAAAACTATTTTTAAACTGCAGTTTTCTCACAATTGTGATTTTCACTAATTTAGGAAGTGTTTAGTAGGTTAGTCTCAGTAAGCATTCAAGATATCAATATGAAATTTGGCATACATATAGATATATCAATACTGAGGGCACTCAGATATAGAAATACAAGTTTTGACCGATGTGTTTTTGAATACAATATTTTTAGTAACCATAGGTTCTTATTTTTTGGTAAAAATTGTGTATGTCTTATTCATTGCACTTCCATCGGCTTGTTATCTGTTCCAGAACAATTTAAAGTTTCTAGCTGCCTAGAACTTTGGCTTATTTAAGTATTTCAATTGAAAAAAAATAATAATATGAACTAGTTGTGAGTACTTACCTACTTTACGACATTGTTTATAATCCAACATGGCCGCCATTTTCATGGCAACCCGACAAGTAATTAATTTAAAAGTTATATAATATTTCATCACAGACCACCCCTAGTACTACCTGATAAAATATATCTCATTTGACTGAGAAATAAGAAAGTTAGCAACTGTTTGTCCTGTATCCCCTTAACACAAGAACAACAGCATTACTGAAAGCTGGAAAGTTGGAAGCTGTTTTTATCAAGCAATGCTACAAAAAGAAGTTCAGACAATCTTGATACTGGTTTTTTTGTTGTTGCAAGTTTGTTGTGAGAGATTTCTCAAAGATAAACAATATGAAATGTGATATGCATGAATATAATAACTCTGCATTTAAGTTCAGTGTAAACACAGCGTGTCTTTGTTCTGGCTTTACAAAACAATGAATTGCTAGTTTGTCGTACGTGGTGTGTAATAGTGTTAACAGATTTTAGTGTTGTTCACTTAAGAATTTGTTAATTCTGGTCACGACCTGTTGCAAATTCGGCTTCTACAAGGACTGTCCTTGCACCTTTGTTTTCTGCGGATGTAACGCAGTAGCCGATGGCAGAGACACTCCATGGGGATCTCTGTGGCTAAGTGGTTAAGAATTTGGCTTGAGTTTTGAAGGTCATAGGTTTGAATCCGGACGAGTCGTTCTGTTAACGGTAGTGCATTTTTCCAGAAAATCCTAGGATTGTTGCCAGAGCTACGAAGTTCGTGCTTTGTGCAATACTCTTAGCAGGTGGCGTGCCATTTCTGTAGAGAGGGATCTAGCCATATGTGGTAAAATCAGGCGTAATGAAGTCAATTCCTCGGCTTTAGATCCTTTTAGAACCTCATTAATTTCCTCCCCACTTTACGTCTTCACGCTAATTTCTCCTCACTTCACGTCTTCAAGCTAATTTTCCTTCACTTCACGTCTTCTCTCAGTCTTTCTTTTCTTCCGCTGTTCACCAAATGTTGACAGGCTTCGCAGAAGTATTAGAGTTCATTCTCATACCATGTCCCATCCATTTCCATATTCTTTTTTCTAAAGATAATTTATTGTGAAGGGAATGGTACCTGGAAGAAGAATGAGAGAAGACCTAGAAGACGATGGTGCAAGATGTCATTGGCGATCTGAGAATGACTGCTTCTGACACTGGTAACCTGGCACAAAACAGAGTTTTTAAGGGCTGCTGTCATGGGAGTAAAGTTCCGGAAGGGACAAGCTACTTGATGATGATGATCAAGTTATTTTTTAAAGAGTAACAATGATGTTTTCATTTATCAGCTGTTCGTCTAGAAGTTCGTGATTTTCCTGCAGCGAACAAGTTACAAAGACACAAAACACACCACAGATACAAGATTGACACACTTAGTTAGTCTTTCCTCTTGGGCCTGTGGGTGGCGCATAGGGCAGAGGTCATAGCTCGCCATGTCTCGCGGTTCGTTGCTATCTGTTTTAGGTCTTTAATGTTTACTAGGCCCATCGTTGAGCCTTTTCTGGTGATGGTTCTACGCAGTCTCTCTTGGTCTTCCTCGTTTTCTTTTCCCTCTGGTGTCCATATGAGGGATTGGTAAGGAGTCTTCTCTCATCCATTCTAAGTGTGTGGCCGATGTAGTTCCAGCGGCGCTTTCTTATAAAATTTGATTGACATACTAGGTCTGTAATATCTCTCCATATGATATTTTTCCAGAGATCCCTGTTCTCAGTGTAGGTGAGATCGAGTTCCTAGTGCTATCGGAGAAGGACGATAAAACATAGGCCCTGTGTTAAATTTGAGCACGTAAAAGAACCCTTCGCAGTTGAAAATAGAGAAGAGCAGGCTGGAAAGCTGCTGCCCGGGCAAAATTCATTAGAAAGATTAAAAATAAAATTTCTACATAAATATCTTCACCATCTTCAAAATTACACGGGGGACCCTCGCCGGTGCTACGGACTTCGTGCACTGCGGCTGCTATCATTCTGTGTAAGAAAGAGATCGGAGCACACATGGTTACTCACCGAAGTGCAATGATGATGGTCATAGCAATCAATCAATGAAAACCAGATCTGTAAACATGTGGTATCAGATCTTTAAGAACCGAACACCTGGTGTAAACCTGCTCAGCGTAGTATTATGAACATAGCTAGACACCACGTGGTATATACTTTATAAAACAGCACGGATGGAGCAAAAACGTCAAAACAGAAAGGCAGTAAAACTTCCCACAAATGCAAGTATACCTTGCCCACACTGTACAAGAACATTTCAAGCCCGTATCGGGCTCACTAGTCATCTACGCACACACAGACAAACATAGCGCAACTACATTCCCTTGATGAAAATTTGTGTGGTCATCATCACCCGTGATGGACGAGCATCATATACTTTAATACGGTGTTAGGTCCGTATTTTTTATTGACCGTCGGCACACTCTTCATTTCTGCGGAGAGGGACCAAGCCAGATGGGGTAAAACCCGGTACAATGAAGTCAATCCTTCGGCTTTTAAACTCTTTAGCAATGTGGTCAACATCACACCGGACGCCTTTACTTCCCATAGCTTTTCCTTATACCCAGTTGACGCTTGGTCGACCTAAGAGCCTGCAAAAATTCCCCGTCCACTGTGAAATTGAACCCACATCATTAGCTTAAGAAACGAGTTTACTAACAACTACGCTACTGCGCTTTCTTTCAGAAACAATGCCAGGTGTGAAATACTATTGCAGCCAAAACAAAAACACCAAAAATGTACCGACTACGCCTTCACAATATTGGTTACATCTTACTTTGTCTTTCATGTTCTCAAATCATTACAGGTGTAGACAAAATTCCAGGTGTTTGAAGAAGCTACTTCCTGTACCTACAGACCTTTGTAATTCGTTACGAGTTCCTTAAGTATGTCAAAAATGTATCGGCGTTCGTCTTCTCTGATACGTCTGTCACAAAAGTGAAAAGTTTGGCTAAATCAGATTTAGCGACGTGCAAGTCTGAAGAGCAGCTTGAACAAATCTATCTCAATAGCTCTGTAAACATAATGACATATTTCATGTCACTACAAAAATGGTTTTCTTTAGAAATCACATTTTATAATTAGACACACGTCTAAATGACGTCAGAAGTAAACATCAGAAAATATGATAACAATTTTAAAATGTTTTCTTAAGGCAAACAATTTGCATTTTTGTCTTTAAAAAAAAAGGAAAATTATTTATGAAATTTCATTTTTTGTTTCGTAATATTGGGATATGAATACTTTCTGTCTACTGTAGTTTTCTATAATTTATATCTTGTCTCACAGCGTCAGGATAGAAAGATTTATTAACATGCTTTTCTGTACACTTCTCTAATCATGTTTTGTCTCACAGCGTCAGAATAAGAAGAGATTTCTAGAATGGGCTTTTGTGTGCGATTCACAAATAGTGTTTTTCGTCGCCTCCGTTATTTCTGATGTCTACCTTTTTCTTGGACGGCCTTTCGTTTTGTATTCACTGTATCGGGGTTAGCATTGCTCGTTGAAGGGGTACTTATGTATGTTGGTAATTGCTAATGTGGCAGAACCATTAAATTTGTTGTTTCTGATGAAGTTCAGTACTGATGTTGTACCCACTTTTTCCTGATGTCTTCATTTCTATCCAGTCTCTATTTGATACTCCAAACATTCTTAGACATTTCATTTTCTGTTTTGTATTGGGTAGTTTTCTTCTATGTTTTATATAATTTATGTCTTGACCTCGAGCGTAATGATGAGAAAGATTTTTTTAATGCTTTTACTTCTCAATCCATGATTTGTCTCACAGGCCAGATCAAGAAGAGATTTCTAGAATGGGCTTTAGTATGCGTTCAAATAGTTCTTTCGTCGCCTCCGTTATTCTGAGTCACCTTTTCTGGACGGCCTTTTGTTTTGATTACACTTTTATCGGGTAGCATTGCTCGTTGAGGCGTACTTGTCTGTGGTAATCTGCTTAGTGGTACGAACATTAAATTTGTTGTTTCTTGATGAAGTCAGTACTGATGTTGTACCACTTTTTCCTGATGTCTTCATTTCTATCCCAGTCTCTATATGATACTCCAAGCATTCTGCGTAGACATTTCATCTCTGTCGTTGCTAGTTTTCTTCTATCGTTTAATGTCAGCTTCTAGATTTGACACTGATGTCATAATGCTAGAGAAAAGATATTTAGTGTAAATACGCAAAATGTGTGTAGAAATGTTATTTCAGATATTGGATTCGTATACTATAAGACTTTTTCATCTTTGAACATTCCATATCGACAACTTGTTAACGACTCTGTGTGATTTGTATGTGATCTGAGTTTAAGAGCGATTGTATCTTGTGCTGGTTATGCGCCAATAAATAGCCCTACACATCCGATTTATGCGACGTTTTTTATTTACTAGGGTCGCCTGAGTGGTTACCGGGGCCCACATTTGGGGTGTAAAGAATAGAACCACTGTTACCTGCAGTGCAAGTCGTAAGAGGCGACTAATGAGGTTTGGGTGAAATCGGATGCATGTGTCCTAAACATGTAGAAGTCTATGCGTTTAAGGGCCTACCAAACCAATGTGCAACGTATACACCTTCTTGGCAAAGATCAAACATATCACAAAGAGTGATTAAAATTGGTCTTAAAGAACGAACGCAAAGAAGAAGAAGATTTACTAGGGTAACTTTCCTAGGTCCTACATCAATCACATCTTACTATATACCTTGTAGGTCGCAGTGGTACTATTCTTTACTTCCCTTGCGGGCCCCGGTACCACACGGGCGTACTACAAGACGATACTACACGTAAGAACCCATACACCTTTGTCCAATTTAATTGAGTAATATTAACAAAATCTCCAAGATATAAACTTTCTGTTAGCTCCGATAATGACACTGGATTTAATGAAATACCTCTAAGACTGTAATCACTGATGCGTTGAATTAGAAGTACAGAAATGACAGTTTGAAGAACGCTGTTGTTTACTTGAAGTTTATGCTTGTCGCATCCCATTTTCGGTTTATAAATCGGTTTTAAACTTGGGCGTATGCCTTTACGTCGTACTATATTTCTTTTTTTTTAAATTGTTCAGTCTCCGTTCTGAGGTTCACTTTTATCAATCTTGTTCTGCTGCTCTATGTTGCGTACCTTACTCATCTAGCGTCTTAAGGATGTCAAAATCTTCACCAATTTCATTAAGGATGTGTTGTTATTTTATCTACCTTGCCCAAAATACTGAATTGTCCAAGTCTGCATTCTAATGTACTCAAGCTCACTTACTTCCGTTAGATTTGTGATTCACGCAGTTTCCTTTGTTTAACTCTCCAGAAGTTCTAAAGCTAGAATGTGACATATTGTGTCAGTTTGAAATTACGTCACACATTTACTGTACCTTGTAAGAAACAAACTATCAAATTAGTTGTGAACTAAGTGAAGTAGACAGTCTCTAACTAACAACTGTATAGACAGTATCAGCAAGATAATATGAACACAATAATACAAAAGAGACGCAGGAGATGGATCCGATAATTAAAACGCATGGAGACTTACTCTGTCACGAAAACAGTAGTAATATGGACACCAGAGTGGAAACATAACCGTAGAAGACCCAAAACGTCCTGGAGATGAACCGTAGAACAGAAAATGAAAAAATGAATCACAGCTGGAACACAATACAGAGGATGGCCAATACCAGAAAATAGTGTCGTGTATTTGCTGCTGCGGAAAGCAACACAGGAGTCACAGATTAGAGAAGGAGGAAGAGAGATAGAGAGAAATAAAGAGAGATATAGACTGACTTCCTAGACTATCTATCTTTGATACAATGCTTAATAATGTTCACTCGAATTGTATTTCTGCATTGTTTTGTATCAGTACAGTCTGAGATACCGCTAACAACTGAAGCAAAGAAATACCGCTAACAACTAAAGCAAAGAGATACCGCTAACAACTAAAGCAAATCTCATAAGAACGATTTTCTGGCCAACACTATGTTACCAGTGTCAAACATGGCCAATAACAGCAGCTAATGAGAGGAAAATCATAACGACAGAGATGAGGTGTCTTAGAAGAGCTGCAGGTGTGACAATAAGAGACAAAATTAGAAATGAAGAAATCAGAAGGAGACTGGATGTGAAACCAGTTATGCAATTCATAAAAGAACAACAGATTAACTGGTTTGGACACCTGACCAGAATGCCCTGGTATCGCCTACCACAGAGAGCCACACAGAAAAAGTATAATGAGTACAAGGCAAGAGGAAGACCACGCAAAAGATGGAGCGACGGCATCAAGAACAGCCTTACGAACATGAATATCAGCTTACAAAGTGCATTAAAAAAGCACACACAAGATCACTACATTTCACCCCCAACACTTCTATAAAGAAGTCAATGGTGGAAGAGAAAACAAGCACACACAAGATCACTACGTTTCACCTCCAACACTTCTATAAAGAAGTCAATGGTAGAAGAGAAGAACAAGCACACACAAGATCACTACGTTTCACCCCAACACTTCTATAAAGAAGTCAATGGTGGAAGAGAAGAACAAGCACACACAAGATCACTACATTTCACCCCCAACACTTCCATAAAGAAGTAAATGGTGGAAGTGAAGAACAAGCACACACAAGATCACTACGTTTCACCCCAACACTTCTATAAAGAAGTCAATGGTGGAAGAGAAGAACAAGCACACACAAGATCACTACGTTTCACCCCAACACTTCTATAAAGAAGTCAATGGTGGAAGAGAAGAAAACAAGCACACACAAGATCACTACGTTTCACCCCCAACACTTCTATAAAGAAGTCAATGGTGGAAGAGAAGAAGAACAAGCACACACAAGATCACTACGTTTCATCCCCAACACTTCTATAAAGAAGTCAATGGTGGAAGAGAAGAAGAAGAACAAGCACACACAAGATCACTATGTTTCACCCCCAACACTTCTATAAAGAAGTCAATGGTGGAAGAGAAGAAGAAGAACAAGCACACACAAGATCACTACGTTTCACCCCAACACTTCTATAAAGAAGTCAATGGTGGAAGAAGAAGAAGAACAAGCACACACAAGATCACTACGTTTCACCCCAACACTTCTATAAAGAAGTCAATGGTGGAAGAGAAGAAGAAGAACAAGCACACACAAGATCACTACGTTTCACCCGGCAACACTTCTATAAAGAAGTCAATGGTGGAAGAGAAGAAGAAGACAGCCTGAAAAGAACGACATACTAAATATGTAAAAAGGATTGATTAGTGAACATCGAAATCGTGTGTTTGTGTCGCTTTATGCCACTGGATTTCTTGAGGCAGAGATCAGAACACATATGGAGGTGTCTGGAGTGCCATAATGATAGTCCACATATAACTGATAACTATATCTATTATGGAAGTCCAATTCACTCAGCAAGCACTTAAAATTAAAGATCTTTAACTCTTGTGTGATTCCAGTATTAACTTATGGATGCGAGAGTTGAGAAGCAACAAAAGCTCTAGAAAGAAAATTAGATAACTTTGAGAATAAATGTCTTAGAAGAATACTGAACCTCAAATGGTCAGATTTCAGACCCAATACACAAATAAGACAAGAGACCAAGCAAGAAAATGTATCAAATTTTATAAGAAGCGCCGCTGGAACTACATCGGCCACACACTTAGAATGGATGAGAGAAGACTCCCTTACCAATCCCTCATATGGACACCAGAGGGGAAAAGAAAACGAGGAAGACCAAGAGAGACTCTGCGTAGAACCATCACCAGAGAAGGCTCAACGATGGGCCTAGTAAACATCAAAGACTTAAAGCAAATAGCAACGAACCGCAGAGACATGGAGAGCTATGACCTCTGCCCTATGGCCGCCCACAGGCCCAAGAGGAAAGACTAACTAACTAATATCTATTATGGACATTTTTGTGAGAGTTTGAAAACAGATTGACACACTACTTTTAGAAAGAACTAGTCCACATACAAATGAGAAGCAATTGAGATGGAAATAATACTTGTCATTACAAAAAATAATTTGTTGAAAAGAAATATTAAACTGAACCTGATCTACATAGACAATGAAAAGAAATAAATTACATGCAAATGAATATTTAATAACGTACTGCAACAACAGCAACAAGTCTGATCAGACAATGTACAGAAGCATACAAATCTGAGATGGTCAGAGTGGATCAGATCTGATCTGGAGAAAACCCCGGGGAGGCTACGGTGATACAGTAGAACCCGGTTATGTCACCGGCCTAGGGGTTTGCCAAAAAGCGTCAGGATAACCGATGATCGAGATAAACGAAAACCAATATGGCGGCAAAATATTAACATGTGCTTGAAATTTCTTTATGTACATGATGTGCGTTAATAAATGAGAATGTACATGGACGTGTTATTTGTTTGATGAAGCGATCGGCATGCTATAAAATGTACATACATGTTTCTAACAACAAAGGCATATGTGCACCAACTAACAGCAGAAATTTACCAATATAAAATAAAAACCACCGTCGATTCTCGATACAAACCTTTATTTATACAAACTGACACAGCTCTGAAAAGTATCATACACGCGGTTACTATGGTTTCTTTACAAAGTCTAAAATGCTTTGTTGCTTTTTTGCCTTTAACAGTCTGCTTGAAAACAAATGCTTCAATATTATTTATGCTGTCTAAAACAGTTTCATCTCCTACAAAAGAACCATACAGTCGAATTTTCTGTAGCATTTCTACCATCTCACCAGCTGAGGGAATTGGTTCCAAATCTTCGTCCGCATCTTCTTCATCTTCTTTGTCATTGCCGCATGCAGATGTGCTTACCAGTGCTGACTGCACACTTGATACAATGTCTTCATCGGTGATCACGCCATCAGTAACGACTTCTTTGTCGATTTCTATGTAATCTCGGAATTCCTGGACAGTGATGGCTAACTCCTGTGCCTCCTCTTCCAAGATAGCATCTGTAAGGCTTGATTTTTCTGCCACTTCATGAGTTCTTCTGCGGCTGCACAGAACTGTGCCTGAAACTCATCATCGGAAATATCCTGAATGACGCAGTGCATCCAGCAGTTTGAGATTGTTTCCTTCTTAACGTCATTCCAGGCTGATCTCAGGAAGTTCATTGCATCTAGAAGGGAAAGGGTGTACTGTGCCTTCTTTTCATCATGGAGTAGGTATTGGCGCATCAACATTTTCCTGTAGTACACCTTAAGCACTTGGATTATTCCCTGGTCCATTGGTTGGAGCTTACTCGTTGTGTTAGGTGGGAGGTAAAAGATCTTAATGGCCTTGAGACCAGGAACATCCGGATGAGCTCTACAGTTGTCCACGATCAGTGCCACCTTCCTTTTCTCTGCTTGGAACTTCCTGTCCCACTTTTTCACCCATGCACTGAATAGATCTCCTGTGATCCAGGCGCTTGGCTGGCCATCGTAATCACATTGGAGAACTTTGGTCTGCTTAAAGCATCTGGGATTCTTGGACTTTCCTATAACGTAGAGCGGGAGTTTTGGCTTCCATCCATGTTAGCAGCAACTAGCACTGTAAGTCGGTCCTTCGACTTTTTCCGCCGTGACAAGCCTCCCCACGAAACGCCATAGTCTTGTCTGGAAGGCATTTTCAAAACACCCCAGTTTCATCAGCATTAAAAATGTTCCGAGTCTCATAGGTATCACACATTGTGCGCATTTGAGTCTTCAGCCATGAATCCACTTGTTCCTGTTGAACCGCAGCGCTCTCTCCACAAATTTCTTTGAAGACAATGTTGTGCCTCTTTTTGAAACGATCCAGCCACCCCTGACTTGCTTTAAAGTCAGGGTGTCCTAGCTTTGCAGCAAGGATGTCCGCCTTCTCCATCAGCAAGGGACCATTGACCGGAAGGTTTGTTGCTCGCGTATTTGTGAACCATTGAAACACTGCATCGTCGACATCTTTGTACTCAGCACTCTAAGTTTTTTCTTGTTGGATCAAAGACAGACTTCTCGTACATTTGCTTTATCACGTCTGCCTTTTTTTCCATCCCGAAATGGTGTTTGCTGGAATGTCATGCTGACGACTGAGGTCTGCCGGTTTTGTTTCTTTTTCTAGCTGCAGTATGATTTCATACTTTTTCTCTATTGACTGATGCTCCAGTTTTCTCTTAACACCTCCAGACATTTTAGAATGGAAAAAATAAACAGAATAGCTACAGCATATTATCCTTCAGAAAGGAACTCACGTGAACTCAGCACATCGCAGTGAACCAAGTACGTAAATTAAAAATCAAAATACTGTGTTCTTGCAAAATGATTCCATTCCTAGGAAAGAACATGAGTCAACACCTGCCAATATTGGACTGTATATATTACTGTGCATAAGTAACACACAGGGTCATGGGATCGAGATAACCAACGTTAAGGGGCAAATTTGGCTCTTTGTGCTCGAGATATTAGGTTCGGACATAAAAGAATGCAGATATCCGATGAGAAATGCTAGACAAAGAGAGAATTTGGCGTTCCACTTCAAAAGCGTCGACTAATAGGTTGGCGAGTTAACCGAGTCGAGATAAGGGGTCTACTGTACTTAATAAATTAGCGTTTTATGACAAAGGCGCGTATCACATAATTAAGCGAAATGAATATTCATATTATAAAGTTAAGTCTGATCACAAACTCCTTGCAAATTTGTAAAAAGTATTTTAAAATGTACAGGACACATATTCTTTGCTGGCATTAACTTTTTGTCGATATTTAAGGCATTCAAGCGAACGGGTTTCCCCAAATCCCTGGGGCGATAAGTTTGATGCCGCTACATATCATGGTTATTAATCCTGCAGACATTTTGAACAACGTTAAAGTTATTGTGATGATTAGAAAGGTCGTGTTGGAGATTTGATGAGATCATTCAACCTTAATAATGTCCTGACCTTTCACATTGGCTGTGTAACACAGAAGGAAACGTTTATTTGTTGATTGCAGAACGAATGAAAACATTGCTACGTGATGTTAACTCCATATTTTGACGAGGTTTTGTTTGGGTAGAAGCCTTGTGCTAACACACGTCGGGGGTAAGGAAACCGAAAGTTGTAATAGTTTTTGATGTTAATTATAAATGATCTCTGACTAGGTCGTGTCTAAAGGTTGACTGTAAGAACAGCAAGTTGTAAGGTGGAAGATAATATAATGTAAGGATTAACGGTAGGAGAGCAGAATGAAGGGGTCTACTGGTAGACACATATGGATGTGTAGATGGATAGATAGATGGATGGATAATGGATGGATGAATGAATGGACAGATGGCTGACTGGACGGGCGAAGGACGGTCGAGCGGGTGGGTAAGTGAACTGATGGGCTGACAAACAGACAGGCTAAATAGACATGGAGGGTTGGATAGATGGATGGACTGTCGAAGACACGGACAGACAGGTGAACAGACATACATACATATATATATATATATATATATATATATATATATAATAATATATATATATATATATATGTATCTTCTTTCTTCAGGATCTCTGGTCATGCGCTTAATTTACTGTGGACCACAAACTGGGCAGTCAGCTTCAGATCTGTCAGATTTCCCCAAAGTTTAGTTTTTAGGTCGACTGGGTGTTGCCAGTTGCTGCTTCTCAGCTTACACAGGAGAGGACAGTCTTACAGGACATAGCCCAGTGTCTGTTCTGCCTGCTGACACTGACAGAGGGCTGTTTGACTTATTGTTAGTCTAATATATATAAAATATGAAAGCGATGATTGTATTAAAGTTACAACCAGATTATAGCTATGAAGTACCAGTTTCTCCTTCATTAACTTCACATACATGCAACCACACTGCAAAACAATACAATAATATCTTATGCACCAGTAGAGTGTATCCATAATCTGTTTCACTGTAAAGAAGTTCAACTTTCATTAGGCAGGCAAGTTGGGCAAAAATATATAACGTGCTATTCATTATTGACGCAAAACAGCAGCGTGTGTTGGCAACCATCAATTTGGTTGCTGCGTTTGTATCCTAAAATCTATAACCCATTGCTAGGATGTATAAAAATGCTGAAATCACACACAATACAGATCACAAAGCTACGTAAATTTATAACAAGGAACCAACCAAAGCGGAAAAGATGGGGCATAAACTATAAACAAATGACGTGACTTGTCAAATTGACGCCCTCGTCAGTCGTCTCGGGATATGAACGGACGGAGTATGCTCGCGTAAACAACAATATTGATACAATCGATTGACTTTATAACGAGCTGAGCATTATGAATTGCTAAGAAACATACGTAGCGGCACGTGCTACTCACGAACAGTGTCCAGTCTATGAAAGGAACCGTAATTCTGCGGCCGTCCATTTGGAAACTTGACGGTTCATGCGATGAGTTTGTTACGGAAATGTTTTTGACTTATTCCTGCGTCCAATTCTTCTTCTTCGAACGTACTAACGCTAAAACAACCATCGGATGGCAATGTAGAGAGAAGTGGTCGCAAGGCCACTCTCAACACAGCGCCAAAGATGGTTACTATGGTCTGTCCCGTAGCAAACAAGTTGTCATAGTCCGCCTCCGTACCCGCCATAACAGACTTCGGTCCCACCTTTACCACAAATTTAAAATTGGCACAACTAGTCTGTGCCACTGCGAGAAGGCGGACATGACGGCAGAGCACCTACTGCAAGACTGCCAAATGCCAGCACGCCTGAGAAGCTGTACGGGGGGACGGAGTCCCTAAAAACAACAGCAGAATTTTTGGGGAAATCTGGTACATCAGTCTAAGCGGTGATCGCGAGAGAGAGAGAGAACGCAATAACGTGGGACCCGGCACCACACATGCGACTTTCTTCCACTAACTCCATACTTTACATTTGTTTCTCATTCTTTTCTTCCAGTAGAACTACAATAAACGCTGACGAAAATGCTTCTACTATAGCAAATAAATAGACAGTAAGCAATTATTTGGTGGCGTCTGTGGCTTAG
This sequence comes from Arion vulgaris, assembly GCA_020796225.1. NCBI lineage: Eukaryota > Metazoa > Mollusca > Gastropoda > Stylommatophora > Arionidae > Arion > Arion vulgaris. The sequence continues at coordinate 59,920,198 of CM036758.1, read as the reverse complement.
GGGTTAGTGACTCGGTCTGAGTTCGAATAACGCTGCGGGCAGTTTGGTTGCAAATTGTTTGCGTGGATTTTAACAAAAGGACGATGGCACCACCGTTCAGAAAGCAATGACAAACTACTGAACGTAATAATGCCTAGAAAAATTACAAACAGCGTTAAAAGCTGGGTTGATTCGCAAAGTCCTGTAAAGGATATGCAGTTAACTTAATCAATTATTAATGGCCAACAAAGTTTGTTTTATATCACAGGATTCTAACCAAAAACTTTTATTCTTACGGCATCCATTGCCTAGCCCTGCAAAACAGCGTTTTTCAGTCTTTCTTGTAGTCTTCTATGAAGAGGGCAGACGATCAGTTACTGTACAGAAGAAATGCTTTAAAGAAAATCTTAAAGTTCTCTAAAAATGATTTGATATAGACACTACATGCTGAGAATCCATTAAGCAAGATTGCGAAATGTGGTTCGGTACAAATACAAGAGAAACTTACATTGCTGAGAGTCGTCGTGCCGTTGAGGCGCAGAGAAAGCGAGCAGCGAGAATAGACAAAACACACAACACCCGCATATCTAACCGTGCCCCCTGGCAACATAAAACCGACTAGCGAAGACGGGAAAACCAAAATTATGTTTTAATGCTGGCTGGTTTTTATAAGTGTTTGATAGAACGCTGTAATGTTTTCTGCAATTTTACACAATTCTACGAGTCTATGCTGGAATATTGATATTCCTTATTGTTAAAGTTGATTTGCAAAATAATATAACATTGATTTAGCATGTTGTGTGGTTTTTAAAATGAATATTTCTTTATCTAACAATACTAGAATGCGTGGTCACGCGATTGCTGTGGGCTGATTTCCTCGACTTTTTTCCTGAACTCGCCGGACTTATGTTATCGGAGGTCATGGTATAACCTTGACCATGTATGTGGTCGGTGATTGTGTTCAAAAATTGGACTCTACAGTCACGTCCGCACACACCAGAGAGGTGCAGCAGCACAAGTCTGAGGCTGTTGTCATCATTCCTTGCGATGGACGTCTATTATTATTATAGTCTTCAAAGTTTCATCATTCCTCCCAGAGTTCATTCACTCGTAAACAACGATAAAGGGAAGGAACACATTTTCATAATCCAAAAGATGGGAAAAAGATAGGACGGCTAGATGGCGAGCTTGTGAGAGAGGGTTAACAGAAAATAAAACTAAGAGCTCTTGGAATAATTTTGTTTTCATTAGATTTCCCATGATTGCCATCAGCAAGCTTATTTGACAGGCGTCAAACTGTGGAATCAGCGTTCTATGGTGTTAAAACGTGCCTCAGACCAGCTACAAGTTTCATGTAATGAGTAGCCCATATCATTAAATTTTAGTTGTAATTTATTTATGAGATGCTAGAGGGTAAATGTACATACAATGTTGATCCTGTGTCGGGACTTTGAGATCAAATAATATGTCGACGGTCTGTCAAGAATTACAAATCAACGAATTATCTATGTACGTGAATCAGCATATAAATTATTATATAAGTCGAAACTATAAACGCGGTAAAGTACTTTGACGCAAACCCCCTGCAAACTCCCAATTTTAGGGTGATCCATTGCTCTGATTGGAAAGATAATTAAGCATGATGAGTATCAGTGGCGGTTCGTCATTAAGGGCCCAATGGGACCGGGCCCCACCAAAATAATGTTAACGTGTATTTATTATTTAATAAATTAAAATATACCCTAACCCAAAACCATGATTTTTCTGATAATGTGTATCTGGCCCACCAACAAAAAGGATCACGTGCCGCCACTGATGAGTATACAGAACCTACAGAGAAACATTAGGGGATATCGTACATTGAAGAGACACAGGTGAGAGATGAGGAGAGAGAGTAAGAGAGAGGAAGAGAGTAATGTTTGATGTGTACTCTATTTGAAGTGACTTGTGTGATATATATTTTTGCTTTTGGACAGAATTCTGCTATGCATTCTGAACATTTTTTTCGTGGTCTACCTCTGGCCTTCTTTCCTGATGTTCAGTTGTAGAAGGCTCTGTATAGAGTGTAGTTTGATTGCATTCTTATTAAGGGATCGTATCAGTACATTATTTGTTTCTCAATGTAATACATTTTCTAGGAATACAAAAATGTCTAATGAATTTTGCCTGGGCAGCGGCTTTGCAGCCTGCTTTTCTCGATTTTGAACTGTCAATTGTTATTTTACGCGCTCAACTTGAAAAAGGACAAACTTTTAATCGTCCGTCTCTGATAGAACTAGGAACGATCTCTCCTACACCGAGATCAGGGATCTCTGAAAAAATATCACAATGGCTCCACGAGGGAGCAGAACAAAGGACATTTGGAACATGAGGCATGAGCACCTGGACATCTACACTCACAGAGACCCTCTAGGCGGATGTCAACTAAACTAGGCAACAATCAACTAAAGATTTTCACTATATCTTGCAAAAAATTGCAACAATCAACTAAAGATTTTCACTACATCTTGCAACAAAATTGCAACAATCAACTAAAGATTTTCACTATATCTTGCAACAAAATTGCAACAATCAACTAAAGATTTTCACATCTTACAACAAAATTGCAACAATCAACTAAAGATTTTCACATCTTACAACAAAATTGCAACAATCAACTAAAGATTTTCACATCTTACAACAAAATTGCAACAATCAACTAAAGATTTTCACTATATCTTGCAACAAAATTGCAACAATCAACTAAAGATTTTCAGTATATCTTGGGAAACAAAATTGCAACAACCAACTAAAGATTTTCACTACATCTTGCAACAAAATTGGTCAGAAAAATTAAGCTCAAGGTGAATCTTTAGTGAAATTTGTCCTCCTCAAATAGTTTGTCCTGGGCAGAACTTTGCCACCTTAGAAGTCCTTCGGAATTGCTCTCTCTCGTAGACCAGATGTCCCACCTCTGCAGCCGTCATGTTCAAACCATCCGTTACATTCTGAATACATATTCTCCATGGCTTCCTCTTGTAATAGTTCCCTCCTTCTTTTGGTTGGGGCTGGTTGTCATTGTTGTAGTTATGATGATATTTATTGTGGTGGCTGATGTTAGGTTGCGTGCACACACACTACTACCAATAAAGAGACGCTTTTCTATGATTCATAATTCCTTTATTATCTTCATTACATGATGGTACATGTGTGGACAACACACAAAACACGTCCACCTTCTTGCAATGTTTATGTTGTCTCTTGTTTACTAATCGTTACTAAGCAGTCACTACACAACTACGTCTATTAGTTTCCTACGTCAATGTCTCGTTTTAGTGTTGCCATTCTGCTTAGAGAGTACAAACACTAAGTCTGCTAATAAAATATCTAAATATATACAAGCTACACACTAAAGCTAACTGTCTGGTTCCTCAGCTGCCGCCTGGAGGGGGACTGGCTATGACACTCTTCTCCACTTTACCGGGATGTCTCCTTCCATAATGGTCTTCTCGAGCCATTCGTGTGTATGTCGTTTTTATATGTCGAAAATACTTCAATTTTCATATTCTTATTTGTAGCATCAAATAGTTCTTCTTTGATTTTGAGTTCTTTAGTCAGTATTACTTAGCTAGGATATTTATTAGTAACACTTGACTGTACACTCCTGGACATACTGGAGCGCAGGGTAACTAGTATCTTGACTTTCTTGCAAACAATGCCCCGATTCAAGCGGGCAGAAATATGAACAGAACCAATGTCGTAAGTGAGGTACACTCTCATTTATGTGATACTAGCTAACTAACCCGGCTCCGCACGGGTGAAAGTTGTTATTAATCCTTGATGAGGAATTGGGAAAGCCTTTCCAAAAGATGTCATTTAATAGCATGAATTGTATTTTCTGATATTTTTTTAAGAAGTGGTTTGAATCGGTTATGTCGTCGTTAAACGATTTTAAATGGTTCGAATAGTTCTTGTAATGCTTCAAGTCTAATCAAAGTATTCGCATTCTTCATAATTATTTTAACATTTCTATAGTGTAATTTGAAACAGAAAAGTGAAGCTGTAATGACATGAAGAGTATACATTCTGCGCAAATCAACGCAAACGGAAAAACGCAACGCAACTAATGGTACTTTAAGGGACGTAATCTATGCCTATGCTGTAGAGGTAATCTGGCAATTTTTGGGTTATATCCCTTTGACTGTTAAGCTTTCTTAACCGCGTGTCTGGATGTAACAAAGATGGTGGATTTAAATGTCAGATCGGCATCTAGAATTCGATTTTATTTTAAAGCTAATATTGATCCGATTTCGAAACTGTTTCTTTAGCTGATCTAAATTTAGCCCGAAAAATATTTGTACGAAATATGGTGAATATTGAATGTAAACTGAGGACATGTATACTAGGAGACACATTGGATTTTCAGCTTTATATCTAGAGATGGGCGAGTCTCAGACATTGCATCGAGTTCGAGAAATAGGAGTTAAGTTTGAACATGCCCGACTTGTGTCGTCTTCCTGGTAGAGATAGAAGGTATACTAATCAACTTCTCATGGATAAGATGAGCAAATGAACTTAGGGTGGATATCAAACCTTTTCAGTTTTCTATCAAACATATCAAAGCCAGCAAACATCAACGGATATTTCCGATTTCACGACTGAGCCTGAACACCTTATGACACAGCGGGTCACAGTCCAGCTTTAATGACCTACATCAACATTCTGTCAAAAGGTTTGCAAATCTGGGACAGAAACTACGAAAGTGGCTGCCACGACATGGAGAGATATCCAACTTCTCCATGACGACAGCCTTTCAAATTTAGAATAACCATAAACCTTAATACCTTAGAGCAGCGTTTTCCAAACTAGGGTCCACGAGTCCTCACAGAGGGGCCTCAAGCGCTGGAAGAAATAGTATGATCTTTGACATTTCAAACAGAAAAATAATTTTTTTAAACATGTAATTTTTTTTCCTCCGATCTAGAAGCATTTGAGCTTTCAGCTCTTCGGCTCGGTGCCATGGACATCGTAACCCTTCGGTTCATTGCCACGAACACCGTAAATCTGAGGAACCTGTGGCTTTTCTGCCAGCCCGCGGAATTGAGCCCGCACTCACAGAGGGCTAGTACCCGTAGTCCAACGCGCTACGAACACGCTGGACAGGCGGGCTTTAAACATGTATAAAAACAGTGATAAACTAGTTCCGCTGCGTAATCAAATGACCCGGATCAGACCGGAGTCTAAATGTCTGACAGGTTAAATGAAAGATCATTTAAAGTTTCCCACAGTCTGAGAAATTGCAGCCAGCTTAACTGTTGGTGTGGTGTAATAATAACGCCATCGCTAGAAGACTTTCAAATATAGACACTTTTGGAGGTCCGCAGCAGTAAAATGTATTTAAAAGGGGGTCAGCGATAATGCAAAGTTTGGGAACCGCTGCCTAGAAGAATCAATTATAAGGTTTAGATTTCAAAAGGAATAAATAGGCTACCGGTAGTCAGAAATAAGCAGTTCAAATTTCAGAGATAATGTTTTAACAATATAGTGGATTACTTCACAGGGGGGTCATCGATCATAATCATTCTCAGGCAAAGCAGGGTTATTGAGAGAGATAGAGATAGAGAGAGAGAAAGAGGCAGAACCAGAACAGCTCATTAAAATCTAAAGCTTGCTTTCCTTATCATTAATGTCCCTGGCTATTCAGGTAAGCCTTTTAACGACTTCAGAGGTTGCAGAAATATTGACATAATTGATAAGGTGAACTGTCTTAGGACGAAACATACCACTATATCAAATATCAGTCTCCCATATGAAGATAAAAATCGTAGCATAACCTTTACATGACTTCGCCATGAACCACAGTAAACGAGTCGTCGATTTTCTAGGCAGACCCGTGTCCAAATCACGGTAAGGCCAAGGATTGTTTTCTTTGTGGACATAAATGAAAATTCTAACCTGAAAAGTTTCCTGGCTACTGCACTAGCCAGCCTTAATTTTCTTCACGTCCACCTGTCTACACTGCCCTAAAGGTACTACAGCAGCGACTGTGTGATCGACAGAGAGATCCTTGGGATTCTGATATCTGATAGATTCTGACGTGTGAGTATCTGACAGTGTGATCTGAAAGGATCTGAGAGTGGAATCGACAGAGGAGTATCTGACATGAGATCTGACAGAGATCTGACGGGGAGTATCTGACGAATGGATTAGAGCGCAGCCATGAGAGACCGGTTCAACCGGTAAGACCAATAGTTTTTCTATCTGGCATAAGAAAAATCCTAATCCTAAACAGTTACGCGGCGACTACACAGAGTGAGTTACATCATTCTGACATGGGATACGAGCTAGTAACACCATGAGTATCTACAGGGCGACTACCGAGCTATGTGGCATCAATATCCACAGCGGGACTTAACGAGCATGTAGACCATCAACTTCACAGGCGACTAACGGCATGAACATAACCCTAACAGCGGCGACTACACGAGCTATGTAACCATCAACTTCCACAGCGGCGACTACACGAGCTATGTAACCATCAACTTCCACAGCGGCGACTACACGAGCTATGTAACCATCAACTTCCACAGCGGCGACTACAGAGCTATGTACCATCAACTTCGACAGCGGCGACTACACGACTATGTACCATCAACTTCCACAGCGTCGACTACACGAGCTATGTAACCATCAACTTCCACAGCGTCGACTACACGAGCTATGTGACCATCAACTTCCACAGCTCACGTTCCACTTTTCCTACACCGCCCAAAAAGCGGTATTACAGACAGTAACTACACAATTGGACTCGCTCAAATAAAGGTAAAACTTTGCCACAAACAAAGAACTCGACCAACTAAATAAACGCATAAAAATGAGAATATCGAAACACATAAGAACAAAGTGTTTCCTACTTTTACTCAGTTTTACTGCAAGTCTTCCACTGTTTCGAAAAAGAGAATACCAATCAATCCTCATTATGATCAAACCCTTTTTTTTTTGTTTAGCTATATCAGTGTGTTTTGCTATTAAAAAATGGACAATATGACAATCTTGATGCCTATATATATGTTAACATAGACATAAACGTCACGGCCAAGTTGTACATGGAACATATGTGGCTGTATACGTATGATTGTATGACCTTCTATTATCACATTATCCTATTCGACAGCTACAATAAATGTCCGAGACAGTAAACCAAGGACATCAAACAGCTGGTTCACCACACTTCATGATCTTATGAAAGATGTCACCGAGAGTTTCTTATGAGAAAAGTTCAAGGTCTATGTACTGTCGTATTCTGCAATTATTTTCTAGGGATACTAACCCTTTCACCCTTCTGAGTCGATATATCGGCTCACATAATTTTTGTAAGATGGCTTAAAGCCAGTACACTGTCCATATGCTTCTGTTCTGCAACAGCTTGATATTAAAGAGAGTTAGCTATTAAAGAGCATAACATCCAAGAAAGTTAAATATTTTGGACACATCAAACGACATGAGTGCCTTGAGAAGATAATTTTCGAGGGAATAGGGCCTGGAATAAGAATGAGAGGAAGACCTAGAAGACGATGGATGCAAGATGTCATTGACGATCTGAGAATAACTGCTGCGGACGCGGGTCAACTTGCACAGAACAGAGAGTTTTTCAGGATTGCTTTCATGTGAGTCAAGTTCCGGAAGGGACAAGCTACTTGATGATGATGATGACACTGTCCAATTCAGTAGAAATAAAAATATAAAATATCCCGTGACCTTTTCAGACCTAAGGGTCTGAAGTGCCTGTCACTTCACATTTCGAGGCGTGTGCAGGAGTATGAGGGCCAATTCCTTTCTTCACGTGTGGAACTTCGAGTGTGGGATTGAAGCTATGACACTCTTGTGCCCTACCTCCTGCACACTAGGACCTAGAAATATGTGACTTCATATCCCAAGGTCTGAAAAGGCTACGGGAAAGTTCATTGTATTTATTAGCTGCATAATCTTTTTGAGACTTTAGTCTTAACTGCTTCGATTCTCCGCAAGGAATTAATTCTTATTTAGTGTTTGTTTGTTGGCCTACATCATAGGTTCACAAAGTTGGCGGTACAAGTGGGCACTGAAGCCTTCCAGGAGGGCGATAGTGGGTTCAGAAGCACTGGGGAGGGCGGGGGGGTCGTGATTTTGCGATTGAAGAAACATTATAATTTGAATTCTACATTTTAATTCACACGATCCATTTTTCATCAATTTTCTGTTTCATGTATGTAATCATTTGAAATTGACCATGTATGACAGAAATATATATCAATATTCTATGTCGAAGTGAAAATAAAGTATATATATATATATATATATATGGAAGAGGGGGTGTTACAAATTTTATGCCGTGCAAAGTGGGCGGTGGGCCGAAAAAGTTTGGGAATCTATGGCCTACATGATCTGATCTCTCTCTCTCTCTCTCTCTCTCTCTCTCTCTCGCGATCGTTCTTTTTGGCCACCTTGATCATTCTTATTGTGATATATAAAGAGCCTTTGCCAAGAACGCTTTTTTACGTCACATCGTATCAATTGGAGCTCTGATGCTTGTCCTTCGGCGACGTGTCCGATTTCAACTAGCGTTTACTGTGTTCGCTCTCCGTCAGCCTTTGGCTGTCCCCATCCGACCTGCAAGGTAGCAGGTTTCTATTTTCTTTTAAGATGAGAACAATGAGGTTCTTTTGCAAGAACCCCAGAGGAAGCAATGGAAGCAAAGAATATGATGAACAAATAAACAATGTACATGTATTAAGAGCTTCCGAAAAAACAAATAGACAAACACAGGATTCGAACCACTTACCCTCATTTCTTACGACACCCATCACCTAGCCTAGCAATACGAGCGTCCTTACGGACACAACCAGCGAGTATTGTTAGGCTAGGCTAGGCGATGGGTGTCGTAAGAAATGAGGGTAAGTGGTTCGAATCCTGTGTTTGTCTATTTGTTTTTCGGAAGCTCTTAATACCTGTACATTGTTTATTTGTTCATCATATTTTCTTTTAGGGTAGCGACCCTTAGATGACCTACCCTCCCGGGCTGTTGAGGGTTATCTGCCCAGGTTACTTGTCTTTTTTTGGACTACTTGGTTTGCTTACCGTCCAGTTTTGTGTAGGTTTGCTCCGCTAGCTTTTGATTGTCCCCAATCTAACTACTAGGCAGTAGTAATAATCTGATATAACCAAAAAAGGCTCGCCCTTAGGTTAACATGAGCGTGTCTCAGCTTTAATCCATTACATAACAAACAAATAACAACCTTGTAGTCGTTCTTTTGTTTTCCCACAAGGAGTTATTTCTTATTTTTTTATGATGGTTTACGAGTTCTGATATAACCAAAAAGACTAATTCTTGGGTTGAAAGTGTGTACTCTGCTTTTAACCCTTCGCTGCTACATACTTTCCGAAGGCTGAGCTAAAAAAAGCTACTATTTGTTTCTTGGTCACAAACGTGAATGTATGCCTATAGCAGTGACACTAGCAATGTATAACGTGTTAACACGTCTTTAGCCCCAAGAGGAGAGATAATAACAGACGTGTTAATGCGTCTTTAGCAGTGAGTGGGGGGAACACGTATATATACATCCTTAGCAGCTAAAGGGTTAAAGAGGCTTTTATCCCTTGCAAAACAAACCAAATATAATCTATTTTTTACACTTGGTTTCTCCTCAAGAAATTAATTCTTATTTTTTAAATGTTTGTTGGCGTACACGCTCTGATATAACTTAAAAAAAAAAGAGTAGTCCTTAGGTTGAAAGAGCGCTCCTACGCTTAAAGAAGCAATAATCCCCTGCTTAACAAACAAACAAACCTATCCGAGGTTTGACTGACCAGAAAGTAACCTACGACTATGGCGATACTGGAGCTTGGTAGATACTATTTCCAATATAAAGCTCTTCTGGACGTTCCCACCTGAAATTTACGGACACCTGTATACGAAATACTAAATCCTAGTGAAAGTTATCTGAATTACAATTGAAGATCAGTTTGATTTAGTGTCAAGTCTTAGTGTGCAATTCATCTGGCAAGATACTCGTGAGAAATAAACAGACAAACACATAGAAAGAAACATCACATGCTTATATTGTAAGCATTTGCATGAGATAAACATACATCTGCAATTTTTGTTGTTTTTTAAATTTGTTTTCCACATTTGCTAGTTAAGCTTGTTTTCTTTTATGTTGTCTCTCTCTTCAGTTCGTGTTGTTTTATTTGATTTCTTTTTGTTTTCTGTATTTTTTCTCAAACTTTGTTGATGATTTTTTCTTCTGTTAATTGTTTTTCTGTTCTCATTTCTAGCTTTCTTATTTGTTTGTATTTGCTACTCCCTTATTAGATGGGAATTGTGAAGAATGACGAGCAAGAGGAAGACCGAGACTCCTCGAGTGGGAAGGTAATATCAAGAGATATAAAAAATTATATCCTGGTAGAGTGCAACATTAAGGAAAAAGACAGACAATGTTTATAGATTCTCCGCCCACGAAACTGTTGATGATAATTTAATTAATAAAAGAAAGCAATGCAATCAAGCAGAACAGAAAACAAACAAGTTGTTTTTATGTAAGCAACGACATACGACTCGTATAAACATAAAACTAACGTTTTAACCAGCAGATCTTCATCAAGTACAGCAAAACAACAAGTAAAAGGGTGAGGCACTTATTCATAAAGTAGGAAAGAGAGATCGAATAATAAGGAACAGAAACATAGTTTGAAGGTAGTAGGTTCGAATTTGTACCGAGTAACATACAAACATTTGTCAGGAAATATGATTTCTGCTGGAGCTACAGAGTTCGTGCTTTGCGCCACACTGTAGGCAGATCGCGTGCCATTTTTGTCGTTAGGAACGGTGCTGTATAAGGAAAACATGTGCAATGAATCCAATGAAGTCTTTAGACGTTAGACCATAGATTCCCAAACTTTTTCGACCCACCGCCCACTTTGCACAAGATAAACTTTGTAACGCCCCCCCCTCCATATAACAGTTTACCAACGGCCCCCACATATATATATATATTTATATTTTTTTTAAATTTTATTTTGGCTCTATTTTCTCTTTGACATAGAAAATTGATATATATTTCTGTCATACATGGTCAATTTTCAAATGATTATATGCATGAAATAGAAAAGTGATGATAAAATGAATCGTGTAAGAAGGGCATAAGATGAACTAAAATACAGAATTCAAATTTTAAATGATTATTCAATTGCTAAATCACGAAAATAATTTATTTTAAAATATGTATTATTAATTTCTTTTGTAAGGAGCCACCGGCCCAAATCGCCTGATCACCCCCCTTTCCCCCAAATTCTTCTGAACCCATAATCGCTCCACTAGAACGCTTCATCGCGAACTGGGGGCGGTACCATCCACTGTGGGAAAAGCTGCTTTAGACCCTTTAGAAACATAGTATAAAAATAGCAAGAAAATATAAGATGACAGTTGTCGCTTATTTGGATGATGTCTACCGATCTAGAGTGTAAGTATGAATGATCATCTCTTATATCAACAAGCATAGGTCACTACTTCTGTTCATGTCTTGTTCGTCACACATTAAAAATTAATTTAAATATTTATGAAAATTAGCATCCCCACGCTTCATTAGAAATTTAAACAAAAATTTCCCGAAGCTTTTACCGCTTGAAGTAGCTTTTACTTCATATTTATTGACCCTAGTGTAGGAGACAAACTATTAAACAACTCAAAACAGTATGGAACGGAACTGATACGAAAGCAAAGATCAGAATACTAAGAGCATGCATATTCCCAGTGGCAACATATGGGTGTGAAGCATGGACATTTAATAAAGCAGGGGAAAAAACATATATGTGCTTTTGAATATAAGTGTTACAGAAGAGTCCTTCGTATATCTTGGACAGAGAAGAGAACAAATAGATTTATTCAGAAAGAACTCAAAATCAAAGAAAACTGGCTGATGCTACAAATAAGAAAGAGAAAATTGAGATATTTTGGACATATAAAAACATGAAGGGCTGGAGAAGACCATCATGGAAGGAGGCATACAGGCAAAGAGAAGAAGAGGAAGACCACGGAGAAGATAGATTCAGGATGTAACTGATGGTTTGAACATGACGGCTGCAGAGGCAGGACATCTGGCCTATGAGAGAGAAATTTCGGAGGACTGCTGGGGTGGCAAAGTTCTGCTCAGGACAAGCTATTTGATGATGAGTGTAGGAGGGTCAAATCTTTTCATCAGGTGTGGGACGTCAAGTGTAGTTTTGAATCCACTTGTATCCGAGTCGATAGACAAACTCGATTGGAAATAGAAAGGAAAAATATAAACGGAGCGGGACAGTGAACGAGATGTATATGTATATGCACAAGTGGGAGACCAGGAACAGGGTGTATACATTTCAACCAAGGTGGCTAGACATATATGTGCTATCTGACGGTACTATACACAAATTCAAGCTACAATGCATAGCTAAGCTAGAATGCATGACTGAGTTTGTAGAATGTATATTCTAATTTTTTATGTCGGACTTCCCAAGCTTCGTCACCTATTATTCACAAGCGAGACATGTAGAGATAGATGGTAATTGATAGTACAACAGCTATTATTAAGTTTTTTTGCAAGCAGCAATATGACCTTTTTCGTCTTTACAGACAGTAAATTTGTTTGCTTGATGGTTACAATATGATTCGTTTTAACGTAGACTGTTTATGTTTCCATTATACAGATATGCATCAAATGAAATAGGTAGCAACTCTGATAACATCAGAAGAGAGTTATATTTCATAAATCACAAATACAACAGACAAAGCAAAAAAATGAGTTTCAGAATATGAAGAATGACCTTAGTAAGAATTTCGTTTTAATGAATAGTGAAAAATGAAGTTTTCTCAGTGATATAATGAGATAGTTGCTTTGCTAATATCAGTGGCGGCTCGTCATTAAGGGCCAGTGGGATCGGGCCCCACCAAAAATAATGTATAACGTGTATTTCTTATTTAATAAATTAAAATATAGCAACCAAAAAACTATGATTTATCCGGGAAAAAATGTATGGCCCCACCAACAAAAATGATCACGAGCCGCCACTGGCTAATATTATATTTTGAGTGAATCGTCTAGCTGAAGGACAGTGCCTAATAAGTTGGCGACGTCCACGCGTGTCTTACTTGCTCTAGAAGGTAGAAGCGTGTAGCTGAAGGACAAGTGCGAATAAGTTGGCGACCACACGTGCCACACTTTCTCTAGAAGGTAGAGGCGTGTAGTTGAAGGACATTGAGAATAAGTTGTTGACATCCACACGTGGCACACACTTGCCGTAGAAGGTAGAAGCGTGTAGCGGTAACAAGACTCTAAGGACGTCTTCTTCTTTGCGTTCGTTTTTTACGACCAATTTTAATCACTCTTTGTGACATGTTTGATCTTTGCCAAGAACGTGTATACATACGTTGCACATTGGACGCATAGACTTCTATTCGTTTAGGACACATGCATCCGATTACATCCAATCCTAAAGACATAACTTCTATTGTGATCGTTGCTAACATGGTTGAAAGTGACAAACTTTCTCTGATCGTTTTAGAGAAATTTGAGAAGTCAGATTGTTATTAACTACACAAGAACTCTACCTCTTTTTCTTCAATGATCCAGTGGCGCTTGAGCTCATGCAGTTTGGTCCAATATATCATAATAACATAACATTGAAAACCAGGTATCTAAATGCATGTTCTCTCCCCTCCTCCTCCTCCTTCCCCACCTTACAGACATGAGCCAGAATTGGAAGACTCTAGAATTGAGGTTCTTTCTGTGTTGCTCAGTAATACAGAAGCCTAGGTATGGTTCACTGTGCTCGTTTCCTGCCACCAAATTGCAACTTCAGTAGTGTCAACTTCAATAGTTTCAATTTCAGTACTGACAATTTCAGTAGTCGATTTCAATAGTTTCAATTTCAGTAATGTCCTTTTCAATGGTTTCAATTTCACTAGTGTCAATTTCAATAGTTTCAACTCAGCAGCCTTAATTTCAATAGTTTCAATTTCAATAGTTTCAATTTCAGTACTGAAAATTTCAATAGTTTCAACTTCAACAGCACCAGCTTCTCCAGCACCAACTTCAGTAATGTCTGCCTACCAGTTAAGAAATGACAAGAAGTAAGATATATATATATATATCACACTGGAATCTAAAATGATAAAAATAACAGAGCAGTTCACTCGATTTAGGTAGCAATTTTGATTGCACAGGAAATGTTAAAAAAAATTATGATACGAATTGGCAAAGCAACATCAGCTTTTAAAAGTCTCACTAAAATATGGAACTGCAAGTTATATAGTATTAAAACTAAATTACGAATTTTCAATTCAAATGTTGTATAAATCCTAACATCTGTCAGCAAGAGTTGGAAAATGACTAAAGATATAGAAAGCAAGTTGAATGCATTTGAAAATAGATGTCTGCGAAAAATAATGAATATAAAATGGAACGAATTCAGAAGAAGTGATGAAATCAGAGACATGTCTGGTCAACCACTAGTGACAACTGTTATAAGAAAGAGAAGATGGAGATATGTTGGGCACACCTTGAGGAGAAATGATCAACGAATATCAAAGCAGGCATTGAAGTGGGATGCAAAGGGTTCAAGAAAGAGAGATCGATCTAAAGAGACCCTGAAACGAACTTTGCTGAGAGAGGCAGGAAATATCGGTCTCAGTTCCATGGAGGAGATTGAGCGAGTTGCCCAGGATAGAGCGGTATGGAGACATTACTTGCAGGCCCTATGTAACGTATAACAGTACGAGATGAATTATTATTATTATATATACAGATGAAGGAAGCAGGAAGGATAAGAAATATTAACCAACAGCAAATACAACAACTTGACATTAAAAAACACATTGATAACAAACACGTATACTTACATGCCAGGCTGCAAAGTGCTATCATTTGTATGCGTCTGTACTTGCTCAGTTTGTCCTGATACAGCAGTTAATAACACAAACAGAAGAATTAAGATTTCCATTTTCCAAAGAAATCCAAGCGCTCCTTTCAGATTGTAACTAAGTCGATAAACAGGTGTTTCCATTAAACGAATCTTAGATGTTGATATTAATGTGCAGTTATGTGATAATTTAGTATCACTTTGTACGCCCATTATTTTGAAGATCAATAGGACCTGGGGTGTACTTCACCCAGTTTCTATGGAAACCTACTCAAATATTTTAATCACTGATTGATATCAAAACCAATATTAATCAATATTAAAATGTAATAATATTCATTAACGTGGTTTATTATTGTGTAGTAAACTAAAGAAGAAGAATAGCAAGCACACACAAAAATGTAAATCTACAAAGTTAACAACAATTCTAGCATATCGAATCTCAAAGGGAATGATTTCTTCTTCTTCTTTGCGACTGGTTTTTATTATACTCACATTATGATTGATAATTATATTGGTAATTCTGAATTATTTTTTAATTGTTAAGGTGAATTGTTGAAGATGGTGAGCCGTCTACGAGAAAGGTGGACTGCATAGATAACAGAGGCGACGAAAAACACTGTTTATGAATGGCACACAAAAGCCCGTTCTAGTAATCTCTTGTTATCTGACTCTGTGAGTGTAGTAAAACAGGATTAGTGTAAAGAAGAAAGTTGTTGAAGATTGTAGAAAATACTGCGGTAGATAGAATGTGTGAGAATTCGTAATGTCGTGGGTTCGAATCCGAACAGCGCCGTTCTATTCACATGTGCATAGGATTGATGCCGGAGCTACGAAGTACGTGCTTGGGGCAATACTCTCGGCAGATGGTTTCTGCGGAGAGGGACCGAGCTATATGAGATAAAAACCCGGTGCAATGAAGTGAACCAATCTTCAAGAATGAAAGTAATGGTTAGTTGGTACAGGAACTTTCCCAACATCACTACCGACAGACAAATAGGTTTTCAATCTCTTTCAACTGGTTGCAATGCATATACCTGCTGAAGGTAGTAGTTGATCCCTGAGGTATACACGCTTATCACCGGTTCTCTCAAGTGATTCGCTTACTTATGTTACCTTTGATTCTAAATTTATGTAGTCGCCCGGTAACTGTTGTCTTAACAGCCAGGTAAATCTCTTTGAAGTTTGATCCTGTAGCTGTCTGTCTGGTTCATGAACTGCAAGGTAAACGTGTTTATATTTTGACCATGCAGCGTGTCATAGCTCTCACTCCCTGACACCAGAAGCTTGGAATAGCGTTTCCAGAATCACCGACTTCATTAGTTAGTATTATGTTTTAGTTAATTAAGTTTTTGTGTACATATTTGTTCTTGATAAAGGTCTAGCACCGAAACGTTGAGTGCTATTTATTTTAGTATTTTATAATTAATTTTGCACTACCTATGTAATACTGTCTATATCTGTCTTTGTTCAATCGCCGACTTCTTTGGTAAAGGCAAACTTTTTTTGTTTGATTTGCACGCTATTAATTCAGGCGAAGTCATGATGCATAATACAGCGCTTCTTAATGCGTTTTGCGTGAAGTCTTTCTCTCCTTATCACAAGTGACCCTCACCATTCAGAAGAGCTTTATTCTAACTTCAGAGATACTTGTAATTTAGATCGTACCCAAAGTAAATGATAGTTAACCTGTAGCCCAACTTCGTACCGTGTGCACATCGACATTTTTTTTGGCTCAAGCTGGCCCTGAACTACGGAATTTGCCCGGCAAGTTGTTGCTACCGTAGCGTGTTAGAAGTTTCGCTATCGGCGACTCTAGTCCTAGTTAATGTTATGAAAAGTTTTATCGTAATTTATTTATCGTAATTTAGAGTTTCTATGGAACGATCTAATGTTGTTGCAGACCGCGGGGTAGGAAATGTTTGTTACTTTACGTTCTAGAACCAAGTATGATGGAGGTAGGAGGGTCAAATTCTTCCGTCCCTTGTGGAACGTCGGGTGCGGGGTAATGAACTCAAAACACTTTTGGTTCCAATTCGAAAAGTGAACACACTACACATTGCAGTAATACAACATAAATTTCTCCCCCTTGTGTATCTGGCATTGCACATGTTCAACACATTGTGGTGTACACAAGTTCTTTTCTTCTTTCTTCTTTGCGTTCGTTCTTTACGACCAATTTTAATCACTCTTTGTGATATGTTTGATCTTTGCCAAGAACGTGTATACGTTGCACATTGGTTTGGTAGGGCCCTAATCGCATAGACTTCTACATGTTTAGGACACATGCATCCGATTTCAGCCGAACCTCATTAGTCGCCTCTTACAACATGCGTGGCAGGTAACAGTGGTTCTATTCTTTACACCCCAAATTTGGGCCTCGGTAACCACTCGGGCGGTGTACACAAACTAATTTAGAATTCGAGGGATATCATATAAACAATCAAGATTGATTGGATCACAATCATTGCACTTCCATGAAAAACCATATGTGTTCTGATCTCTTTTTTTAAAAACACAGGAATATCTCAACAACAGTGCACGAGCTCCCAGCCAGTGGCGGCTCGTGATCATTTTTGTTGGTGGGGCCAGACATAAATTTTCGGAAAAATCATGGGTTCCGTTAGGTTATATTTTAATGCATAAAATAATAAATACACGTTACACCTTATTTTTAGTGGGGCCCGGACCCACTGGACCCTTTTTACGAGCCGCCACTGTCCGTAACACTGGCCAGGATCCCAGATGTAATTGTTTAAATTGTGAAAGTTAGAGAAATTTGATTTCAATATTTTAATAAATTTTGCACAGGCTGCGGCTTTCCAGTCAACTCTTATCGAATCTCAACCGTCAATTGTTCTTGTACGTGTTTAACTTGAACAGGGGATATACCTTTTATCGACTAGGACTAGAAACTCGATCACACCTACAATGAACTAAGGGATCGCTGAATATTCCGATTTCTTCTGGATCTAGAAGGGTTTAAAGGCGTATGATTTATTTCAGTGCATCGGGTTTCCCCAAATGGGTCCGGCCCTGTCGACAGTGTTGCACAAAACATGTTTATAAATTATGAAGTTCTAAGCCCGTGTGTTGTCTGGGAAAACAATGGGAGCAAAGAATAGTACCACTGCCACCTACAAGGCATTGATCGTATCAATCAATCAATCAATCAATCAAAAAAAAAGAATTTTACGCACCATTGAATGTATCCAGCATACAATAATAGCAAGATTTAAACCCTTCTCTAGATAGTGGTGTTTATGACCCCTAAAATAACCTTACCTAGATTTGTGTTGTCAGTTTAGCAAGAGAAATCAAGGTGTAAATACAGGTGTAAATACAGGTAAAGTTATTGAAAGGTATGTGCTGATATAGTAACTGTTATAGAAGGGGATGCATTACTGGGTCGGATCACTAGCGTGTGAGACGTGTTGTTCTATCTCAGGTTGCAGCCGTTGGTTGGAGGTGGGATTGACCTGTCAAGATATTCACTGTTGTAGACGTGCTCCGTGCTCTAAGTGTGTCTGTCGTGTGTGTTTTTTAAATTTTATCCTTGGTCTTGTGTCTGTTTTCGGGGTGTCTGTTATGTCTTATTGTTGTTGATCTTTCGTCTGTTTTCAGGAGTGTGTGTCTTTTATTTCTATTGTTGCTCTTGTTTCTGTTTTTGGAGTCTGTTATGTTTTGTTGATGTTGGTTTGTGTTTATTTTCTGAGTGTCTATCCTGTTTTATTTTATTGCAGGTCTTGTGTCTGTTATATGAGTGTCTGTTATGTTGTTTTTCTTCTGTCTTGTGTATGCTTGTTAGGTATTTACCTTGTGTACACTTTTTTATTATTTCGAGTTATGTCATGTATCTTCGTGTGTTTCTCTTCTGTTTTAAATGGTTTTTAAGCCAAATTATTTTGCCCGTCTGCCCAGCATGTGCGTAGCGCGTTGGACTACGGGTGACTATCCCTCTGTGTGTGTGCGGGTTCAATTCCGCGGGATGGCAGAAAAAGCCACAGATTCCCCAGATTTACGGTGTTCGTGACACCGAACCAAAGGGTTACGATGTCCATGGCACCGAGCCGAAGAGCTGAGAAGCTCAAGTGCTTCTGGATCGGGAAGAAAAAGCAAATGATTGACTTCATTGCACCGGGTTTTACCCCATATGGCTCGGTCCTCTCCGCAGAAATGCCGCACCGCCGAGGTATTGCACAAAGCACGAACTCCGCAGCACCGGTAACAATCGAGGGTTCTGGAAAAATCTGCACTCGCAAACAGAAGGCCGCGGTCCGGATTCGAACCCACGACCTTCGACTTGTAAGGCAAAGGGCTTAACCACTCAGCCACAGAGACCCCCTCTCTTCTGTTTGTTTACTAAGTGTCTGGCATGTGTTCTTTGAATTGTCTGACTTGTTTCTGTCTTCCAAGTGTACGTAATTTGTCTTTTGTTTGTCTGTCTTATGTTTGTCTTGGATCTTTTTTCTGTGTATCTGTCCTGCAAATGCGATCTGAGTGTCTGTCATTTGCCATTTTTCCGATTGTATGTCCTCAGTGCATAACCTGATTCTCAGGTATGGTTCACCTTGTTGCAGAAGGCCCAGGTGAGATGGACAGGGCACGTTGCGAGGATGCCTGATAAGTTAATTGCATATCATTTACAGGACTTTGCGAATCAACCCCAGCTTTTTAACGCTGTTTGTGATTTTTCTAGGCATTATTACGTTCAGTAGTTTGTCATTGCTTTCCTGAACGGATGGTGCCATCGTTTTTGTAAAATCGACGCGAAACAATTTGCAACCAAACTGTCCGCAGCGTAATTCGAACTCAGAACATCGGGGTTAATAGACAGAGTCACTATCCCCTAAGCCACTAAACGCATCGTAAAACAGTTGATGTACAACAGTTGATGTGTGCAGACGTCTTTGTGGGTGGAAAAACACTTCAAAGACACTCCTAAGTAAAGTAAAGAACCTTCATACCTCGTATATAGTCAATACAATGTTAGGCCTGTATTTTGTTGACCGTCGGCACCAATGGGTGATGTGGTCAGATCACGCCGGCGCCTTACTTCCAGGCATGTCTGGTACCCAATTGAGGTGGGTCGACCGAGAGCCGTCGTGGTCGGAAATTCACGCCATTGCGGCGACAGACCACCAGCCCAAGCAGTTCACTAACAACTGCGCTACAGCGGCTCTCAAAGACATCTAAAGTGTTTCAAATGTTTCGTATAGATCCATCATGTCGAATCCTTCCAAATCGATTGCTCAATGGATGCCATTAGTCTTCTTTCAGGCTCATTTTAAATTTTCGATCCAGAAGCACTTGAGCTTTTCAGCTCTGTGCCATGGACATCGTAACCCTTCGGTTCGGTGCACGAACACCTTAAATCGAATCTGTGGCTTTTCTGCCATCCCGCGAATTGAACCTGCACACAGAGGATATCACCGTAGTCAACCCTACGAACACCTGGGCAGACGGGCATAAGGCCCATATCGACAGTAACCCTCGTGGTTTGTATGTGACTTAAGCCTAAGAGCGATTGTACGTTGTGCCAGTTATGCGCCTACAATAGGCCAGCACATCCGATCTCCGCGATGCTTTTTATTTACTAGGCTAGCTTTCCTAGGTCCTACATCAGTCGCCTCTTACGACATGCCTTGTATGTCGCAGTGGCACTATTCTTTGTTTCTTGCGGGTCCCGGCACTACACGGCGGAACTGTGAGGTCAATATTTACCGTTTGTAAAAAATCCACGAGAAAAATTTGCTTCTAAATTGCCCGACCCGGTGTTTGAACCAGGTGCTCTTGGGGTGTGATTGAGCTCATTACAACTAAGCCACAGACGTCCACAAAAGCCTAAGACGCACAGACCAGACGCACAGACAAAGCAGTCGTAAGTAGCGGTAATAAGACGTACAGAAGTAGCACAAAGAAACAGTAAGTAGAAGAATCGTTCAGGAAGCAATGGTTAACTACTGAACGTATAAGTGGTGTCTAGAAAATCAACAACTCGTTTACTGTGGTTGATAGCGACGTCCTGTAAAAAGGATATTCCACGATTTTCATATCATTTTCCGCCCATGTGTTGCCGGGGCGCACAAGACCCATGTGTTGCCGGGGCGCACAAGACCCATGTGTTGTCGGGGCGCACAAGACCCATGTGTTGCCGGGGCGCATAAGCCCATGTGTGCCAGGCGACAAGCCCATGTGTTGCCGGGCGACAGCATGTGCCGGGGCGCACAAGCCAGTGTTGCCGGGGCGCACAAGATGTGCTTGCCGGGCGCACACGCCCATGGTTGCCGGGGCGCACAAGCCCATGTGTTGCCGGGGCGCACAAGCCCATGTGTTGCCGGGCGCACAAGCCATGTGTTGCCGGGCGCACAAGCCCATGTGTTGCCGGGGCGCACAAGCATGTTGCCGGGCGCACACAGAATAGTACTGACTACAAGACGTCGAAAGAGCGACTGAGGTGGGGGCCGGAAACCCCTAGTAAGTACAGGGTCGCAAATCGGATGTGCGGGTCCTTCGGGCGCATAATTGTACATGTGTACACTGCTCTGGCTCGGATCACATGCAACGATATGGCGTCGGAGAGATTTCATTTTCAAGTCGAAAGAATGAACTGAACTGCTAAAGAAGACTGAAACAACACAATAGTAGGCCATTGACTGTGTTCTTGTTACAGTTGTTTACATAACCTGACAGACATTTTCAGATGTGCGTCTACACGGCCCACTAATTGTGATAATGTAATGTGTCTTACCGATCACATAATGATATGGAGGTGTCTGACAACCAAAATGATTTATAATGCTTCAGAGTCGTGACACAGCACATAATTCTGATAATGCTTAGATGAATGACTCGAACACACAAATTTGATAATAGTTTGATGTGTCTCACCTATGTATATGTTATGTGTCTCATAACACTGAATGGGACAAGTTTCAGATGTGTGTCTCCACACGACCCACATAATTGTGATAATAGCTTCAGATGTGTGTCTCCACACAACCACACTAATTGTGATAATAGCTTCAAGGAAGTATCTCGTTTTGAAAACAAACCAGAATTGACAGAGTGCATTTATAATGAGAGTGCGTGACAGGCTGTCACTTTTACTATTCCTTCCTCCCCCGCGCGATTGTCACCTGATGTACCTGTAGCTACTGTAAGGACAGTACAGTTTGGAACAGGTCAACAAGTTTGGGTTTCACTCTATGAATGGTCTAGTTTTAACTAGAAACGTGATCCTACCAGATTTGTTCTACATTTGTAAGGCATTTTTACACCTTGTTTTACAAGAAACGTGGCTAACTGGCACAAAGAAGTACACGTATGCCGTGAAAAAAAAAAAATATACAAGAAATATAAAAGCATTGAAATACATGTCTATCATAAAAGACAGAAGTACAAGACTCATAAACACAAAAGTTCAAGACTGGTAGACATCATCATCATCAAGTAGCTTGTCTCTTCCGAAACTTGGCACCCATGACAGCAGTCCTGAAAAACTCTGTTCTGTGCAAGTTGACCGGCGTCAGCAACAGTTATTCTCAGATCGTCAATGAAATCTTGCACCCATCGTCTTCTAGGTCTTCCTCTCATTCTTCTTCCAGGCCCTATTCCCTCGAAAATTATCTTCTCAAGGCACTCTGTCGTTTGATGTGTCCGAAATATTTAATTGCCCTTGATTTTATGCTCTTTAATATCAAGCTGTTGCAGAACAGAAGCATTTGTTCTTATCTGTTCAAGACTGCTATAAAAACAGCAATACAAGACTGCTATAAAAACAGCAATACAAGACTCCTATAAAAACATAGAAATACAAGACAGCTATAAAAACATAGCAATACAAGACTGCTATAAAAACATAGCAATACAAGACTGCTATAAAAACACAGCAATACAAGACTGCTATAAAAACAGCAATACAAGACTGCTATAAAAACATAGAAATACAAGACTGTTATAAAAACATAGAAATACAAGACTGCTATAAAAACATAGCAATACAAGACTGCTATAAAAACACAGCAATACAAGACTGCTATAAAAACAGCAATACAAGACTGCTATAAAAACATAGAAATACAAGACTGCTATAAAAACATAGAAATACAAGATTGCTATAAAAACATAGCCATACAAGACTGCTATAAAAACATAGCCATACAAGACTGCTATAAAAACATAGCAATACAAGACTGATATAAAAAGTTAATACTTATCAAAACAGTAAACAAAGAACGCAGGAAAAATTGTGCAGATAATGGAGAAAGACAAAAATAAAAAAAGGGAGAGATAACATAGGAACATAATTATTACTAATTCTCAACTGCAATGTTAGAGAGATTTATTGGGAAGAGACAGTGAGAAAACAAGAAAATCTTAGGTAGAAGGGAAATAAAGAGACACCGTGTTAGATAACAATTATATTTTTTTTAAAGACAGAAAAATGTATAAAGTAAACAAAAAAATTCTAGATCACGAACCTTCGTGGTTTTGCCATTAGATAATCCGAAGAAATGAAATATTATTCACAACTGATCAAACAAAACGATGCTAATTATTCATAATAAAATACTTAATAACAGCATAAATATTTACAACAAATATTTTTCTATAAACAAAACAATAATTTATTTCCCTAAAACAAAGAACACTACAGAATAAAATATTACACAATAATTAACATTCTCAAACTAAAGTTTTCAATACAGACAACAACAACAGAACATCGACAATAATAATAATAATAATAATAGGCTTATTAATAGCATCAATTTTGAATACAAATGCGCCAAGTTCGCGAATATTTCAACCTTCTTCGCTATTTACACTATCGCAAACACTGTTTTCAAACATTGTAATAATGACTAATGTTTTATTTACCGAACTGTTGCTGTGTTGTTTTTAAATTAGTTCAAACTATTTTGTAACAAAATATGTGTTTTAAGATAACTAATTCACTAAAAATATAACTGTAATATAATTTGAGTTAACACCGGTAACGAAGTTTTACACTACTTTTCTGGGTATATTTATATGTATTAATTTTGCAGTTATTCTGAATTGTAAATATAAGAACATATCTCCATGTGAAGTTAAGTCTAGTGAACCTAGCTAGATGTATTGGGTTAGTGCGTCCTTTGACTCGCCAGGCATTGCAAACGACAGTTGGTTAGCTTATACGGCGTCCTAAGCGAAACTCCAAACTTTTCGTTTGCTTCGCAAGCGGGACCGTGAGACGCGCCAAATCAAATCGTGATTGGGAATTTAGGTGGCTTTCTGCTCATGCTGACAAAAGCGAGAAAAGCTTTCTACTTTAATCCTATTTTGACTCACAGCGTCAGGATAAGAGATTTCTAGAACTGGCTTTTATATACGCATCATTGTGCTTTTCATTGCAACCATTATTTCTGCGCTCCATCTTTTGCGTGGATGACCTTTCGCTTTGTATCCACTGTATCTGAGTAACATTACTTTTTGAGGAGCTATGTTTGCTTGTTATCTGCTTATGTGGCAGTCATTTAATTAGTTTTTTCTTGATGAAGTTCAGTACTGATGTTGTTCCCACTGTTTTCCTGATGTCTTTATTTCTTAACCGGTCTCTTCTTGATCCTCACAGTACTCTGCGTAGCAGACACGTCATCTCTGTAGTGACTAGTTTTGTTTATCTTCGATATCAGCGCCCAGGTTTGGCACTGATAAAAAAATGTCGTGAAAATAATGTGTTATACAATACTCATTTAGTGTTCATTGTGGCGTGTTTGCATATTTTTAAATACAGTAATTAATGTGTTAGTAATTTGCTGTTATATAAAATGGAACGAATTCAGGAGAAGTGATGAAATCAGAGAAATGTCTGGCCAACCACTAGTGACAACTGTTATAAGAAAGAGAAGATGGAGATATGCTGGACAGACCTTTGAGAAGAAATGATCAACGAATATCAAAGCAGGCATTGAAGTGGAATGCAAAGGATTCAAGAAAAAGAGGACGACCTAAGGAGACCCTGAAACGAGCTTTGCTGAGAGAGGCAAGAAATATCGGTCTCAGTTTCATGGAGGAGGTTGAACGAGTTGCCCAGCATAGAGCGGTATGGGGAAATTGCTTGCAGGCCCTATGTAACGTTCAACGGTGCGAGGGGAATTATTATTATATTATAATCTGCTGTTAAATGTCCTGGGCTCATTACTTTGATGTCATTCGAACATGCCGTCTATCAGCAGAGACACATATGTACGCTTTCATTTTGCCAATTTGTCTTTTAAACATGTCTAGTAATAAACCATATATAGCATTGGTTGGTCTGAAGTATATAATTTACGTACAAGGAACAATCTCAAAGCATCATATCCAGCTTCTTCAGTTTTAGTTTTGTTGATTGTTAGAAGTTCCAGCCCATAACCGATACTGAATGCACTAGTTCAGTCATGACAATCATGGCATATCCTTTACAGGACGTCATCATTAACCACTGTAAGTGAGTCGTTGATTTTCTAGGCAGCACTTACACGGTCAGTAGTTTGCTATTGCTTTCTGAGCAAAATCTGCAACTGCCTTCTCCCTAAGGGTTCTCAAACCCTTCTCTACCTCTGTGATGACGCCATCAACATAATTTGAAATTAAGCATCTATCGAAATTGGAGCCGTGAGATTTGAGATCCGCTATCCATTCAATATATGGATCGGATTTCTCTCTCTCTCTCTTTCTCTCTCACTATCGCTATGGAACAAATTGTTCTGTGCATTGTTTGATCAATTTACTATTATTTGTTTCTAGCGCGTCATATGTCCTTTTCTTGTTATTTCCTTATTACATTATTCAATCAATCAATTGCAAAGTCTGTCGGCGTAGGCGATCATGTCTCTTCACAACTATCTCTGCTTGGTGCATATAATAGTTATACTGTCGATCCGCAAAGAAGAAGAAGAAGATACTGTAGATCTTTTATTTTCGAACCATGATGTTAGGCCATCCAACATCTCCCTCTGTCTTCCACGATCTCTCCTTCACTGAATTTTACCTGTAGTCACCAAATGTTTTAAACCTTCTTTTCGCATTATATGTCAGAAGAACCTTGATTGTCGGATTCTTATTCTTTTAATAAGGTTTCTTTGTGGGCATTTCATTATTCTCTTCTTCTCTTCCACCATTTACTTCTTTCTAGAAGTGTTGGGGGCGGGAGCGGGGGCGTAGTGATCTTGTGTGTGCTTGTTGTAAGGTACTTTGTAAGCTGACATTCATTTTCGTAAAGCTGTTCTTGATGTCGACGCTCCATCTTTTGCGTGGTCTTCTTCTTGCTTTGTACTCATTATACTTTTTCTGTGTGGCTCTCTGTAGTAGGCGATACCAGGACATTCTTGTCATGTGTCCAAACCATTTTTTCTGATCCAGAAGCACTTGAGCTTTTCAGCTCTTCGGCTCGGTGCCATGAACATCGTAACCCTCGGTTCGGTGCCACGAACACCGTAAATATGGATAACCTGTGACTTTTTCTGCCCGCCCACGGAATTGAACCCGTACTCACAGATGGCTTGTCACCCGCAGTCCAACACGCTACGAACACGCTGGGCAGGCATTCCAAACCATTAAAATTGTTGTTCTTTTATGACTAGCATGACTGGTGTCACGTCCAGTCTTCTTCTAATTTCTTCATTTCTAATTTTGTCTCTTATTGTCACACCTGCAGCTCTTCTAAGACACATCATTTCATTATTATCACTGCTGAAAGATAATTTACATTTGTTTCCTAAATAACAAAGCATTAGGTGAAGATTAACGATATTATCCTTTCACCACACCATATGAAAGTCGCTTTATAAGAATGAAAATGATGGCGGTGTGGCAAACGTAGTGTTCCCTTCCTAAAAGTGTCCGTATGGTGACACTTCCGTGGGTGGCTGATAGCGAGCACGGACAATAAGACAAATGTTATCACCATTTCGGTTCAAAAGCAGCGTAGAGGCTGATAGATGAATGCCGGAGCCGATTTGCTCATAGTGATTGTATGACCAGATTTACTACACCTGTACTCTTGTATCGTGGAATGTGCTAGAAATGCAGGGAATAATATGATTCAAGCAGTTTTTCATTCAAAGGCTAACCAGATTAACATCACTTTTGTCACATAAAGAGATACCGCTAACAACTAAAGTAAATCTCATAAGAACGATTTTCTGGCCAACACTATGTTACCAGTGTCAAACATAGCCAACAGCAGCAGCTAATGAGCAGGAAATCATAACGACAGAGATGAGGTGCCTTAGAAGAGCTGCAGATGTGACAATAAGAGACAAAATTAGAAATGAAGAAATCAGAAGAAGACTGGATGTGAAACCATTCGTGAAGTTCATAAAAGAACAACAGATTAAATGGTTTGGACACCTGACAAGAATGCCCTGGTATCGCATACAGAGAGCCCACATAAAAGTATAACGAGTACAAAGCAAGAGGAAGACCACGCAAAAGATGGAGTGACGACATAAATAACAACCATAAGAAAATGAATAACACCGTACAAAGTACATTAGAACAAGCACACACAAGATCACTCCACCTGCCCTTCCAAACACTTCTATAAAGAAGTAAATGGTGGAAGAGAAGAAGAAGCAGTCTCTGTAGACCGTATGGCAGGAAGTGTCTGATCACTTCATATTTCTAAGCTGAAACGTATGATTTTTAATTTTTTTCCCCGATCCAGAAGCACTTGAGCTTTTCAGCTCTTCGGCTCGGTGCCATGGACATCGTAACCCTTCCGGTTCGGTGCCACAAAACACCGTAAATCTGGGGAATCTGTGGCTTTTTCTGCCATCCCGCGGAATTGAACCCGCACACACAGAGGGATAGTCACCGTAGTCCAACGCGCTACGAACACGCTGGGCAGACGGGCAACGTATGATAAACACCACCTAAACGTTGCTGTTCGTGAATCAGGTAAAAGGTTCGACCTTGTAGACAGGAACAGGTTGTGGAAAGTATTGTCAATCTATGGAGTTAATTATCACTTAATTAATCTATACAAGAGCCTCTATTTAAACAGATAGTTTACGGTTAGAACAAATACAGGCCTATCAGAAGAGCTCCACTTTGGGGTCAGGAGTGAGTCTAGGATACGTGCGATCACCGTTGCTATTCATCATTATATTTTATATCAAATCTGTAAAATAGCTAATACCAGTGAAGGTAGCAACATTTGGCAACTCTTAGACGATTTCTGTGCAGAAGGGACCAGGCAGCATACTTCGCCTCCGGACGGGTCACAACAGAATGAGACACCACCTGTACACTAAATTCAAGATAGGCATGTAGTAGTCTGCCAGGACCGGGCACAACCGTTCCCAACCCCAGGTAGTAGCCAACAGACTAGACAGGTAGTTTAGATAGATAAGTTTGTAGAAATGCATAAGTAGAGACTGTAGTGTTTGCACACTAAAGCTGCCCACTACAAGCAGATAGCAACACTAGAACGAGACATTGACGTAGTGAAACTAGTTGACGAATGTTAGTACTGCTTAGTAACGTAGTGACAACATAGGAGACGAACATAAACACTGGAAGTGAGTGGACGTGTTTGCCTACATAAGAATAACATCAATAAGCATGTAATGTTAACTCCAATAAACATGTTATACACTCTCAAGATTGAGTTCTACAATTTTTACCATCCTGTATGCAAGTATTAACCATGGATTGAAAGCCACCATCACCAGCAATCTAAATCTCCAAATCATCGTCCTACAACAGGCACCAACGACCTGTGTTCCTGTGGCTTGGCAAGTATGACAACATAACATATCCTACAGAACTGCCCCCAGTATGCAGACCTGAGAAGAAAGAGGTGGCCCACTTACACCAGCGTCTAAGACAAACTGTATGGCGTGGCTGATAATCTGAGGCAGACGGCTGCCTTTATTAGAGAATCCGAAGTCCCAATCTAGTGAGAACGCAGAAGAAGACGATTTTCTTTTTCTAGGCAATCTGGCAATCAGATAAAGAGCTACAACAACACATTAAAAGATTCCAGTTAACATGCAATGAATACAATATGAGAATAAACATCGACAAATCCGATGTAATGCCATTCGCTAGAGAGGAAAACGCTACCAATATCTTCATTGACAAACATCGATTAAAGCAAGTTAAAGACTTCACGTACCCGGGGGAATTTTGTCAGGAAATGGAAGAATAACTAAGGAAATCCAACATAGATGCAATAAAGCAAATCAAATAATAAGACAAACGGCACCAATTTTGAAATGCAAGCATGTCACTATGAACACTAAAAGAGAAATGTTCAACACAATCTTTCTCCTCACATTATGCTATCAGTGACAAACCTGGACGCTGACATCAAAGGATAGCAGAAAACTAGTTACGACATAGATGCTGTGTCTACGCTAAATGCTGGGAGTATCAAGAAGAGAAAGTTTTAGAAATGAAGGCATTGGGAAAAAGTGTGTACAACATCAGTACTGACATTCATCAAGAAACAGCAAATTAAATGGTTCGGTCACATAGGCAGATTACCAACAGACAGTGCGCCTTAATGAGCAATGTTACACCGATCCAGTGAATACAAAACAAAATAATCTAAATTACTAGTACCTCAGAAGTCGGAGTTATGTTCACCTGAATGGTGAGGGACATGATTATAAGGAAAGCTAGACTTCATGCAAAATGCTCTCAGAGTTGCCACATTAGACGCTCTGGCTACACCTGAATTCATAGCGGAGAAACGGGATAGGGGGAGGTAAGAAGGGGGGAGGGATAATCACTGATTTTTTATATTGATTGTTTTTGTGGGTTTTTTCCCGATCCAGAAGCACTTGAGTTTTCAGCTCTTCGGCTCGGTGCCATGGGCATCGTAACCCTTCGGTTCGGTGCCACGAACACCGTGAATCTGGAGAACCTGTGGCTTTTCTGCCAGAACGCGGAATTGAACCCGCACTCACAGAGGGCTAGTCACCCGCAGTCCAACGCGCTACGAGCACACTGGATAGGCGGAATTTTGATATTGATTAAGAATGTTGACTGCTACATTTGTCAGGAGTTTTCCGAAACTGTTTCAGTTCGGTTTGGTAAAGATTGTAGCCCCCGGCAACAAGAGTCCGACTAGCTCAGACGGGAAAACCAAAATTCCCGTTTAATGTGGGCTGGTTTTTATAAGTGATTGATAGAACACTATAAGGTTTTTAAGAAATGTTATACAATTCTACGAGTCCATAGTTATTTATTTATGAAAAATATAAATAATACTAATATTCCTTAGTAGTAAACTAACTTGTAACATAATATAAATTTGAATTAACATGTTAGGTTGTTTTAAAATAAATTTATCTTTATATAATAATACTGGAATGCGAGGTCACGTGACAGTTGTGGTCTGATTTCATAGAATTGTTACCTGAGACGGCAGGCCTTATGTTATTAGAGGACACGGTAAAGATCTTCATTCGAGACCACCTTACTCTTGACTGTCAGGCGATTGAACGAAAACAGGTATCGGCAATATTACATAAGATAATGAAAAATTAATTATAAAATATTAAAATAAACAACACTCGACGTTTCGATGCTTAGACCTTTATAGACCATTCAGTCGGAAACATAATGCTCTTGTTGTTTCTTGCCCATTCTGTCATTCCTGTGAAATCGACCAAGAGACTAGCACTCTTGGTGAAGGTAGGTATGCCAGTATATTTTGCTTTGCATCTTGGTAAAGGTCTAAGCATCGAAACGTCGAGTGTTGTTTATTTTAATATTTTATAATTAATTTTGCACTATCTTATGTAATACTACCAATCCCTCATATGGACACCAGGGGAAAAAGAAAACGAGGAAGACCAAGAGAGACTCTGCGTAGAACCATCACCAGAGAAGGCTCAACGATGTGCCTAGTAAACATTAAAGACCTAAAACAGATAGCAACGAACCGCGAGACATGGAGAGCTATGACCTCTGCCCTTTGCGCCGCCCACAGGCCCAAGAGGAAAGACTAACTAACTAACTATGTAATACTGCCTATACCTGTCTTCGTTCAATCGCCTATTTGCTCAGTTTTACCGCAGCCCCCAAACGGTTTTCTCTCGATCTGATTTTCGATCTAATCACCACCGATTTTCTGATTTTCGTAACAGCGCATTCTTGACTGTCATTAAGCTCGTCGACAGATATCAGAAATGGTTAGCATTTCTTTACTTCACTGAGAACAATGCAAAGTTAGTCTAACTACTTCTTCAAACACCTCGAGCAAATGAAAGAAAGCAAATAGACAGCTATAACCGTTAGAGCTTTCGTCCAGTCCTTTCAGGACTACGGGTACTTTAGTATCTATTGGAAGCTGTCACATCGTGTAAGTTTCATCACTGGCCAGTATGTGATTCTAACGACATGAAGCAGTGGTTGATGTTTGAACTGTTCCTGGCGGCCGAACACATTTTCCACCCATGGGCGTATACTACCTAAGGCAAGGTTTGGCGAATTCTCCGCTCCCCACATTGAAAATGACTTTTTGATAAATCATAGTTTTGTAAATGTTGCAGATTTTCCCATTACCGCGTAGTAAACCAGGGGCGGCTCGTCATTAAGGCCCAGTAGGGCCCGGTCCCACCAATAATCGAAAGGGGAATAACTTCCCGGAATAGTAAATGCTAATAAACCATATTTTTCCGAAAATTTGTGTCTGGCCCCACCAAGAAAAATGACCACGAGCCGCCACTGTAGTAAACTACTAACTTACTTTTTGAAAATTGATTTTTCTACACCCTTCCTGGAAAACTGTATGTGGACTCCCATGATTTCACCTCCAGAACGATCAAATCTGAAAAGTTGTCATTCTTGCTGATATCACCGGGATTTTATCATCCTTCCTGATAACTCCTCATCTGATGTATGTTCTGTGCTCGATATCACATTGTGTGTGCGTGTACATGTGTGTATGTGTATGTGTGTGTGTTTATGTGTGTGTTTTAACTTCAGTTTTGTGTGCACGTTGTATGTGTGTGTGTTTATGTGTGTTTTAACTTCAGTTTGTGTGCACTTGTATTTTGTGTGTTTTATGTGTGTTTTAACTTCAGTTTTGTGTGCACGTTGTATGTGGTGTGTGTATGTGTGTGTTTTAACTTCAGTTTTGTGGCACGTTGTAGTGTGTGTGTTTATGTGTGTGTTTTAACTTCAGTTTTGTGTGCACGTTGTATGTGTGTGTGTTTATGTGTGTGTTTAACTTCAGTTTGTGTTCACGTTGTATGTGTGTGTGTTTATGTGTGTGTTTTAACTTCAGTTTTGTGTGCACGTTGTATGTGTGTGTGTTTATGTGTGTGTTTAACTTCAGTTTGTGTGCACGTTGTATGTGTGTGTGTTTATGTGTGTGTTTTAACTTCAGTTTTGTGTGCACGTTGTATGTGTGTGTGTTTATGTGTGTGTTTTAACTTCAGTTTTGTGTGCACGTTGTATGTGTGTGTGTTTATGTGTGTGTTTTAACTTCAGTTTTGTGTGCACGTTGTATGTGTGTGTGTTTATGTGTGTGTTTTAACTTCAGTTTTGTGTGCACGTTGTATGTGTGTGTGTTTATGTGTGTGTTTTAACTTCAGTTTTGTGTTCACGTTGTATGTGTGTGTGTTTATGTGTGTGTTTTAACTTCAGTTTTGTGTGCACGTTGTATGTGTGTGTGTTTATGTGTGTGTTTTAACTTCAGTTTTGTGTGCACGTTGTATGTGTGTGTGTTTATGTGTGTGTTTTAACTTCAGTTTTGTGTGCACGTTGTATGTGTGTGTGTTTATGTGTGTGTTTTAACTTCAGTTTTGTGTTCACGTTGTATGTGTGTGTGTTTATGTGTGTGTTTTAACTTCAGTTTTGTGTGCACGTTGTATGTGTGTGTGTTTATGTGTGTGTTTTAACTTCAGTTTTGTGTGCACGTTGTATGTGTGTGTGTTTATGTGTGTGTTTTAACTTCAGTTTTGTGTGCACGTTGTATGTGTGTGTGTTTATGTGTGTGTTTTAACTTCAGTTTTGTGTGCACGTTGTATGTGTGTGTATTTATGTGTGTGTTTTAACTTCAGTTGTGTTCACGTTGTATGTGTGTGTGTTTATGTGTGTGTTTTAACTTCAGTTGTGTTCACGTTGTATGTGTGTGTGTTTATGTGTGTGTTTTAACTTCAGTTTTGTGTGCACGTTGTATGTGTGTGTGTTTATGTGTGTATTTTAACTTCAGTTTTGTGTGCACGTTGTATGTGTGTGTGTTTATGTGTGTATTTTAACTTCAGTTTTGTGTTCACGTTGTATGTACTTCCAAAGCTCATTAAACTGCAAAAATCAAGTTAAAATATTAAAATAAATTCCTGCAGAAAGCTACCAGCATTTTCGATGTTACATCTGGGACCCTCACTGGTGCTACAGAGTTCGTGCACTCACGCAGAGATTAGGCCGTGCCGTGCTATGACACAGAGAGGCGGCCGCATCAGGCGCCATCGTAAGGGGGGGCGGAATTAGCAGCGAAATTAAAATATAATTTGAACCATTCAATAATTACAAATCTTTACGCAACATTTTTATATATCTTTCTATGTTATTTCGATATTGATGTTACGATTTATGATTTATGATTTATGATTTATGATTTATGATTTATGATTTATGATTTATGATTTATGATTTATGATTTATGATTTATGATTATGATTTATGATTTATGATTTATGATTTATGATTTATGGTTTATGATTTATGATTTATGATTTATGATTTATGATTTATGATTTATGATTTATGATTTATGATTTACGATTTACGATTTATGATTTATGATTTATGATTTATGATTTATGATTTATGATTTATGATTTATGATTTATGATTTACGATTTACGATTTATGATTTATGATTTATGATTTATGATTTATGATTTATGATTTATGATTTATGATTTATGATTTATGATTTATGATTTATGATTTACGATTATGATTATGATTTATGATTTATGATTTATGATTTATGATTTATGATTTATGATTTATGATTTATGATATATTATGAGGAGTATGCATACTGATGGTTTCCGTGGTTCGCTGATTAAACACACCTCTCACTCTGCCCCTCAGGTAGCCAGTTCTACTTGTACAACGGGTAACTCCAAAAAACTGGTAAATAAAAAGCATCGCAGAAAAGGATGTGCTGGCCTACTTGTGGGCGCTTATCTGGCACAACGTACAATCGCTCTTATGCTCAGATCACATACAAATCATAAAGAGTGGTTTAACAAGCGGTCGATATGAAGTGTTCTTCTTCTTCTTCGAACGCTCAATATCACCACCAGTCAACCACTCTGTGTGATGTGCATGTGATCTGAGCCTAAGAGTGATTGTACCTTGTGTCAGCTGTGTGTCTGCAAGTAGGCCAGCACATCCGAGTGCTGCGATGCTTTTTATTTACTAGGTAGCTTCCTCGGTCCTACATCAATCGTCTCTTACAACATGCCTTGTAGGTCGCTGTGGTACGATTCTTTACTTTCCTTGCGGGACCCGGCACCACACGAGAGATATGGAGCATTCGAAGAAGCAGAACGTCTTTATTCATTTCTTTGTTTTTGTCAGTATTGTCTTTATTTTTGATAACTTCATCTTCTTCATCATCTTCTTCATAATCTCTGGGGATGCCCATGGACGTATCTGACAGATGGTTATTGAGGTGCGGGCGCCATTTGACGATAGCAGTACTACTACTGCTAATAATAATAATAGTAATGTAAAAAGAGTTGCGATGCCGATGCTTTAGTGAAAAAAACAAAGGGTTAGATTACAGAGCAGTAGAATTAGATCGAAGGATGGGGACTGCCTAGAGTAGTTGATAGTAGCTCGGCCTGCTAGCTGTGAGACGCCTCATAGCTCGGGTTCGAACCTACTGTCCGGCATTTGTTCGAGTCCCTGGTCTTACTCAGGACGATAACGTGAGTACCTCTGAAGTCGGAGAAAATCTGCCTGTATGGCGAGGGAATACTAATTACGAGTACATTGAGCACACGGCTGCCAGTGAAAGTAATTTACAATGTGCACGCGTGCCATTGTGAAGAAATTGAAAAAACAGATTTTCACGCAAGATTAGAGAAACAAGGACCAATTCAATCGGCAAATATTCACCATCATCATCATCAAGTAACTTGTCCCTTCCGGAACTTGGCTTCCATAATAGCAGTCCTGTAAAACTCTCTATTCTGTGCAAGTTTTCCGGCGTCAGCAGCAGTCATTCTCAGATCGTCAATGACATCTCGCACCCATCGTCTACTAGGTCTTCCCCTCATTCTTCTTCCAGGCACCATTCCCTCCAAAATTTTCCTCTCTAGGCACTCACGTTGTTTGACGTGTCCGAAATATTTAATTTTCCTTAATTTTATGCTCTTTAATAGCCAACTCTCTTTAATATAAAGCTCTTGCAAACAGAAGCATTTGTTCTTTTCTCTGTCCATATTCTAAGTACTCTTCTGTAGCATTTGCATTTAAAGGCATTAATGATTTTTTCCGTTACTTTGTCAATGGTCCATGTCTCACCAATTCAATTGACAAATATCACATTTAATTATAAGACAAAATTCACAACCGTTAAAAGAAAATTTATTAAAAAACAGAAATCTATAAATAAACTAAATTAACCTCCAGAGCCGTGCCGTGCTATTATACAGAGAGGCGGTCGCATTAGTAGCAAAATCAAAATACAATTTGAACAATTCAATAGTTAATAATCTTTATGCAACACTTCTCTATATTGATCTGTGTTATTTCGATATTGATGTCTACAATTTAGTATTTGTACATTTTGTGGATTAAAAAAACAACATCATCATCGAAGGTTATTTTAAAGAAAAAACATTAAAGAGCGTCAATTCGAAGACTTGCATCATACTGAGAAAATATACCTCACGGCCCTGGCAGAGATTGTCGTGTTGGTGTAAATAGATGTATCATTTTTATGTAGACAGCTTTATCATCACCTTCATCATCTCTGGGGATGCTCATGGGCGTATCTGACCGATGGTTATTGATGTGCGGGCGCCATTTGACGATAGCAGTACTACTACTACTGCTAATAATAATAGTAATGTAAAAAGTGTTGCGATGCCGATGCTTTTCTAGTGAAAAAACAAAGGGTTAGATTACAGAGCAATAGAATGGTTATAAAATAAAACAAGATTGCAACAGCGGGATGATAGTTTTCGAAAAACTGAAAAGTTGTTTGTTGTATTGAAATATAATTAACGTTAAAGCCAGCAATGTAAAATAGAGCACCGTGAATGTAAGACACGGGCGCTATTACCCCACGGGCGCTGAGTTGGACAGCGCTGGCCTTACCCATGCTTCTCTTATTGATTGATTGGTTGATTGACAGAATCCTCATCATTGCATTTCGGTGAGTAACCATGTGTGCTTCGATCTCTTTCTAACACAGAAAGATATCAGCGGCAGTGCACGAACACCGTAGTACCGACGTGGGTATCTTTCTCCCATGTGTGATGGTTTTAAAGGTTTTTAAGGCACCGGGTGTTACCCCATATGGCTCGGTCCCACTCTGCAGAAAAGACATCCCACCTGCCGAGTGCATTGCACAAAGCACGAACTCAGTAGCTACAGCAAAATCCTAGGGTCTCTGGAAAAACTTGTGATGTATTTCACACTAAACAATCTTATATATGCGTTCATTTCCTTTCATCCCCCAACAAGAGAAACATAGTATTATGATTAAATAAACATGTAACATTTTGTTTCGTTTAGAATCCGACAATTCTCTTCTTTCTATTTATTCCCAGAAAAACATTAAAATATTTGTTACAAACATCCTGCATTCTTGGCGTGATTTTGTAGAATAATGAGAGTTTTACATCCGACATGAAATTATTATTACTGAGCTCACGAGAAGGATCAGAGTAACACCAACAGTATTAACCTTACCGGATTCAATATTAAAGGTATAGAATTTTTTTCTTTTGTCCTTCTCTGCTTTTTCCCTTTAGGAGTAGCAGGTTTAACTGATGATCGGTTTCTGGGATAGTGCACGCTCGGTCGCTTGATATGCTGTGGTATTGTGATGTTTTAAGATGTCCGTAACTCCACCAATCCATTTTTATGGGTCTACCCCTTCCTCTTAAAGTGATAAAGAAAACTGATCAAATAATATCAAAGCAGGTGTTGAAGTGGGAGGCAAAGGGCTCAAGAAATAGATGACACCCTAGGGAGGCCCTGAAGCGAACTTTGCTGAGAGAGGCAAAACATATCGGACGCAATTTCATGGAAGAGACTGAGCGAGTTGCACAGGACAGAGCGGTGTGGAGAAATTACTTGCATGTCCTATGTAACGCTTAACGGTACGAGACGAAACAAAATATTTGTATGATGTTAGCATGAAGTACGCTAGAAATATGAAAGTTACATTAAAGTACTGGTCACTAAAGAAACATACTTTCAGTGTTCAGATTTCGGACAGATCATCGATCTTACATTAAATGTCTATTGTCTATTATATTTTCCCAGGTGAATGATGGAATTGGTTGTTCACTCTTCCGTGAAGCGTAGGGGTGGGGGCTCTAATTTGCGTTCCGATGAGTCACCCTTGTGTTATTTCCGTGTTTATTTAGTGTGGTCTTGATATTGTCGATCCATCTTTTTCTTGGTCTTCCTTTCGCTCTAGTACCTGATCTATTTGTATTGTATGCTGTTATTGGTAGTTTGTTGTATTCCAATCTCATTAAATGTCCCAAACGACTGCATTTCTTAGTGTACGTTAAATACAGACTAATTAAAGCACGAATGCATTCATGGCCTTCAAAAAGATTTGTGAAATCAGTACAATACAGCATCAGAGCCAAGATTAATATATACTGCAACTGTTTGCTATCTTCTTCTTCTTCTTTTGTCGTCACACTGCTACCGGGTTGTTGCCCAGTGTCGTGGTTTTCTGTTTTTGTCTTGCGCTGTTCTGGTGGCTTGTGTGATTGTTATCTTTGCTCTTTCACAGGATGCTGCCACGCCATCTAACCATCTTTTCCGTGGTCTTCCTCTTGCCTTCCCGATGTTCTGTTGTAGAAGACTATGTATACTGTGGAGTTTGGGTGCATTCTTATTAAGTGGCCAAACCACTTCATTCTTTGTTTATCTATATAATTCAAGCACGGTTTTGTGCCAACTTTCTTTCTTATGCTGATGTTGGTGATTCTGTCTTTTCTGTGTTGTTGGTAACTTTTCTCAGGCAACGCATTTCACATGTAGTTATTTTTGTGACTGCGCTTTGCTCAATGTCCATGTTTGGCTCTGGTAACACAAAGTAGGTATAAAAATGCTGTTGATCATTTGTTTCTTAGCTGCCTGTGAAATTTTTGGGTGCCTTAACAATGGGGCTAGCTGGTAGGTTACAGCATTTGCTTTTTGTACTCTAGCCTCTATTTCTCTATCTAGTTTTCCGTCTTCTGTGAATATGCTTCCTAAGTATTTGAATTCTTTCACTTGGTTTATTTTAGTGCCATTGACATGTTTAAAAAGTACTGTTTGCTATCAACTGTACTTAATATTGGGATCAAAATGATGGAGATTGGCAGAATAAGTTATGTCCAAACGTTACACCTTCTACACAGCTTGACTGCGAAAGATCTTACGCGTATTATGTCCAAGAATTATCTCTAACCAAGAACTGCTGGCACCGTGATGACGTGCCTTAGTGTTCTTCATATAGTTCATCATCAACTCTAAATAGCTTGTCCTGAGCAGATCCCTCCTCCCCTTCACAATAGTCCTTCGAATTTCTCTCACACAGACCAGATGTCCTGCCTCTGCAATCGTCATGTTCAAACCATCAGTTACATCCTGACTCCATCTTCTCAGTGGTCTTCCTCTTCTCCTCCGCCGGTAGGCCTACTTCCATGATGGTCTTCTCCAGCCATTCGTGTCTTGTTATATGTCAAAAATACTTCAATTTTATCTTCCGCACTTGTAGCATTTGCAAGTTTTCTTTGATTTTGAGTTCTTTCTGGATATATCTATTTGTTCTTTTCCCTGTCCACGATATACGGAGGACTCTTCTGTAACACTTATATTCAAAAGAACATATGTTTTTCCGCTGCTTGTTTAAAATGTCCATGCTTCACATCCATACGTTGCCACTGGGAATATGCATGCTCTTAATATAGATCAACTTTATATAAATATATAAAATAGTTAAGATCTTCTGTTTAAAAAAAAACACCAAAAAAAACCAACCAAACAACTAAATGAATAAAGACATCGTTGAGATACAGAACGAAGTCAACAAAGAAATGAACAGATGCAGGCATTCGGTATCTAGCAATTAGTTTCATCGATCTGAACAATAGCAGGAAATGAAACCCAATCTCCTCTGCGTTTGACTTGTTCATTGAACATTTGACAACAGTCTGACGGACAATGGCGACCAGGGAGCGGTTCTCAAGACAAAGAGATATTGAAATTGGTTGCCGTCACGTCAACCGTTCGTCCATTTGGTCATGGGCGTAGGAATTGGGAGGGGATGGGGGTCAACAGGATACTTTGCTACCCTCATTAGATTATGCATAAAATATACAGTGTAATACAAAGCAGAGCCTCCCGCACTCATTGCAATGTCATAATTAACTATTTTAACTCTTAGAATACGAAATGCCCCCTGACAGACCATAACGTTAGTTCCTATTTTACACAAAGCCACTTCACGAACCTTATGGCTCTAACCAGTTGTTAATATATCGTAGAGGACTTTAATGCTTTAAGTGTATTTTTAAAATTCAAATACAGCAAGTGGGTGTTTGTAATAGATCTTTCAATTGTGCACATTTTGGTGTATACAGTTTGTCTCTGCTGTTGAATGTAAGAAAGTTATAACACATTTTGTAAGGACATCTTCACCTTAAAATTTGTTCCTCAAGAACGGTGCGTAATAAGGCGGTTTTAGTACGCGTATTGTAAGAGTTAATAAATGTAGACCAACATCAGTATAAGAAAGACAGTTGGTACGGAACCTCTCTTGAATTACATTGAGAAAGAATGTAGTTGCTCGGCCATTAATAAGAATGCAACCAAATTCCACTGGACTTTGCATATAAGATAACAAACACTTATATAGACTAGGAATAAGAGACCGGTTGAGAAATGAAGACATCAGGAAAAAGTGGGTACAACATCAGTACTAGACTTCATCAAGACACAACAAATTAAATGGTTCGGTCACGTAAGCAGATTACCATCAGACAGTGCACCCAAAGAGCAATGCTGCTCCGATACAATGGGTACAAAGCAAAAGGCCGGCCACGCAAAAGATGGACCTCAGAGATAACAGAGGCGACGAAAGAGACTATCTACGAAGCGCATACTAGGCCCGTTTTAGAAATCTCTTCCTGACCTGACGCTGTGAGGCATACAGGATTCGAGAAAGAAAGATAGAAAGAAATAAGCCAAGCTGCTCTCTGCCAGTGTCAGCAGGTGGAACAGACACCGAAGCATGTCCTGCAAGACTGTCCTCTCCTGTGTGAGCTGAGAAGCAATATGTGGCCACACCCAGTCAACCTAAAAACTAAGCTTCGGGGAAACCTGAAAGACATGAAGCTGACTGTCAAGTTTGTGGTCCACAGTAAACTAAGCGCATGACAAGAGATCGCTGAAGAAGGAGAAGGAGAAGAAGAAGAAGAAGAAGAAGAAAAATACCACTGTATACAGAGCCTTCAATAAAAGAGCAAGTGGCAAAACACGTAATAACAAAGTACAGTAGTTTTACAAAATGCAAAAACAATAACATCATTAATCCTCTCCGCTCCTCGTGGAGCATAGGGCCTCAACAGTTGTTGGACACTCTTCTCGGTCTCTGGCTGTTCTTTTTATGGTCTCCCAGGTCAATTGAGCACTCTTCAGCTCCTCAATAAGACCTCGTCTCCAAGTATGCTTAGGGCGTCCTCTTTTTCGTTTCCCTGCGGGTTCCACTCGAGCACCTGTCTAGTAACACTCGACTGTGTCTTCCGCAAGGTATGGCCTATCCATCGCCATCTTCTCCTCTTGACCTGTGCCAACATAGGTTCCTGCCCTGTTCTTATCCACAGATCCGTGTTTGTAACTCTATCATACCATCTCAATCTGAGAATCCGCCGCAAACATCCGTTGAGAAAGGTCTGGATCACAATAACAATAAACAGCAATGTTTCGACCAAAATGCCTTTATCAAGCAAAAGACACAACAGGAGTGACGAATTCTCTTTTCATGCTCCATATGTGTATATGTTAAATGTATATCAGTTATATTTTTCTGGATTTTTATTGTTTCTTTTCTTTTTCCACTTCTAGTTTTTCCGCATTTATTTCGTTTTTCGTTATTAGTCACATATTTTTATTTTATGCTCGTTGGAATATGTCTGTCGGAGTCTATATGTAGTGTGCTGTGAAATTCGTCACTCCTGTTGTGTCGTTTGCTTCATAAAGGCCTTTTGGTCGAAACGTTGCGGTGTATTCTCATTGTTTTTGTATTGTGTAAAACTACAGTACTTTGTTATTACGTGTTTCGTCATTTTCCATAGTTTTACTGCAGTCGATATCAATACTATATCGATATCAATACTATATCGATATCAATACATATCGATATCAATATTCGATATCAATACTATATCGATATCAATACTATATCGATATCAATACTATATCGATATCAATACTATATCGATATCAATACTATCTCGATATCAATACTATATCGATATCAATACTATATCGTTATCAATACTATATCGATATCAATACTATATCGATATCAATACTATATCGATATAAAAGAGCACCATGAAAGATGGAGAGAGAAAACCCATGAAAAATGTGAATAGATGGCATAGCCGTCCATGTAGTGCCGGGGCCCGCAAGGAAGCAAAGAATAGTACTACTGCGACCTACAAGGCATGTCGTAAGAGGCGACTGATGTAGGGCCTAGGAAGCTACCCTAGTAAATAAAAAGCATTACAGAAATCGGATGTGCTTGCCAACTTGTAGGCGCATAATTAGCACAACGTACAATCGCTCTTAGGTTCAGATCACATACAAATCACACAGAATGTTTAACAAGTGGTTGATATGGAGCGCTTGAATAAGAAGAAGAAGCAGAAGATGGCATACCAGAATCATGTCAAAAAGCAGAAATAATTATCACCCAATTCACTAGAACAGCGCATGGCAAAAACATAAAACCACGACACTGGGCAACAACCTGGTAACAGTATGACGATAAACGTGGAAGAAATGTAGATTTCTATAAATCGTTGTTTTTTTCCCCCGATCCAGAAGCGCTTGAGCTTTTCAGCTCTTCAGCTCGGTGCCATGGACATCGTAACCCTTCGGTTCGGTGCCACGAACACCGTAAATCTGGGGAATTTGTGGCTTTTTCTGACATCCCGCGGAATTGAACCCGCACACACAGAGGGATAGTCCCCGTAGTCCAACGCGCTACGAACACGCTGGGCAGACGGGCCTGTATATCGTTAAAACAAGCTTAACCATGTTACAATATTGCATTTCAAAATTCCGTTCCTAGTTTTCTGCATTTATTTCGTTTTATGTTTTTAGTCACATATTTTCATTTTACGGCCGCTGTCTAATTAAAAGGTTTTAGAGCCAAAGAATTAACTTTATTGATCGGGGTTTCACCATATGGGTCGGCCCTTTCTCCACTCTGTAGCTCCGGCAAAAATCATAGGGGTCTCTGGAAAAAATGCAACCGTGAATAGAAAAGTGTGGTACGGATTCGAACCTACGACCTTCGACTTGCAAGGCAAGGACTTAACCACTTAACCACATAGATTCCTATTGTCTAATTGTATATGTTTCAGTTTCAGTTTGAATATCTTCATTGCACTCCGGACATGTCCATAGGTGTTCTGATCTCCTTCGCAATATCTCCAACAGCGTCCAGCGACTGACCGTACCAGTTCTATTTTGATTGACGAGCCTACACGTATACCTGTTGTACCGTTCTTTTCTTGCTACTCCAATCTTCAATCCCAGTTCTCAATTTAGCAGTTGAGGTAGATTGGTTTAGATCAGCGTTTCCCAAGTGGGGGAACTGCCCCCTGTGGGCGCTAAGCCTTCCAGGGGGCGATGGTGGTTTCAGAAGCATTTGGGTAGAGTTTTTTTTCTTGATTTTGTTATTGAATAATCATTAAAAATTTGAATTCTGCATTTTAATTCATCTTATGCCCGTCTTACACGATCCATTTTTATATCAATTTTCTATATCATGTATATAAACATTTGAAAACTGACCATGTATTACAGACATATATATCAATTGTCTATGTCAAAGAGAAAATAGAGCATGTATATATGTGGGAGGGGGCGTTCTGCAAATTGTTATAATGTGGGGCTTTGGGGTGGGGGCGTTACAAAGTTTATATCGTGGAAAGTGGGCGGTGTAGGGGGCGTTACAAAGTTTATATCGTGGAAAGTGGGCGGTGTAGGGGCGTTACAAAGTTTATATCGTGGAAAGTGGGGGGTGTAGGGGGCGTTACAAAGTTTATATCGTGGAAAGTGGCGGTGAGGGGGCGTTACAAAGTTTATATCGTGAAAGTGGGCGGTGTAGGGGGCGTTACAAAGTTTATATCGTGGAAAGTGGCGGTGTAGGGGGCGTTACAAAGTTTATATCGTGGAAAGTGGGCGGTGTAGGGGGCGTTACAAAGTTTATATCGTGGAAAGTGGGCGGTGTAGGGGGCGTTACAAAGTTTATATCGTGGAAAGTGGGCGGTGTGGGGGGCGTTACAAAGTTTATATCGGGGAAAGGGGGCGGTGTAGGGGGCGTTACAAAGTTTATATCGTGGAAGTGGGCGGTAGGGGCGTTACAAAGTTTATATCGTGGAAAGTGGGCGGTAGGGGGCGTTACAAAGTTTATATCGTGGAAAGTGGGCGGTGTAGGGGCGTTACAAAGTTTATATCGGGAAGTGGGCGTAGGGGGCGTTACAAAGTTTATATCGGGGAAAGTGGGCGGTAGGGGGCGTTACAAAGTTTATATCGTGGAAAGTGGGCGGTAGGGGCGTTACAAAGTTTATATCGTGGAAAGTGGGCGGTGTAGGGGGCGTTACAAAGTTTATATCGTGAAAGTGGGCGGTGAGGGGGCGTTACAAAGTTTATATCGGGGAAAGTGGGGGTAGGGGGCGTTACAAAGTTTATATCGTGAAAGTGGGCGGTGAGGGGCGTTACAAAGTTTATATCGTGGAAAGTGGGCGGTGTAGGGGCGTTACAAAGTTGATATCGGGGAAAGTGGCGGTGTAGGGGGCGTTACAAAGTTGATATCGTGGAAAGTGGGGGGTAGGGGCGTTACAAAGTTTATATCGGGGAAAGTGGCGGTGTAGGGGCGTTACAAAGTTGATATCGTGGAAAGTGGGCGGTGTAGGGGCGTTACAAAGTTGATATCGTGGAAGGGGGCGGTGTAGGGGGCGTTACAAAGTTGATATCGTGGAAAGTGGGCGGTAGGGGGCGTTACAAAGTTGATATCGTGAAGGGGCGGTGTAGGGGGCGTTAAAAGTTGATATCGTGAAAGTGGGCGTGTAGGGGGCGTTACAAAGTTGATATCGTGGAAAGTGGGCGGTGTAGGGGGCGTTACAAAGTTGATATCGTGAAAGTGGGCGGTGTAGGGGGCGTTACAAGTTGATATCGTGAAAGTGGGCGGTAGGGGGCGTTACAAAGTTGATATCGTGAAAGTGGCGGTGTAGGGGGCGTTACAAAGTTGATATCGTGAAAGTGGGCGGTAGGGGGCGTTACAAAGTTGATATCGTGAAAGTGGGCGTGTAGGGGGCGTTACAAAGTTGATATCGTGAAGTGGGCGGTAGGGGCGTTACAAGTTGATATCGTGGAAAGCGGGCGGTAGGGGGCGTTACAAAGTTGATATCGTGAAAGTGGGGTGTAGGGGGCGTTACAAAGTTGATATCGTGGAAAGTGGGCGG
Source organism: Arion vulgaris (assembly GCA_020796225.1). Lineage (NCBI taxonomy): Eukaryota > Metazoa > Mollusca > Gastropoda > Stylommatophora > Arionidae > Arion > Arion vulgaris. The sequence continues at coordinate 59,875,358 of CM036758.1, read as the reverse complement.
TGTGGGGGGCGTTACAAAGTTGATATCGTGAAAGTGGGCGGTGTAGGGGGCGTTAAAAGTTGATATCGTGGAAAGTGGGCGGTAGGGGGCGTTACAAAGTTGATATCGTGGAAAGTGGGCGGTAGGGGCGTTACAAAGTTGATATCGTGGAAAGTGGGCGGTGTAGGGGCGTTAAAGTTGATATCGTGGAAAGTGGGCGGTGGTTGACAGAAAAAGTTTAGGAATCTATTGTTTAGTTGAAAGTTATCTCTTCGGTCTCACGTTGTAAAATGGGCGTTCACGATGTAATTGTTTATGTTATGGGCGGTGATTGCGAGAGAGAGACGGAGAATAACACATTTTTTTAGTTTGGTAGCTAACTATGCTGAAATAGAGAAGATCAGATTCACAAAAAAATATAAAAAAGCATTTTTCCAGGGAAAGAGGGGGTGGTACTCTCTCTCCTCCTTTGTCTTATTATAGGAACGCCCATGTGGCACAGTGTTTCTTGTGATACAAATGAAAGGTCAAGTAGCGATAATGAATTTAATGAACGTCTTCACAGATTGAGCCTAACGAATGTTTGCCGTATCCCGGCTACTAAATCTTTATTATAGTCCGTTCAACTTGTCATGCCCACAGATAAAAATTTGTATCTTTGTAACCATTTGATGAAATAACTTGAAAACTTGCATGTGAACCACATGTTCCGACGCTACAAAATATTTTTTGCCATTCAAACAATCATACCATCTAGAAGTTTCCTTCTTTCTGCTATGTATTTAACGCCTTTGTTGGCATGGTTGAAGAAAACTCATGTTTACAGCAATTTAATACATTTATGACAAAAATAGCAACATTCAGGGCGAAATTCACCGTTTTTGAAAAGTTCTTGCATTTTTCGGCCACCATAACGACTCGGGCTTGAACTTGGTAAAGAATTGACGTCATTAGTGCGAGACGGACATTTAGTTAAAGGCGTATATCGAAAATAGTGTGAAGTTATTTTGTAATATTGTTGACTTCTATATTGTTGACAGTCATTGATTTAACATACATAATGAGTTTGAAGTGCAAATTTATTACAATGCAAAAGTGTCATTAATGTTATACGCGCATTTCCGACACTATTAAAAAACCCAATAATACAACTATGTCTACATTTCTTGTTTATTTCATGATACCATTGAAGTATCAACATTGGCCCCATGTATGAGCTGGGATAATACACCTTGAATGAGACTTGACATCAAATGTCATATATGTGCGTTTACTGTAAAAACTAAAATGCTGTATCAGACTTGCCAAATATGCCGCTAACATCAAAGGAAACCGTTATATTACAAAATCCAGGTTTCATATAGCAATTTCTTCCATCAGAAATTTGCGTTGGTATAATTCTAAGATTGTGTGCAAAGTTTCGCTGCTGTGGAATAGATGGTTTTGCTACAATTCGCTTTGGACTGTGGGCATGAGTTGTTGAACGGACTATAGTTGAAATATTGTCAGGGGCAGAACGACGCACACGACTGAGAATTAATTAATCTCATTACTGGGGGATGGTAGACGGTCCCTAGAGGAAGTTATCAGAAACATTCATTAATCGCATCAAATAGTCCTTCACGATTAAGGAAAGCGTTAGTTAGCAGCAAAATGTCAAGAAGGCGGTGATTACAGATGATCATTTTGAGTATCGTCTCAGCCAGAACAAAAATAAATAAATTGATGATGGTTTAACTTCAGCATTCTGTATCTAGCAACTCTGCCAGACTAATGTGTGTTCCTTCCTTCCTTCCTTTCGTTCGATAGAAATATTGTCTATATATTCAATGTTGTCTCTTGTATCCTTCCTTCCTTCCTTTCTTTCGTTCGCTTGAAATATTATCTATATATTCAATGTTGTCTCCTGTTTCCTTTCTTCCTTTCGTTCGCTTGAAATATTGTCTATATATTCAATGTTGTCTCTTGTATCCTCCCTTCCTTTCGTTCGCTTGAAATATTGTCTATATATTCATTGTTGTCTCTTGTATCCTTCTTTTCTTTCGTACGGTTGAAATATTGTCTATATACTCAATGTTGTCTCTTGTATCCTACCTTCCTTTCGTTCGTTTGAAATATTGTGTAACGGAAGGACTAAAATTAATTGCCGACATAAAACGTGACAGGAGAAAATAGAACAATAAAATTCAACCATGGGCGCTAGCTTATTTCTCGAGACTAACGGAATGCCATCATCATTATTATTAACATCGATCATATATATTCCCATGTTCAAATCTTCTTCTACATTTGTCGTCACACTGCTACCAGGTTGTTACCCAGTGTCGTCACACTGCTACCAAGTTGTTGCCCAGTGTCGTCACACTGCTACCAGGTTGTTGCCCAGTGTCGTCAAACTGCTACCAGGTTGTTGCCCATTGTTGTGGTTTTCTGTTTTGTTTTGCGCTGTTCTGGTGGCTTGGGTGATTGTTATTTTTGCACTTTGACAGGATTTTGCTATGCCATCAAAACATTTTTGTGTGGTCTTCCTCTCGCCTTCTTTCCTGATGTTCTGTTGTAGAAAACTCGGTATACTGTGGATTTGGATGCATTCTTATTAAGTGGGAGAGCCGCTGTAGCGTAGTTGTTAGTGAACTCGCTTCACTAGTCTGGTGGTCTGGGTTCAGCTCCCGCAGTGTGCGTGGAATTTTTCCGACCCCGACGGCTCTCAGGTCGACCCAGCCTCAACTGGGTACCAGACATGCTCTGGGAAAGTAAAGACGGCCGGCGTGATGCTGACCACATCACCCATCGTGTGCCGACGGTCAATAAAAAATACAGGCCTAACACTGTATTGACCCATATACCACGAGGTATGAAAGGGTTCCTTTACTTTACTTAAGTGGCCAATCCACTTTATTCTTTGTTTCTCAATATAATTCAAGCAAAGTTCTGTGCCAACTTTCTTTCTTAAGCTGATGTTAGTGATTGTCTTTTCTGTTGTTGTTTAATTTGAGCACGTAAAAGTACCATTTACTGTTAAAAATCCAGAAGGGCAGACTGGAAAGCCTCTACCTAGGCAAAATTCATTATAAAATATTTAAAACAAAAATATTTATACAAAAATATCGTCACCATCTTCAAAATTACTTCGGGACCTCGCTGGTGCTACGGAATTCATTCAATGCAGCTGAGATCTTCATGTGTAAGAAAGAGATCTGAGCACACATGATTACTCACCGAAGTGCAATGATGATGATCCTATCAATCAATGATATATATATATATTTATCTGCAGACAAATGCTATCATGCTGGTGATTGGTATAGTCATTGGTTGCTGAGCTGACGTTTCGCAGACAAATGCTATCATGCTGGTGATCGTTATAGCTTGGTTGCTGAGCTGACGTTTCGATATGGTCACGTACATTACAGTAATACACGAGAAGAAAAAATGAATAATTGAATATTAACCTTTAGCTGCAAGGACGTAATACGTTTCATTCACTTCTAAAGATGAATTAACACGTCTGTAATTATTTCTCCTCGTAGCATAAAGACGTGTTAACGTTTACTTTGCTACCTCACTGCTGTAGGCATACATTCACGTTTGTGACCTAGAAACAAAGAGTAGCTGTATTTAGCTCAGCTTCAGAAAGTATAGCAGAAAGGGTTCAATCTCATTAACAGGTGCAGAGATATGTACATGCTACGATTCCTGACTCACTAGTGAAGTATACTTTCAGGTGTACAATTGCCCTAGTGGTTACTCGCAAATTTGGGGTAAAGAATAGAACCACTGTTACTGCCACGATGTTGAACGCTAATCAGGTTTGGTGAAATATGATGCACATGTCCACAACGTATAAAGTCTATGCATTTAGGGGCCTTCCAAACCAATGTGCAACGTATACACGTTCTTAGCAAAGATCAAACATATCGAAAGAGTGATTAAAATTGGTCTAGAACGACGCAAAGAAGAGAAGATGTACAATTCTTCTCGTAGAACATGTGATTTCCCTCTGAAAGTACTGAATAGTTTCGTGATAAATTCCGTCTTCTCGTCTAAAGACCACACAGGTTCTCAGCACAGGCAGACACTGGCTGGGTATTCCTGATCTAGATAAGATCTGGAAATAACAGATATTTGATAGAACACTGCAAGCTTTTCAATTTTACTCAATTGTGAGTCTATGGTTATTTATTGGTAAAAAATATTTAAAATATTAGTTATTCCTTATTGTTAAACTTAACTTGTTGTATAATATACTCGAGTTAGCATTTTGTGTTGATTTTAATGAATTTATATACACCAACACTGAATGCGAGTCACGTGGTGTGTTGGTCTGATTTCAATCTCACCTGAGCGAAGGCCCAGTAGTTTATAGTTGGCTCTGAACAGACGGTCTTGAGCTATTTACCTTAATTAACCTTCAACTTCGGAGGATTTTCAGTAAAACCACGTTTCTGACATTATATTCCAACTCCCTGAGGGTTAAAACCCAACATGCATGGCTTAATGAAGTGTTAATTTGTTGACAGCTTAAATTAAGATATATTATGGAATATCACGATTGACTTCACCCTGGCCACAGGTCAAAGTGTAACCAAATAGTGAAATAGCTTTGGGATAATTTATGAATGAAGTGAACAATTGACAATCTTGAGAGAGATTAAAGGTCGAAAGTCGAAGGATTGACAGCATTGCCTCGGGCAGTGCGACTCGTGATCATTTTTGTTGGTGAGGCCAGACGATATTTTCGAAAATCATGATTTCGGTTAGGATATTTTAATGTATAAAATATTAAATACACGTTACACCTTATTTTTGGTGGGGTTCGGCCTCACTGGCCCTTAATGACGAGCAGCCACTGGCTTCGGGATTTACCCCACATGGCTAGGTCCGTCTCCTCAGAAAATGCACGCCACCGGTTGAGATTTCAGTCAAAGTGTATGCAGATTATCCAACAGAACACACATTTTTTCAGAAGGGTGACTTAAAATTCTGCAAACAGAAAAACCCTGTTTTAAAATACCACTTCTTCTTCTTCTTCTTCTTGCGTTCGTTCTTTACGACCAATTTTAATCACTATTTGCGCCCGTGTGGTACCGGGGCCCAAAGGAGCAAAGAATAGTACCACTGCGACCTACAAGTCATGTCGTAAGAGGAGACTGATGTAGGACCTAGGGAAGCTACCCTAGTAAATAAAAAGCATGACAGAAATAGGATGTCTGGCCTACTTGTAGGCGCATAACTGGCACAACGTACAACCGCTCTTAGGCTCATATCACATATAACTCACAAAGAGTGGTTAACAAGTGGTTGATATGGGGCGTTCGAGGAAGAAGAAGATGAAGATTTAATGCATTCAAAAAACTTTGAATGCTGTTTTCGGGGTCAAAGGCGCATGGGGACAACATCGCACCAGGAATAGTGAGCTGGCACTAATCAAGATCCTACCCTACCTCCACGTGGTGACCCTGGAAACAGACATTGGTTCCTGTCTGACAAAGCGGGTAGGGATCGAGTTAGAACTACTGTGGCATAAGTAGAGATGCAGACGTAGTCACGTTGGATGGGATCCACTCGCAACACAGACGAGCGGAATCTCAGAGTGACTATTGATGCAGTCTCTCCCGGCCGTTGGGAAAACTGAACGGATAATCATAAAGGGATGAGGGGTCATCCAGAGAAGAGACGTGGGTCCTCGGGGAGCAAAACTTGGGCCGAGATGCATTACAGGGGGCTCATATTGGGCGAAACTCGGAGTCCTAAAGTGGTGGACCGAGTTGAGCCACGTGTCCGGACAACCTAGAGGCATTGTAAATGTGAGCACGGTGAGAACTGATGGAGATGGTGGGGCAGGCACCAGTGCAGAGCGAGCACACAAGCGGACGATGCACGGGTCGGTCCCCACGGGGCAGATATACGCGGCGCTGATGGGGCGTGGCAAGCGTGAGGGTGAGCGGCCCACCAAATGTGCAAAAACTGGAAAGCCCAGTAGAGGTTAAACCCAGTGCGAGTTTCCGCTCGCATGGAACTACTTCTGCCTTGTAGTTTGATTGGGGACAATCAAAGTTTAGCGGAGTAAACCGTGCACAAAGTTGGACGGCAGGAAAACCAAGTAGTCAATAAAAAGACAGGTTTCCTGGGCAGATGACGCTCAACAACCCGGGAGGCCAGGTCGTCTAAGGATCACTACCCTAAAAGAAAATAGCAACTGTTGCCTTACAGGCTGGCTGGGGATAGTCAAAGGCTAACGGAGAGCGAACCCAGTAAACACTGGTTGAAACCGGACACGTAGCCGAAGGACAAGCACTAGAGCTCCAAATGGTACTGAAGATTATGACGTAAAACTCGTTCTTGGCAAAGGCTGTTTATATATTACAATAAGATTGATAAAAATAGCCGAAAAAGAACGATCGAGAGAGAGAGAGAGAGAATGCTGTTTTCACAGAACTTTAAAAATGTGGGGTATGTCATTTTTCCACCAAGCCCTTCTAATTGTATCATGCAATTTGCAAAGAGAAATGGGAATTTCCATATTACATCTGTAATGTTGCAACAATTGTGTAGTGAGTGCCCCCTACAATAAATATGTCAAACTGACAAACGTGTAGTGTAATAACGCACGCACACTTGAACTCGTCCAAATTATAATTATTTCTTGATGATTACGTTGTGTGACAAACAATATAATTGATGTACTACCAGACAGGCAGACATGAACCGCAGTTAGTATTTATAAACAAGGAGTGTTAAAGAGAACTAGAAGAGGCGTTACTGCATTCAATGAGAAAGGATCAGTGGCGGCTCGTGATCATTTTTGTTTGTGGGGCCAAGATACATATTTTCGAAAAAAATCATAGTTTTTGGTTAGGTTATATTTCAAGATATATAAAATAATATATACAGTTACACATTATTTTTGGGGTCTGACCGACTGGCCCTTAGTGTCGAGCCGCCACTGGAAAGGATTACCCTTGTTTCTAGTTAGAATAATTTTTGCTCAAAGTTTCCTGACATTTCAAGTTTTCCGTCAATTCTGCTGCTCCTATGGATTTCTTTACCTTATTAATTGTGTCAGGTATCAATTTTTTGCTGTAGCTCAAGCGGTAGTGAGCTCGATCACAGACCAAGCGTACCTGGTTCAAACCCCACGGTGGGCATGTTTGGAAGCAAATTCGTTTCCGTAGGATTTTTACAAAAGGTAAAATTAGACCTCACCGTTCAGAAAGCAATGACAAACTACTGAACGTATAAGTGGTGCCTAGAAAATCAACGACTCGTTTACTGTGGTTGATGGCTACGTCCTTTGGGATATGCCACGATTTTCATTTTCATCAATTTATAAATTTTTTATTCCGATCTATTGAAATAGTGACAATACATGTCCACGATCAGACAATGTATTCCACCTGTGTGTTGCCTGGGCTTGCAAGGGAGTAAAGAATAGTAACACGACAACCTACAAGGCATGTCGTAAGAAGCGACTGAGGTAGGAGACTAAGGTAGCTCCCCTAGCAAATAAAAGTGTTGCAAAATCGGATGTGTTGGCCTACTTGTAGGCGCATAACTGGCACAAGGTACAATCGCTCTTAGGCTCAGGTCACATACAAATTACAAAGTGTGGTTTAACAAGTGGTTGATATGTAGTGTTTAAAGAAGAAGACGAACAAGATAATGCATTGGCATTAAAAAACAGGATCAAAAGCCGAAGGATTGACTTCATTGCACCAGGTTTTTCCTGATATGAATCGCTCCTCTCCGCAGAAATAACAATACACCTGCCGAGATATTGCACAAAGCACAAACTCCGTAGTTCCGGCAGCAATCCAAGAGGTCCCTTGAAAATGAATTCGTGAATAGAACGGTGCGGTCCGAATTCGAACTCAGACATTTGGAAAGCAAGGCAAATACTTAAACACTTAGCTACAGAGATTCCTGGGGCAGTTATAACAGCTCATAAATCATTTCACCATCATCATGTGTTTTACGGATAAATGTAGGCGGTCACAGCTCGTCATCGTAATATGGGATTGAGGAGTTTTGGCGTGGGGCTAGCTACAGAAACCACAACCAAGGAAACTCATAGCTCGCCATCCGTGGAAGAAGAAGAAGAAGCCCACAAGAAGGGACGCATGAACAGGCCACGGCCTTCTTTATAGAGAAGGCCGTGAACAGGCCCGATGAAATTCGAAAGAAAATCGGCCTGCCTACTCACCTTCTTTCAACCCGGTTGATCTCTAGGAGTGGCACATGGGGAAGACCCAGGAAAACATGGAGACGGGAGTTGGAGACGGAGTGAAAGAAAATGAGGAGAGACTGGAGAGATCTGGAAAAGATGGCACTGCTATCCAGCGGGATTGGAAGGTCTTGGTTACGGACGTATGCTTCCCTAACGACGAAGGGGGAAGAAGATAGAGACAACTTTGGGCAGTTATACCTGCTCATTAGCTATATCACCATCATCAGGTTCTACGCCTAAGTGGTTACCGGTGCCCAAATTTGGGGTGTAAAGAATATAACCACTGTTACCTGCCACGCATGTCGTAAGAGGCGACTAAGGAGATTTGGCTGAAATCGGATGCACATGTCTTAAACGCATAGAAGTCTATGTGTTTAGGGCCTACCAAACCAATGTGCATCGTATACACGTTCTTGGCAAAGATCAAACATATCACAAAGAGTGATTAAAATTGGTCGTAATGAACGAACGCAAAGAATGAGAAGAAGATCAGGTTCTATACCGTTAAATGTAGGCGGTCACAGTTCGTCATCTCGCGTGGTCACCATAGTCACAATCAGGTTTGAGTTCTTGTCTTATTGGTTATTGGTTATTAGTTACTAAACTGACGTCATTACACTTCGGACAGACCCATAGGTGTCTCCTCCAACAGATTAGAAAAGTATGCATACTTTTTTTTTTTCTTTTTTCTTTCGTCCGCTTTCAACTCAGACGAAGTTTCATCTCTGAAACTGATTTTTGCGTGAAAATCTGTTTTTCCAAATTCTAACAATGTCAGCAGCGTGCACATTGTAAATTACTTTACACTGGCAGCCGTGTGCTCAATGTACTCGTAATTAGTATTCCCTCGCCATACAGGCAGATTTTCTCCGACTTCAGAGGTACTCATGTTATCGTCCTGAGTAAGACCAGGGACTCGAACAAATGCCGGACAGTAGGTTCGAACCCGAGCTATGAGGCGTCTCACAGCTAGCAGGCCGAGCTACTATCAACTACTCTAGGCAGTCCCCCAGTATGCATACTGATAGTGTTGTATGCATATTTTCTTGTCTGATCTGCTGGAGGACCAGTCAACGGTGCACGAACCCCGTAGCACCGGCTGGAGCTCATTACATATAATCTAGATCATGACATGTGGTCAAGCTATTCACGTGTTTTTATTTCTTTACCTTTTCCTTGCTCTTTTCATATTAAGTTTGCTCTCCTGTGTCTTACCTGGGGCCTTCAATGAGAGCAAAGAATAGTAACACTATGACCTACAATGCATGTCTTAAGAGGTGACTGATGTAGGAGCCTAGGGAAGCTACCCTAGTAAATAAAAGCATCGCAGAAATCGGATATACTGGCCTACTTGTAGGCGCATAATTGGCACAATGTACAATCACTCTTAGGCTCGGATACAAATCACAAAGAGTGATTAACAAGTGGTCAATATGGAGCCTTTCGAAGGAGAAAAAAATCAAGTTTGCTAGTTAACAATAAATTTTCTACTGTTTTCCTTCTCATAATCAGACCAACAAATCTCGACTGTCTACATCTAATTTCTGTAATCAATTTTCCATTTTCATTTGTTTCTTGAAGAAAGTCCGTCTCATTTAGGTGTTTTCTCTCCCCATTTATATTATTCCTTAAACCGTTTAGCTGTAATCAAGTTCCAGACAAGTAAAATGTACTGTATTAATCTCTTACTTTACACGTTACATAATACATGCAAGCAATTTCTCCATACCACTTTATACTGGAAAAAACAAGTTACCAAACACATGATTCGAACCAGGAACCTCCTTTTTTTCTTACGGCACCCATTGCCTAGATTTACAGACGAGAGTTTAAAAGGATACAAATAGCTAGCTCTCTAAAACGTGTATCCATTGCTTAGCACTCTTTTGGATACCTAGCACTATTGGCTAGCACTCTTTTGGATACCTATCACTATTGGCTAGCACTCTTTTGGATACCTAGCACTATTGTCTAGCACTCTTTTGGATACCTAGCACTATTGCCTAGCACTCTTTTGCATACCTAGCACTACTGGCTAACAGGTTGTGCATCCATTGCCTAGCACTCTTTTGGATGCCTAGCACTCTTTTGGATACCTAGCACTATTGGCTAGCAGGTTGTCCCAATCTGCCATTGCCTCATTGCACTCTTTTGGATACCTAGCACTTATATTGGCTTAGCACCTCTTTTGGATACCTAGCACCTTTAGCTTGTGATCATGCTAGCATCTTGGTTAGACTATTCTCTTAAAGACTACGTGTTTCTAGCCTGTATAGCTAGGCAATTGGTGCCGTAAGAAATAAAGTTTGTGTTCAAATACTGTGTTCGGTATTTGTTCTTTCCCAAAGCATCTCATACTTGTTCACTATCTATTTATTGATCTCATTCATTGGCTTCGGTGCTTTCCTGGGGTTCTTGAAACTCCTTATTCTATCTATCCTGGACAACTCGTTCAATCCCTTCTACTGGAGTCATTAACGTTCTTTGAGGGTTTCACTAGTAGGGAGTACTTTATTTCTGGAACCATTCACCTTCCACTTTAAATTCTACTTTGGGATTCTTTTATCATTTCTTCTCAGAGTATGCCCAACATATGTCTTTTTCTTTTAACACTTGTTACAAGTAGTTGATCAGCAATTTTTTTGATTTCACCCTCCACGTTATTCGCCCCGTTTTATGTTCATTATTTTTCGCAGATATCTATTTTCAAATGCATTGAACTTACTTTACATATCTTTAGTTATTTTCCAACTCTCACTGGCATATGTTAGGATTGAAACAACATAGAAATAGGAATATACTATACTAGTAAACTATATTGGTGAGAAAACTGTATGCCAATACACCATAACAATAAAAAATCTTGCTTTTGATAAGAGCAGCAATTAATAAATAACAAGAGGTCCCCCCCAACTAGTAATAGATCCATTCAAAATCTATTACCAAACTCACCGAGACAACGGTCGAGTAATTGCCGATTGGTGTCGTTAGCAGTAGCTTTGATCTGATAAACGATATCTAGAGAACAAATCCTGTTGTTTATTTTGGTGTCTGGCGTGGTTTGGGAGGGGAGTTTCTGATTGAGTGATGCCAACACTGCTGCAGGAATGAAAGTTTGGGAAACACATTTAAAGAGGAAAGTGTAGAGATGTATTAGTTGCATTAGTGGATCATGCAAGACAAATATCTCTTAATTCAATAAGGTATGAATGATGTTAACAGGCCAAATATTCTTATGAAACGGTTAAACGATTTTAATAAAGCCGGAAAGGCATTATCAAACATAGGCGTATTCAACATGTGGGGGTATCAGTAGCTAGACATGACCATCAATGTGTGACATGTTAAGTGCTTTATTACGATTAACCGTCTCTCTCTCTCTCCTTCTACTTTTATACTTGTTTTTTATTTTCCGCACATTCCAAATCTTCTATTACTCGCTGGTTTATGGAGGTAAATTGTCATCTTCAGTGAGTACATCTTCATCTTTATCTTATTTCTAAAAACAAAAATAGAAGGGTTTAGATATATGTAACACAATTATACAGACACATAATGCATTCAGCAATATGGTTCAATCAGTTCAATATGATTCAATAACTTCAAATAAAGCAAAACACTTTTCACACAAAGGGAGCATTTTTTCATCAAATGGAAGAATAACTAACGAAATCCACCATAGATGTGATACAGTAAATCAAATGATAGGACAAATGGCACCAATTTTGAAATGCAAACATGTCACCATTAACAATAAAAGAGCATTGTACAACATAATTTTTCTCCCCACATTATGCTATCAGTGCCATACCTGGACGTTTGACAGCAAATGATGGAAGAAGACTATTCACGACAGAGATGAAGTGTCTGCGCAGAATGCTGGGATTAACATGAAGAGAGGGGCTGAGAAATGAAGACATCAAGAAAATAGTGGGTACAATATCAATAATGAGCTTCATCAAGAAACAGCAAATTTAATGGTTAGGCCACATAAGCAGATTACCAACAGACAGTGCACATAAAAGAGCAATGTTACTTCGATACAGTAGATACAAAGCAATCGGCCATCCACGGAAAAGGTGAACATCATAACTAACAAAGACATTGAAAAACACTGCTTACGAAGCGTACGCAAAAGCCCGTACTAGAATTCACTTCTTATCCTGACGCTGTGAGACAAAACAGGAATATAAAAACGAAAGAAGCAAGACTGTTTATTCTTCTATTTTTCGTAAAAGTTGTCAACACGATATAATAATAATTCCTCTCGTACCGTTATACGTCTGCAAGCAATTTCCCCATACCGCTCTATCCTGGGCAACTCGCTCAACACGATATAAACATATTCTACAGGGTGTTCAACTTAGAAGCAGCCCCATTCATAAATATAAATTTGCCAGGTACGCATTACATCTCGTCTATTTACTATTTAAACCATTTCTGACTAGCTTGTCCTACGTCACATTTGTTCATCGCCCCTTCCCGCACTACAATTACATACCGTCACACAACCTTGACCTATACTACGTCATAACTGAACCTTTCCATTTCCATACATATATGCCAGATTAGCTCCATTCACAGGCTGCTTTAAGTTGAACACCCTGTATATTTGGTAATAAAGTATTTCAGGAAGCAAATGTAACTTAACAAACTATCTGGATGAACCGTCTATATTCCATAGTTGCAGGATTCGTGTGGCATCATCTTGTTTTGATTTGTTGAAGATGTCAAACACATTTACTTCTTGAAATGCAACTAAGCAGCCACATTCGCGGGCATTTGTTCGATTTCGGATTGTCTGTTGTAAGAAGTTATTTTCTTTCGTTTTATGTCTGTTTCCCCGAATGTTGTGATGTTACATATTCTATTTTAAAAAAAAAAAAGCAACATAAGGGAGTTAATTGTAACTTTGTAATAATTAAATATTCTTCATGTGTTATTTCCCTTCGTATAAAATAAATTACCACAGAATGATGTAAAAGTTTTTTTTTTAAATAAAGGACACCAGGTTTCATACCTTTATGGTGTTAGGCCCATATCTTTCATTGACCTTCACCGCACGATGTGTGATGTAGTCAACATAACACCGGTCGCGTTCACTTCCCAGTGCTTTTCCTGGTCCCCAATTGAATCCGGGTCGACCTTAGAGTCGTTACGATTGGAAACATATTCCCCACCCACTGTAGAATTGAACCAGGACCACGCGCATTAGAAGCAAATTCACCACCAACTACTCTACTACGTTTCTCAGAACGATGTGCTATATCTAACGATTAAAAGCTGTCGAAGCTATATTAAACAAATTTATTTTCTCCAGCGAGACAAAACCTGTACTTGGGCTGAAGTTTGTTAGATTTTTTCTTGTCTTATATTTCAGTTTCTGTTTTATCATTAACCATTTCGCTGCTACATACTTTCTGAAGGTTGAGCTAATAATAGCTACTCTTTGTTTCTAGGTCAAAAAACGAGAATGTACGCCTATAGCAGTGACAGTAGCAATGTATAACGTATTAACACGTCTTTAGCCCACAGAGGAGAGATAATAACAGACGTGTTAATGCGTCTTTAGAAGTGAATGGGGAAAACGTATATATACGTCCTTAGCAGCTAAAGGGTTACGTGTGTATGCTTTCCAGAATAGTTGCTGTTTGTCATTTGAAAAAAAATAAACAAAACAACAAACCTACATACAAATCGATTAAGTGAATATTACTGTTTATATAAAACATATACAAATGCTTCGGAGGGGATGAGGCACCAGGGAAGACCACTGCTCAGGTATAAAGATGTCTGCAAGGTGTCAATGAAAAGCTTTTCTATAGTTTCCAGCTCATGGGAAAAACTAGCTGGTGGCAGAGTTGTGTGGAAAGCGATATTGCGCAAGGGCGTAGAGTCTTTTGAGAAGAGACTTAGGGGTGAGCTGAAAGACAAGAGAGAAAAGCGAAAACTCAGAAGTTGTCACAATAAAACACTTGACAATTGATCGTCTGTAAAGACGAAAAAGGACATATATATGATATATATATATATATATTATATTTATATATCATCATCATCATCAAGGTGCGTATTCTTTATAGGACATTGCTCTCTTTGCAGCACATCTGAAATTCACTCTGTCTCTAGCCAGTTCACCCACTTCGTCGATGGTGTCTTTAATATCTTGTAGCCATCTTCTTCTTGGTCTGCCTCTACGTCCTGGGACACTGCCCTCAAGTATTGTTCTTTCCAGGCCATCGTGACGCTTGATGTGACCAAAGTATGTAATTTTTCTGTATAGTATATTGTTTATCAGCTAATTCTCTTTAACATTTAGTTCTTTCAGGACATCAGTGTTCTTTCTTTTTTCTGTCCATGGTATTCGTAGGATCTTTCTGTAGCATTTAGTTTCGAAGGACTTGATTTTCGTTCTTAATTTATATATATATATATATATATATATATATATATATATATATATATATATATATATATATAAAGACAAAGATGAATGGAATTGTATGTTTGTCCTAACTGTTTGAAGATATCTGGACATCCTGAGGCAAGAAGGTGGCTTTCATGGATAATGGGGAAAAAGACGATTTTGAAGCAGCGTGGCATGTTTCTTTAACGGACATTAAAAACAGATTTAAATTAAATTTTCCTTGCGAAGACGGATAAACTGCTAGTATGTATATATATATATATATGTGTGCGTGTGTACAAAGGCATCATGACTTATTCCCCTTTGTATGACCAACAGAAGATGAAAATCGTGGCATATCCTTTACAGAACGTCACCATCACCCACAGTAAAAAATGATTCTAGAGTCACCATTTACGCGTTCAGTAATTTGATATTGTTTTCGGAGCAGCGAGGTCTTTTTACGGTTCGTAAAATCTACGGAGCAAATTTGCTTCCAAACTATCGCCGCGAGGTTTGAACCAGGTACGCTTGGGTTGTGATCGAGCTCACTACTGAACAAATATATGAGAAAGAAATAATTCAAATACACTCAACTCTGATTTAAACAACAATAAAACATTGCTGCTATCTGCGAGAGCTTGTATGTAACTTAACTGTCCAAACCGAACGGGCCCCAAAATTTTTTTACCTTTTTGCCAAGCACCTTCAACTTTGAACTTTGGTTTTCAATTTCAGGAAAACACCGAGTGATTTACAAAAGTTTTCTGCTGTATACGTCCGTTGATATTTTTACAGCGCAACTTGACAAAAGCAGGCATTCTCAGTAGAAATATATGTTCAGTGGGTCTTTTGACGGATTCAGCCAGGGGCGTGTCAGTAACTTCTAGCGAGCAAGGGAAATTTGTGTCCTGCATTGTTGTGTATTGGATAGAATAACGCGTCAAAAATGTGAAACTACACAAGCGATTTGAAGGGGACAAGATTTTTTTTGGATTGAGAGAGGGATGCTTGAGATATTTGATTGAGTGTTTGATTGATTGATTGATTGATTGATTGATATAACCATCATTTATAGCGTTTTGGTGAATACCTATTTGTGCTACCATCTCTTTATTACAAAGGAAGATCTCAGCAACAGTGCACGAACTCCGTAGCACCGATTAGGGTCCTGATGTATTGTTTCGAAGATGGTAGCATGTTTTGTACGAATTTTATTGCATTCAGTTTCAACATAATTTTCCCCGGGCTGCAGCTTTCCAGTCTACTCTGATCGATTCTCATCTGCCTGGAATTCTTTTACTTGCTAAACTTAAACATGGAGTCAACGTTTTATAGTCCGTCTCCGATAAGAATAGGAATTCGATCTCGCCAACATTATCAAGGATCTCTGGACAAATTCCCCAATCGTTCCATTTCCGAGAACGAACCAGTACCCTTAGAGCAAGAGGTGATCATCTTACCTCCACGTCACAGTGACTTCAAGTTCAATATTTGTGAATGGTCGATGTAACACACAATATTACTTGTTTATGCGTGACTGCCGTGCGTCACATCATAGTTCAACTGTGACTTCAACTTACACCTTAGTTCAACTGTGGCCTCTGATAGCCTAAGGCCGGATAGCTCAAGTAAAAATTTATAGGAAATAAGACCACAACCGTCGCGTGATCTCCCATTCCAGTATTGTTAGATGAAGACAAATTTGTTTGAAAAACAAGACATCATGTAACAACAAGATTATATTATGTTACAAATTCAGTGGAATCATCAAGATGAAGGTGCAGACTAAGAAAAGATGGGTCTGATGGAGTTACAGACATCTTAAAACTCCACAATACCACACCATATCAAGCGACCGAGCGTGCATTATCTCGAAACCGATCATCAGTTAAACCTGACATGCCTAGCGGCAAAAGCAGAGAAAGACAAAAGAAGAGGAAGATTAATGGTTTTCATCAATAAACAATCATGGACAATAAAAACTTACAGTGGGGGTCTTTGTGGCTAAGTGGTTAAACCCTTTGCCTTGTGAACCGAAGGTTGTGGGCTCGAGTCCGGACCGCGCCATTCTGTTCACGAGTGCAGTTTTTTTTCAGAGATCCCTAGGATTGTTGTTGGAGCTACGAAGTTCGTGCTTTGTGCAATACTCTGGCAGGTGGCTGCAATTTCTGCGGAGAGGGACCGAGCCATATGGGGTAAAAGCCGGTCTAATGAAGACAATCCTTCGGCTTTAACTCATTGTGGACCAGGAGCCACACTAAGTGGCATTTTTACTCTATAATGGCTTTTGCACTGGTCCACTAAGAGTTAAGCCCCATTAAACAGGATTATTGGTTTTCCCATCTGAGCTAGTCGGCCTTATGTTTCCGGGGGTCACGGATAGTACTTACAAAGTTCCTACTTTGTGCATCACTCACGGTAGGGCGTCTTCCTTCCTGCCGAAAGATAGAGCCATAATGAAGACAATCCTTCGCCTTGAGACACTTTTTAAATACCAATACTCGTATAAGAAAATAAATATCACAATGAAGACCTGAAAGTTTAAAGATGAATCTATGGGATTAAAATGAAATAGACGTTGATTCAGTGCTGTTCTATGGCTCGGAAACATGGAGGACAACACACAAAAAGTCATAAGAAAACTGCAAACCTTCATAAATGGATGTTTACGTAGAATAGAGGGACTAAGATGGTATGATAAGATTACGAATGAGGAACTCCGAGAAAGAACTAAGAAGATACCAGTGGAGAAAGAGATAAGGAAGAGTCGCTGGCGATGGACACACATTGAAAAGACCGACAGTAAGCATTGCAAGACAGACACTGTTTAGAAAACCTGCAGGGAGAAGAGAAATAGAGGAAGACCTAGATATACCTGGGGGAGAGAACTGGAAGCTGATATTAAAAGGATAGGTAAAACATGGAAAGAGTTGGAAAGGATGGCAGGAGAGAGGAAGAGCTAGAAGAAGTTTGTTGAAGACCTGTGCTCCGTTGGGAGTTGAAAGAGAGGAAGAGCTGGAAGAAGTTTGTTGAAGACCTGTGCTCCGTTGGGAGTTGAAAGAAAGGAAGAGCTGGAAGAAGTTTGTTGAAGACCTGTGCTCCGTTGGGAGTTGAAAGAAAGGAAGAGCTGGAAGAAGTTTGTTGAAGACCTGTGCTCCGTTGGGAGTTGAAAGGTGAAGAAGAAGAAGAAGACATTTTGGGAGTCCCGCAAACAGACCTTCCTCTTACGATTGGATTCATGAGAGTAACTAATCTTTCTGTTGGGAGATGAAATGAAAATCGTGGCATATCCCAAAGGACATAGCCATCAACCACAGTAAACGAGTCGTTGATTTTCTAGGCACCACTTATACGTTCAGTAGTTTGCCATTGCTTTTTGAACGGTGAGGTCTATTTTTACCTTTTGCAAAAATCGAATTTGCTTCCAAACTTGCACACTGTGGGGTTTGAACCAGGTACGCTTGGGTCTGTGATCGAGCTCACTACCGCTTGAGCTACAGACGCGTTGGGAGATAGATCGCAGAAAAAAAAGAAAAAAACCAGACATTGATTACATATGCATTTGGTCTCTACATGTTTGAAAAAAATATCTTTGTTGTCTGCAATAAAGCCTTGATTGTCTGAAAATCAACAAATTAGTCACCCTTTTTCTCTTCACCAGCGGTGGTGGCTCCACAGTGCTTAGGAACCCCTGGGAATAGACGGAATGAGGTAATCATTAATATACAAATTGAAATTTTAACAAGAACACCCTTGCATGTACTTTGTAGTAATACAAGTTACATACTGGTACAAATACTTCTTATATGTTGAGACATGTAGTGTTTGAATGACGGATTTATATTCCCAGCGACAGTTCCGTAGCGACACCGTCTACGAGAGTGTTAGAAAGTAGGTTGGGAGTTTTGCGTGCGGAACAAATTCTGGATCTCACCTTTAAGAAAGGTGTGCGTTGTTCACAGTTGTAGTACAACACTATCAGCAACTTTAATAAGCAGCAACTTCAAGTGCAGCACTGTACTGGATTAAGGGTATGTACTGTTATAAAATATCATTGTTATCTTGGAGTTTCGTTTCTTCTTCTTTCAACGTTTTCAGACATCGACTTATATACATCCGATTCTTCTTCCAATACTTTCAGACATCGACTTATATACATCCGATTCTTCTTCCAATACTTTCAGACATCGACTTATATACATCCGATTCTTCTTCCAATACTTTCAGACATCGACTTTTATACATCGATTCTTCTTCTTCCAATACTTTCAGACATCGACTTATATACATCCGATTCTTCTTCCAATACTTTCAGACATCGACTTATATACATCATCTTCTTCAATACTTTCAGACATCGACTTGTTACTTCTACTTCCAACGTTTTCAGACATCGACTTTATCTTCTACTTCCAACGTTTTCAGACATCGACTTGTATACTTCTACTTCCAACGTTTTCAGACATCGACTTGTACACTTCTACTTCCAACGTTTTCAGACATCGACTTGTACACTTCTACTTCCAACGTTTTCAGACATCGACTTGTACACTTCTACTTTCAACGTTTTCAGACATCGACTTGTATACTTCTACTTTCAACGTTTTCAGACATCGACTTATATACTTCTACTTTCAACGTTTTCAGACATCGACTTGTATACTTCTACTTCAACGTTTTCAGACATCGACTTGTATAACTTCTACTTTTCCAACGTCTTTCAGACATCGACTTGTATACTTCCTGCTTCAACGTTTTCAGACATCGACTTGTATACTTCTTTCAACTTTTCGATGACATCGACTTTTACATTCTACTTTCAACGTTTCAGACATCGACTTGTATACTTCTACTTCCAACGTTTTCAGACATCGACTTGTATACTTCTACTTTCAACGTTTTCAGACATCGACTTGTATACTTCTACTTTCAACGTTTTCAGACATCGACTTGTATACTTCTACTTTCAACGTTTTCAGACATCGACTTGTATACTTCTACTTCCAACGTTTTCAGACATCGACTTGTATACTTCTACTTCCAACGTTTTCAGACATCGACTTGTACACTTCTACTTCCAACGTTTTCAGACATCGACTTGTACACTTCTACTTTCAACGTTTTCAGACATCGACTTGTATACTTCTACTTTCAACGTTTTCAGACATCGACTTATATACTTCTTCTTCTACTTCCAACGTTTTCAGACATCGACTTGTACACTTCTACTTCCAACGTTTTCAGACATCGACTTGTATAATTTCTACTTGTTGCCGGAGACTACGTCGTTCGTGCTTTGTGCAATACTCTCGGCAGGTGGCATGTCATTTTTGCGGAGGGGGACGGGTCATATAGGGTAAAACACTGTGTAATGAAGTCAATTCTTCGACTTTAAACTTGGTGTGTCACTAATTTATCTAAGTTCTTCTTTACAAAACTCCAAGTACATTCTGTGTCAAAATGTGTGTCCTACAAAATCAGTAACATACTGTAGACGTGTTATCAGTTATCAGTTATATGAGGACTATCATCATAGCACTCCGGACATGTCCATAGGTGCTCCGATCTCCACCTCAGCAAATCCAGCAGCGTCCAGCGACCCAACACGCCAGTTCGATGTTGATTAATCAATCTTGTAGACGTGTTTTTACCTGAAATCACAAAAAGAAAGCGGAAAATAATATACCTGTCTGAGCCATGCTTCCTTTCTCGTGTGAGTTGTAAGAACTCATAAAATATAATTGAACGATTTGCACGTAAAACTCCCGTTAAATTAGAACTAAATTATTTTGAAAGTTAAGGTGAAAAAAATAAAGCAAATCGATATTATACTATTAATAATCAGCAAATGGGTATCATACAGGGTCTACCTAGGAGACCCTGAAACGAACTTTGCTGAGAGAGGCAAGAAATATCAGTCTCAGTTCCATGGAGGTGATTGAGCGGGTTGCTCAAGACAGAGAGGGTGGAAAAATTGCTTGCAGGCCGTATGTAACGTATAACGGTACCAGATGAATTATTATATCATACAGTTTATCGGAAATAATAGTAATGGCCGTCCAATGCCAACGATGATGACAATATCATCAGACGTGTGCTGCTTCACCTCTCTGTTGTGTGCGGAGGTGACTGTAGATTCCAATCCTCAAACACAATCCACTAAAACATGTGGGACAGACATTTTCAACGTTAGACGTGTGGATGCTGTGTTTTCTTTCTTTTCGAGCAGATCGCAATCTATGTGTCTCAACGGCTCGACGATTCTCAGCTAAGACAGATCCTCTTGTGTTCTTACATCGCGGTATTTGGTGATCTCCAGAGGTTTCCAGTACATGGTGTCTATATCAAAGCATTTTAGAGACACTTTAGGGGGATTGCCTAGAGTAGTTGATAGTAGCTCGGCCTGCTAGCTGTGAGACGCCTCTTAGCTCGGGTTCGAACCTACTGTCCGGCATATGTTCGAGTCCCTGGTCTTACTCAGGACGATAACGTGAGTACCTCTGAAGTCGGAGAAAATCTGCCTGTATGGCGAGGGAATACTAATTACGAGTACATTGAGCACACGGCTGGCATTGTAAAGTAATTTACAATGTGCACGCTGCTGCCATTGTAAGAAATTGGAAAAACAGATTTTCAGGCAAAAATCAATTTCAGAGATGAAACTTCGTCTGAGTTGAAAGCGGACAAAAGAAAAAAAAGAAAAAAAAAAAAAAAAAAGAAGAAAAAAAAAGAAAAAAAAGAAAAAAAAAAGAAAAAAAAAGAGAAAAAAAAGAGACACTTTAAGAGCGTATTTAGAGCTTTCTTCTATCCTCCAACTGATCGTCTGCCACATCAAGAACGTCATATACCAACTGTTTTGAGATGCGTTTATCGGGCAACCATGCAACGTGGCAGGCCCAACTCACTTGGCCCTTCTGCAACAGAGTATTGACGCTTGGAACCTTGGCATTTATAAGGACTTCGGTATCTGAAATTGTGTCCTACTATTTTATATTGAGTAGTCTGCATACACAACTAGTGTGGAAGTGATTTATTTTTCTTGCGTGTCTGCTGTACACCTTCCGTGTCTGATCGACAAGGACAATAGGACGACATAAAACAAGATACATAGTAAATGTATTTGAATGATATGCAGATATATGTTGGAAATGTTAAGATCATATTACGCTAAGTTGTATTTTTCAAAAATAATGTAGTCAGTTCCTTTAAATAAAAATCAAATTCTATTCTATAATCGTCATTGACGCGTGGCGACAGGTTCGGGCAAGCGGCAATAATTCCTCTGCCCTATAAATCCGCCAACGTACTCTCGGAAATAGGAACAAAGCGAGGTTATGACAGTTCATTTCTATTCTCTAACATAAAGAGTTATGAGCCAAGCGTAAGGAAACGCAAGTTAAAATAATCCCTATCTTTTTCGCTTGCGAGGCAAATGTTCTAACTACTGAGCTACACCGGCTTTTTAATTAAGCGAATGATTAACCTATATAGAGCCACGATAGCCGAGTGGTTAGTTGTCAACACCTGCTTTGTTGTTGTGTGGTCCCAGAATCAAATTCCGCTAACAAAGCGCTGCTTTAATGACTACATACCGTGTAAATTTTGGATTTTAAAGCAGCTTGTAGTAAAAATTCTTGTTGTGCATACGACACTCGGATAGACTACAGTCAATCATGATCCTTTACCTGGGCATCTAAATTACAAGTACCACTGAAATTGGAATAGTACTCGTCTTAATTATGAGGGACACTGATGATAATGAAAATAAAGCCTTCACGCAAAAATAATGCAGAGGCTATATTTGACGCCATGACTACGGCCGAATTAATATCGTTCGTAAAAAGTATATAAAATAAGCTTCAGACTGATATCTTGCGATGGAAAATCCTAAAATCTATAACAACTTTGAAAATTTGGCAGGCCGAAAAGAATCATGCCACGGGCCGAATCACTCCCACGGGTTGTGGTTATCCAACTCTGCTTTAAATACTAAGAGACTCTCATTACAACAAGGCGTTTCTGGTGTCTATGACAACGTGTTGACACAGCCTACGTCTTGTTGACAATTATTCCATGTCGGTAGAGTTTCAAACAAACCAAAATCGTTCAGGTCATACTTCTAGATAACACAAGCGCCCCCCCACCCCCGTTCCCTTTTACTTTCACCCACTCGGTCTCCTAGTGACTTGACTGACACTTTCTTAACCCCGATTGATATTGCCCTCTATGCAAATTGCTATTAGCTCAAGTTTCACTTAAGGTTTCACCGTTCATTTTACAGCCTCAAATCACACAGTCGACCAGTTATTTTAATCTACTTGAGAGAAACTTAGAACTATTGATTCTAGGAGACTATAGTACAGGTAGCTCGGTTCTGCACGCAACTACATGCTGATAGATTATCGATAGATCAAAGATATGAACAATCGATAGTACACGAAGGTGAATGGCTTCGAGGTCTTCAGAATTCTTGTTCGTGTTGAGCAATAGATAAGAAACAGGAACATGGGAACTGAAAGAAGAATGAAGTGAATCAATCCACACTACATTGAATTTATGAATATGTAAACGGCTTGAGGCTCAAAGTGAATCTTACTTATTCGTTCTGTTTATCTTCTTTCTATTCTTCTTATTCATATTGTCTCTTCTTTATTTTAATCTTCTTTTTCTTCTTCTTTGCTTCTTCCTTTCCATTGATGCTCACTACTACTGTTCCGCCCGAGTGGTTACCGGGGCCCAAATTTGGGGTAAAGAATAGAACCACTGTTACCTGCCACCCATGTCGTAAGGAGGTTTAGCTGAAATCGGATGCATGTGTCCTAAACGTGTAGAAGTCTATGCGTTTAGGGGCCTACCAAACCAATGTGCAACGTATACACGTTCTTGGCAAAGATCAAACATATCACAAAGAGTGATTAAAATTGGTCGTAAAGAACGAACGTAAAGAAGAAGAAGAAGAAGGAGAAGACTACTACTGTTAAGTACCGACGATAGAACTCCTATTTCTCTTCTGAAAAGTCCAGACAAATGATGTGAAGAAAAGCAAATGGAGGATACAACACAAAGCATGACAACATAAAAACATTAAACAGAAAAGCGCAGACTACAGTCTTCAGACTTAGAACGGGACACTTCGGTCTCGGAGAATATCTCAATATAATAGGTCTCATCGACCCGTCTGCCTGCATCTGTGGAGCACCAAAGCAATATCCTGAGGACATCCTGCAAGACTGTCGAAGTTTGAGCAATGTGAAAATGGAAATTTGGCCAACAGGAACAACAACTCAAAATAAAGCATAGGGAGATCGGTGAAGATCTCAAGTGCACCGCCATGGTTATGACCAGTGGCAGCTCGTCATAAAGGGCCAGTGGGACCGGACCCCACTAAAAATAATGTATAACGTGTATTTATTATTTTATAAATTAAAATATAGCAACCAAAAATCATGATTTATCCGGAAAAAATGTCTGGCCCCACAAACAAAAATTATTACGAGTCGCCACTGGTTATGACACATACCGAAGTATTGCATAGCAAAAATTGATCGCAGAAGAAGAAGAAGAACTCCTATTACTTAGCTGTCATCGACGGTGGTGATTGTAGTTCGTTTTTTAAAGCTCATTTAGTCACATAGCTTAGTTGTGTCAACTGGTGAACCGACCCGTACACAATTGTTATCAAAATACGTTTAAAATAAAACGTAAGATCTCTAATCATAATAACATCGTTGTTATGTAAAAGTGAAGTGAACTTGATTAGGGGTTGTCTCGTAAAATAAATTCCTTTCGTACATAGTTACATAGGGCATATAAGCAATTTCTCCATACTGTTCTGTCCTGGAAAACTCGCTCAATCCCTTCCACGGAATTGGGATCGATATTTCTTACCTCTCTCAGCAAAGTTCGTTTCAGAGGGTTTCCATATTCCTCTCTTTCTTGAACTCTCTGTGTAATAGTGTTCGTGGTTGAGCAGGACAAAAATGTATCAAATTCCAATAGGCCACAGAAAAACAAGTCAAAAGTTCAAAAGTTTAATTAAGTAGGGCGACCCCACGAAGCTGTTTAAAAATGCAACGGCTAGGTTTCCCAAAATAAATTAGGCAGACGAAGCCATTATGGAAATACTACATGAATTTCCGAAAGATAAGTAGGATGGCCTGATTTGTTAAAGACTGAGATTGGAAATTAAGCAGGGATGCCGGACAGATTTATGGACGATTTCTCAGGAAGATAGACACCGGTAGAGTCAGTAATCATTAGTATGATAATGAAACGAAATGGATATATTTTGGGGCAAGACAAAGGTGGGTTTTGGTCCCATATAAATAGACGGTGACGAAAATTCAGAGCACAGCTAGAGAAGAGACGTGCAGAACGTAGAGAAATTTGCAGAGCTCGCAAAGGGCAGACGGAATGGCCCAGTGTGCTGCGTTGAAGAGACCGGAATTGAGTTCGAATATGTGAGTATGGCTAGACACTCCGACAGCCGATAGGACACATAGAGAGAGAAACAACTTAGCAGTAGCAACTTAGCAGAAGAGACTTAGCAGAAAGACTTTTAGAACTCGGATAGAGATTTGCCGAACATGGAGAGAGTCTTGCAAAACTCCCAAAAGGGCAGACGGAATGGCCCAGTGTGCTGAGTTGAAGAGACGACCAACGCTGACTTCGGGTATGTGAGTATAACTAGACAGGTGTAGTGTGGACAGCAGATTCATAAATAGATCCACACAGCAGAGTAGCCACGATCAGACCTATAGACAAATCTGATAGAGAATAGAAGTAGCATCTTATAGAGACAGACAGCACTAGAGAAAGCCTTACCTGTTCAACTGGATATATATATCTTCTAAATTGCCATTTGTAGAAAAGTGACCAAGTTATCAGAGCCTCGTTTTACAGATATGATCTTAATGTATAAAAAGCAAACTTTCATCAAGAGACAGAAAATAGACACTTTGAAGAAATATATATCTTTGAAGTCACAAGTAACAGACCCATGGAACACTCAACCGAACAGCTGTTCCACAGAAAACTATTAACATTTTAAAATAGACAGAGGCATTCTAAGGACTTCAGACTAACCTGTACAATACAATTATGTGATGAACTTGTATTAGCGATTCAATAGAGTGTAGGACTTGAATAGTGAAGATTTGTGCTTATATAATCAAGTGGTTATAGTTTATCATTTTATATTGTAAGGTGATATATCATTTTCAGAGTGAGGTAATCATGTTGGGACTATATTGTATGTTATATATATATGTATGAATATGATATATGTGTTGTAGATGTAAAGGTGCTATATAGGTGAAATATATGCATATAATAAAGATTGTAATACAGAATTGGGTTTCATATATTTATATGAAAGGTTAATTACGGCGTGATTAATATTAGCGGACAGAGAGAGATCGCCCACATCTGCATTCCTCTTTAATGCCTGCTTTGATATTCTTTGATCATTTTTTCTCAAGATGTTTCCAAAATATCTGCATCTTCTCTTTCTTATAACAGTTGTTACTAGTGGTTGACCAGACATTTCTCTGATTTCATTACTTCTCCTGAATTTGTTCCATTTTATGTTCATTATTTTTCTCAGACATCTATTTTCAAATGCATTCAACTTACTTTCTATATCTTTAGTCATTTTCCAACTCTCGCTGGCATATGTTAGAATTGATACAACATTAGAATTGAAAATTCTTAATTTAGTTTTAATACTATTTAATCTGCAGTTCCATATTTTATTTAGACTTTTAAAAGCTGATATTACTTTGACAATTCGTATCATAATTTCTTTTTTAACATTACCAATGCAATCAAAATTGCTACAAAATAGGTGAATTGCTTTGTTATTTTTTATCATTTTAGTTTCCATCGGTCTCGTAAGCGTTTGTTTAATAAATAATTTTTACAGATTGTATTTCCACTTACACTGAACGGCAGTTTTCAATTAAGCGAAGAAAATTGTTAATATTCGGAGTCAAATCTTTTAACTTCTCTATAAATACCTACAGATCAATACCTGGATGATTTGGCTTCGTTGGAAGGTCGTGGCAACAGCACGGAACCGCTCAGAGACTAATGATTGTGTGAGATTGCGAACTATTACTGACTAATTATATCAACATATTCTTCTTCTTCTTCAAACGCTCCATATCGACTACTTGTTACCCAATCTGTGTGATTTGTATGTGATCCAAGTCTAAGAGCGATTGTACATTGTGCAAGTTATGTACCTACAAGTAGGCCAGCACATCCGATTTCTACAACCCTTTTTGTTTACTAGGGTAGCTTCCTAGTCCCTACACCAGTCGCCTCTTACGAATACCGTGTAAATCGCAGTGGTACTATTCTTTGCTCCCTTTGTGAGCCCCGGTCCCACACAGGTGATATCCACATATAAATTGGAAGGAATTCAGGAGAAGTGATGAAATGAGAGAAATGTCTGGTCAACCATTAGTAACACAACTGTTATAAGAATGAGAGGATGGAGATATGTTGGACATACCTTGAGAAGAAATAATCAAAGATTATCAAATCATACACTGAAGTGAGATGCAAAGGGTTGAAGAAAGAGAGGATGACCTAGGAAGACCCTGAAACGTACTATGCTGATAGAGTCAAGAAATATTGAACTCAATTCCATGGAAGAGTGTGAGCGAGTTACCAAGGACAGAGTGGTATAGATAAATTACTTGCAGGCCTTATGTAACGTATAACGGTACAAGAGGAATTATTATTATTATATCGACTTGGTACATGATGCTGATGATGACAGTCTCAATAATGAAGGTCGCTCGACAGCATTGAAACTCTAAGATTTTCTGTCATTTTTAATGATGACATGAGTCAGCTCTGACTTCCTCCATATGACAATCAAATCTTATACCATGCTACAGTATAACACCAGATGTGGTACTCAAGAACAGAATTTTCTATTTGCAAAATTTAACAGTTAACCGTCTGTACAAATGTATCCCCTATTGAATAATATGCATACATTTTGTCCGAAATTTGGATGTGCGTGTCAAACATATTGTAGGACTCATACGCGGAAGTAACGTACTCAAGTTCTCGGCGCAAACCACAGAGACCACAAAGAGTGTTTGATAAACTTGGTTGAAAAGAACGAACGAATGCAAACAAACAACAAATAAACAATCATGGATGATATATTGTGCCACACTTTTCATCGTCTTTCTACTCTCAACTTAAATCATTATCTTGCTCTTGGCCACTTGCCCTCAATCTTTCCATGCAGTCATGTTTCCAGCATTGCTGTGTCCCGATTCGTATATTTGTGATATTTTAACAATCATCTTTTCACTCTTATTTTTTCCATGACTTGTTTATTTGTTCGTTTGTGTGTTTATTATACAAGTGACATATTCTTTTTATTGCTGATTAACATTTTAATTAAAACATTTTGTAAGTTAACAATTCTATTACTTTTCTGATGTTGTTGGTAACTTCTCGAAGACATCGTAACTACAAGTGAAATGTGACGTATAAGAAAAACTACCAACAACAATAGAAAAGACAGCCACCAACATCAGAAGAAAGAAAGTTGGGACAGAACCTCGCTTGGATTACATTGAGAAACAAAGAGAAAAGGGGGTTCGGTACTTAATAAAAATGCAACCAAACTCCACTTTATACAGTCTTCTATAACATAACTTCAGGAAAGAAAGCGATAGTAAGATCAGGAAAAAAAGATGGTTAGATGGCATTGCAGAATCATATCAAGTAGTAGCATGTCCCTTGCGGAACGTCGATTTCAACATAGCCCGCCTGAAAAACTCTCTGTCTGTAACACATTCTCCCTCCTCCTCCAAGAATTATATCAAAAAGCAAAACTATCACCTAAGCTACTAAAGCAGCGTAAGACAAGAACAGAAAAAAACCACGACACTGATCGACAATCCGGTAACAGTGTGACGACAAAAGAAGAAGAAGAAGAAAAATTAGCTAGTATATGAAGTAAATACAATGTTATCATATTTTGTACATACATATTATTACATTGATACAATTTCAGGAAAGCCAAAAAATGTCTGGATACATAACTGACTTCATCCAGGACCTTACTTGTCCAGTTTGTCTGGAGTTTTCATCCATCAATCATATTACCGTGCTGTCACGTGCTATGTCAACGTCCATGTGCTGAGAACATTTTATCAGTCAACTTTATCCGTTGTCCAGTGTGTAGGTGAGTATACAATCTCTCATGCCCTTTAACCCCGACTGGGGCATAGACCCTCAACCACCTCACGTCAAGTCTTTCTATCTCTAGAATTCTCATGCAGCTCCCTCCAGTTCTTCTTTATATTGTTGATATCTACCTCCAAATCTTGTCTCTATGTATTTCTATGCCTCAATCTCTTTTGATGTCCCTGTGGGTTCCAGGAAAGGACCCTTCTTGTTATATTTACCTCTGATTTTCTCAAAGTGTGTCCTATCCAGCGCCAATGGTTTTTTTGTAACCTCTTGGCTCTCTGGAATCTATCTTGTTCTCTACATAAGTTCCTAATTTGTCACCCTATCATATCATCCTAGTTCTTCTATTATCAGACACCAGTTGATCAATGTTTGCAATGTATTCGTTATTATTTTGAGTACACAATAACTTAGTTAAAAGATTAGATCTCCCCATCGAAAGATGGCTGCAAAGAACTTTTAACATAACTGTCCTTTGTTGTCATTGCACATTCCTTCAAACTGTTCTTTAATCAAGTTTTGATGTTTTCTTCTCTTAGTTTAGTTTAATTTTGCGATAAAGCATGCACCTGATAGTGTTCTCTTTGACATTGAGCTTGGCACGAATTTGCAGGATTATTTGAGTAGTGGGATCTTTATGTAGAGAGTGTTCCCAACTTTGCGTACATACAGCGAAAGTCACTGAGGACATGGTATTGGTAGAGATGGTGTGTGCCCGTCTGACTTGCGTGTTCGTAGCGCGTTGGACGACGGGTGACATGCCCCCTGTGAGTGCGGTTCAATTCCGCGTGCTGGCAGAAAATCAGAGGTTCTCCAGATTCCCGGTGTTCGTGGCACCGAACCGAAGGGTTACGATGTCCATGGCACCGAGCCGAAGAGCTGAAAGCTCAAGTGCTTCTGGATCGCAAAAAAAAAAAGAAAAAAAAAAGAGATGGTGTGCAACAGTTTTTTATGTGCTGATACACATATGGAATTATGGGATAATCTTTGGTTGAATGCGATGTAGGTTTGCATTCACGGGCACGTGCTAAGTACTGTGGTGGAAAATAATAACATGTTTTTGTAGTGCACTGCAATTTATGGCATTTGTTTGGATTTGGGTGTGGTTCTGTTTTTAAAACTGGCTATACCTGTTTTGTCCATTTGTTTAGCCTTTCCCCCTTTTGCTATTTGTTATTTCTTTATTGATCTGTAGTGTTATAGGTATGTCGTATTGTTGATTGTTTCTTCCTTCCATTGCAAACATGTCTGTTGTGTTGTTTCCCTGTATGTTGCTGTGTCCTGGTATTCACTGTAAGGAAACTTTGATTTCAATTGCGTTGATGAATGAACTGATGGATAGTGACAGGGAGTGGAAGCAGTATTCTCTGGATTTACATTTTCTAATGCCGACAGCAATGCTTGCCATCAGTAAAAAAAATAACCGCGTGCTGTGTTTTCTCAGGGTGAAGAGGAATGTATTGTAAGATCATGTACTGGTGATTCAATGGCAATGGTCTCTCCCTTGAAGTTAGAACAATATCTGTCCTACTATGCACACTTTCTTGCATTTAATCTCCTTTAATATTTATTTGTGTCTTCTATTCTTTGCTGGAGAAATGTATTGTTCCATAGGCGTTCATACGTTAAACCAATAGGAGTTAGGAGGACAAGTGTCCCCTTCCTTCAGCATGAAGTAAATTCTGTGGACGCCTATGCTTGGTTAGTAAAACCTTATGTTATACTTGATAAAACTAGCATAATTCCAGTATTGTTATTATGCCGAAATCCGGATGTACTGGGTCGAAAGGTGCAAATATCGCAACTGTTTTGTTAACGCTATTAGCCAGCAGAACAGCGTACCTTCCTTCATTGATCTAAACTACATACAAGACACAGAAACGGGCAACAATTCGGATTTTCAGAGTGAACGCAGAAGAATACGAAGATATCTCGAGTCTTGTACATGTATTATTTTTATAAGTATTATGATATTCTCTAGAGAGGAAAACACTACCAATATCTTCTTCTTCTTTTGTCGTCACACTGCTACCGGGTTGTTGCCCAGTGTCGTGGTTTTCTGTTTTTGTCTTGCGCTGTTCTGGTGGCTTGTGTGATTGTTATCTTTGCTCTTTCACAGGATTCTGCTACGCCATCTAACCATCTTTTCCGTGGTCTTCCTCTTGCCTTCTTTCCCGATGTTCTGTTGTAGAAGACTCTGTATACTGTGGAGATTGGATGTATTCTTATTAAGTGGCCAAACCACTTCATTCTTTGTTTCTCTATGTAATTCAAGCACGGTTTTGTGCCAACTTTCTTTCTTATGCTGATGTTGGTGATTCTGTCTTTTCTTGTGTTGTTGGTAACTTTTGCAGGCAACGCATTTCACATGCAGTTATTTTTTGTGACTGCCATCGACATCATATCACCATCGACAAACGCCCATTAAAACAAATCAAAAACTTGACATACCTAGGAAGCATTTTTCAACAAACTGAAGAATAACTAACGAAATTCAACATAAAACAAATCAAATCATAGAACAAACAGCACCAATTTTGAAATGCAAACATGTCAGCCTGAACAATAAAAGAGCATTGTTCAATACAATCCTTCTCCCAAAATTATGCTATCAGTGCCAAATCTGGAAGCTGACATCAAATGATAGAAGAAAACTAGTCATGACAGAAGTGTCTACGCAGAATGCTGGGAGCATCAAGAAGAGAACGGTTTATAAATTATGATATCAACAAAAAAAGTAGGTACAACATCAATACTGAACTTTATCAAGAAACAACAAATTAAATTGTTCGACAACATAATCAAATTACCAACAGACAGTGTGCATCTTCTTCTTTACAACCAATTTTAATCACTCTTTGTGATATGTTTGATATTTGCCAAGAACATGTATACGTTGCACATTGGTTTGGTAGGCCCTAAACGCGTAGACTTCTACACGTTTAGGACATGTGAGTCCGATTTCAATCAAGACAGTGTGCATCAAAGGGCAATGTTGCTTCGACACAATGGATATAAAGCTAAATGCCGGCCACGAAAAGGTGGCCCTCAAAGATAAAAGAGGCGACAAAAATACTGTTTATGAAGCGCACACACAATCCCGTTTCAGAAATCTCTACTTCGTATCATAACGATGTGGGACAAAACATAATTAGAGAAAAGAATGAAATTATTTTTACTACAAACCTAAAACACATTGTCGTATTTTGCCTACCACCTTTTGTTATTGTTGTTATATATCTCAAACGCCCGAGTTGTTACCGGGGCCAAATTTGGGGTGTAAAGAATAGAACCACTGTTACCTGCCACGCATGTCGTAAGAGGCGACTAAGGAGGTTTGGCTGAAATCGGATGCACATGTTCTAAACATGTAGAAGTCTATGTGTTTAGGGGCCTACCAAACCAATGTGCAACGTATACAAGTTCTTGGTAAAGATCAAACATATCACAAAGAGTGATTAAAATTGGTCGTAAAGAACGAACGCGAAGAAGAAGAAGATATATCTCAAAGACACAATTCTTGATAACAAAAGTAACTTTAAATGTTGTGAATGTTATCTTTGACAGGGACAGCAATCATATAAGTGGTGGAGTCACGAGTTTGCCTCGAGTCATCACATTAGAGAGCATCATTGAGAAAGTTCGAGCGGAGCAGAAGAGAACTACTGTCAACCATCCTAGATTGAACATTAACAGTGTCCAAAATGTCTCCAATCTTGGTAGAGGCAGGGACAATACACTGCCCGAAGCTATACCAGATGGGAGCGACGTTGAATGTCTACCAATCACGTGCCCATCTCTAGTAGCAAGAAGTAGCGAATTAATCAACACAGAATGTATTTCCCCACCATTTTCATCAACATCTTCCAATAAAGCTTCTGTTTTACCTGCACTTCAAGAAATTTTGAACAGTCAGAAAACGACAGTGACTCCCGTTTGTGCTGAATCATCATCTCCATCACAGTTAGTTTTATCAGAAAGTGAAGAAGATATATCTAAATGGATTTATACAGATCATAATATCACGCAGACCAGTTCGTGTTCCATTAGTATTCCAAGATATTCATACATTGGTCAGTTAGGAAACCAGGAGGTTGGCACAAGAACTGTCAATCAGTATAAAATCACCAATCAAAGACAATCTTCTTGTACACGTGATACTTGCGAGTTACAACAAAATAGAATGCATACTTTGTTGGACTCTAATCCCAGTGTACAATTCTGTTGTGATGTCACTGCTCAGAAGAGTATTAGTACTTCAGAGTTAGACTTGAATCATCTGGATTCTTCTGTTAACTCTAGCTCGCCAGAAGATAAGAGTTATTCGATTTGTTCAACAGCACCTCTGGGAGATAATGATCAGAGAAACAGTACAAGTTACTTATCTGATCTGAAGGTAATGAGTACATATGTATGAGATAGAAATATAAAGATATGGGTAGAGGGATAGATACATGGTTGCCATATATTGATCTTATATTTTTTTCAGAATTGTGGACACTTTTCTTAGAATGTTTTTATTTTGTAACAAATGTCCATAAAATTGCCTACATGGGGAGCTATTGAAATGAAATTGTACACGTGAAATTGACTTGACTGGATCCACACTAAGATGATTTCTCTCACTGGTATATTGGGCATGGATTATAGAAAATAGTCTATCTATCGAAGCAATGTGTGCTGGAATAACAAAGAAGAACTGTGCTATCTTCACGATTTGAGAGTACATTTCACTACTACAGTTTTCAATATAGCCATCCTTTTTTTTTTGCGATGGCACTTAATTTTTATAGGTGGATGCAACTTTCTCCAGATTGCAGTACTGATCACTGCACTTTGCATCATCTATGTACACATCTTTGTTAGTTAAAAATCTGATGGAAGCTTCCACATGTTCCCACGACATGTCATCAAAATCAAGCAACCTTATTTAAAAGAGAAAAGCTCACGAACGCGCATTTATGTTTTGTTTACTCTTATGAATCTTGATAGTTTTTCAAAGATTGTAGATTCTGTCACGAGTGCCAAGCTAGAAAACCAAATTATAGACATTTATCACCACATGGCTACCACATGATGTCACTGACAGTGTTAATTTTGTCTTGGCGTGTAAAATTTGCGAAAAATTGTTTGTAGATGCTCAGATCTACACGTGAAGTAAGGACGTGTTTGTAAAAATGAGGAGCTATCGCAACCATAGCTAGATATCCAGTTAGAGAGAGCGATATATATATAGTGGCGGTTCGTGATGATCCTTTTGTTGGTAGGGCCAGACACACATTTTCGGGAAAATCATGGTTTTGGTTAGGTTATATTTTAGTCCATTACATAATAAATACACGTTACACATTATTTTTGTTGGGGCCTTGCCCTCTGGCCCTTAATGACGAGCCTGCCACTGTATATATATATATATATATAAGTAAAGTGTGAGTGACATAACAGATTTTAATTTTCTGAATTTTTCTGCGACACTTTTCAATTTACTAGGGTAGCTTCCCTAGGCCCCACATCAGTTGTCTCTTACGACATGCCTCGTAGGTCGCAGTCCACAGTAAATTAAGCGCATGACCAGAGATCGCTGAAGAAGAAGAATCCGATATTTCTTGCCTCTCTCAGCAAGGTTCGTTTCAGGGTCTCCTTAGGTGGTCCTCTCTTTCTTGAAACCTTTGCCGCCCACTTAAATGTCTGCTTTGGTATTCTTTGATCTGTTCTTCTCAAAGTATGTCCAGCATATCTCCATCTTCTTCTTCTTATAACAGTTGTCACTAATGGTTGACCAGACATTTCTCTAATTTCATCACTTCTTCTGTTTTTGCTCCATTTTATATTCATTATTTTTCGCAGACATCTATTTTCAAATGCATTCAACTTGCTTTCTATATCTTTAGTCATTGTCCAACTCTCGCTGGCATATGTTAGGATTGATACAGCATTTGAATTGAAAATTCGTATTTTAGTTTTAATACTATATAACTTTCAGTTCCATATTTTATTTAGACTTTTAAAAGCTGATTTTGCTTAAGGCAGAGTAATGCTTGCCTAAATGGAGAGGGTCACTAGTGACAAGGAAAGCTAGACTACAGAAAAAAAATCAATGAAAGGCGCTGTATTAGACGAAGTGACTACGCTGGAATCCGGTCAACAAAAACAACTCATTTCACATGTTAAACTTCTTTATAAAACGTTATCGATATAAGGAAAGACTGCAGTAAAACTATGTAGCAATGAGGAAACACATAATAACAAAATACTGTAGTTTTACAAAATATAAAACAAGAGAAATACACAGCAACGTTTCGATCAAAAGGCCTTTATCAAGCAAACGATACAACAGGAGTGACGATCCATTTCACAGGACACTACATACAGACTACGACAGAAATATCCCAACTGTCCTAAAATCGATATAAAACTTTAACATTCTCCCCTTTTTTTATTCATTAACACTGACACCAGCGACAAGTACAAGATCAGTTGCAAGTACTCTTTGATATCCAACAAGAGCTTTTCATTAGGACTGAATCATACAGATCACAGATGAAGGTCAGTTATATATATATATATATATATATAGTATTATTTTCTGATCTGATCAACAAGATGTGTTCTTTGAATGGCAAAGAATTGTACTACTGCGACCTACAAGGCATGTCGTAAGAGGCGACTGATGTAGGAGCCTACGGAAGCTACCCTATTGAATAAACAGTGTCGTATGTATCGGATGTGCTGTAGGCGCATAATTTGCACAACGTACAGTCGCTCTTAAGCTCAGATCACATACAAATCACACAGTGGTTAACAAGTGGTCGATATGGAGAGTTTGAAGATGAAGAAGAAGCTACGGTCGGGAAAAATTCCAAGCCTACTGTGGAATTGAACCTTAGCCTAAAAAGCGTGTTGACTAACAACTACGCTACTGCGGTTCTCATTGTTACAATAGTCCAGTCTCATTCTATAGTTATTCATGACTGTTACTAACTAGACACATGTTGGGATTTTCCTAGGAGAAACTTCTAGAGAAACGTCGGTCTGATGTCAACACTGAGTGTGATTCTCTTGTGGCTGAGATCGAGAACAATAGGATATTGTTGCTGGAGAATCTCGACGACGACATCAAGAAGGCTTCTTTGGAGACTGGTGATACAGCTGCTGGAGTTGAACAACTGGTAACCTCGTTTCAGCAACTGCGTTGTTTAACTGAGCATTTCCTAAGCTATACAGATGAAGCTGTTGTCGAGAATACGTTTATTTCATTGAACAGGTCAGAATTTTCTTTCTTTAAGACAGTGTCTCTCTATTACTTTATTTCATCCAGGGTCGGCTCGTCATTTAGGTCAGTGGGGCCCGCCCACCAAAATCGAAATGGGAATAACTTCCAGGAATAGACAAATTATAGTAAATACACCAAAACCATGATTTTCCGAAATTTTGTGTATGTCCCCACCAAGAAAAATGACCACGAGCCGCCCCTGATTTCATCCCTATTACAGATACTAGTATAAATATGGATTTATTCATTGATCAATTGATATGACTATCATCATTGTACTTCAGTGAATGTTCTAATCTATTTATTAACCATAAATATCTCAGCAGTAATAAACAAACTTCGTAGCACCGGCGAGGGTCCCCAATGAAATTTTGAAGAAACTGAAACTTGAAAAAAAAGGAAATGTCATATTTGATTGTTTAATTAATTTTTCCCAGGGCATCTGCTTTGCATAATAATTTTTATTGATTTTCAACTGCCAAGGGTTCTATTACGTGATTTTGCGTGAAGCCTTCACAGAAGAAGAAGAAGAATATTTTAATTAATTCTTACAAGTTCATAGAGTTTTGGGGGCAATAATTATATTGGTGGAAAGATTTGATAGCAGGTTTATCTTCTCTTGTGACTTAGATGATGTCGTTAAAATTGTTATTAACTCCAAGTTTCGCCCGAGTGGTTACCGAGACCCAAATTTGAGGTGTAAAGAATAGAAGCACTGTTACCTGTCACGCATGTCGTATGAGCGACTAAGGAGGTTTGGCTGAAATCGGATGCACATGTCCTAAACGTGTAGAAGTCTATGCGTTTAGGGCCTACCAAACCAATGTGCAATGTATACACGTTCTTGGCAAAGATCAAACATATCACAAAGAGTGATTAAAATTGGTCGTAAAGAACGAACGCAAAGAAGAAGAAGAAGAAGAACTCCAAGTTTAAGAAATTATAAATTTTCCTAATTTATTCATTTTCTATCAACGTTAGTATATAGAAGTTGATACTTGCTTAGCGCAGGAAATGTATTAAACGTTTTACTTCCCTTTGAGCTCGAACATAAATGATTTAAACGTTTGATCTCTAACTTAAAGGTTCACGATCTATTAGAATTTTAGAATTTGTTATATCCACAAATTGTGCGATAAACACACGGAAACGAAATATGTCAGTTTGACAGCTGTCTAGTGTAGATTTCCACTCAGATTATGTGAGTGTAATGTTAAATATGCCGTAACAAAAGTTATTGTTGAGACCTTCGATATTAGAATGTAAAGTGACATCTCTGTTTTTTTTCTTCAGGTTGGCTGTCTTCTTGATGAAGTTTGAAACTTATTTGGCTCTATTTGAATCTGGTGTAGGGACAACCTTCCGTCACAAATTGGATTTTATACATGACATTTTGATGTCAGAAGATATCAATTGTATGGCAAGTATGTAGTTTTATACACAGATAGATAGATATATAGATAGATAGATAGATGGATCAATCAATCAAGTGCCATGCCTGCCGGCGTAGGCGATCATGTCTCTCCACAACTCTCTTTGCTTGGCATGTAATCAGTTCTGACGTCGATACTTTGTCGAACCATGATGTCAGGCCATCCAACATCTTCTCCTCTGTCTTCCACGATCTCTCCTTCCCTGAATTTTACCTGTAGTCACCAAATGTTCTAAACCTTCTCTTCGCATTATATGCCCGAAGAACCTTGATTGTCGGATTCTTATTCTTTTGATAAGGTTTCTTGTGTGCAGGCCTGATTTAAAACCTCCACGTTTGTTTTCTTTGCTGTCCATGGAATTCTCAACATTCTTCTGTAAAACCACATCTCTGTGGCTTCCAATGATCGTATTGATTGTTTGTTCAGTGTCCATGATTCGCTGCCATACATAAGAATTGGTTCAATATAGCATTGGAGCACTCGTTTTCGCAGTGTCATTGGTAGTGAGTTCACGCATAGTGTGTTCTTCATTTTCATAAAAGCTGCTTTCCTTTGAGCTATTCTACTCCTAATCTCTGTTGTACATCTTCCATCTGGTGTTAAGAATGTTCCTAGATACTTGAATCGATGGACTTGTTTCAGTGTTGTGTTATTTATTTTGATATTGCATGTTGGTGTTTCTTGTTTCTTGAGACAACCATAACCTCTGTTTTCTTTATATTCATGCTTAATCCTTTCTTTTCACTTTCTCTCACTAGTATGTCTATCAAGTCTTGCAGATCGTGTTCATTTGTAGCCATGAGAATTGTGTCATCAGCGTACCTTAGGTTGTTTATATTTTGTCCACCGACTGCTATTCCTGTCTTTTCTTCTATAGATCTCATGATGTTTTCGCTATATAAGTTGAATAGGTCTGGTGAGAGTACGCACCCTTGTCGTACTCCTAACTGTATCGCCTGATAGATTCCAATCTTACTCTCTAGTCTAATGGCTGCGGTTTGTTGCCAGTACAAATTCTTGATCAGTCTAAGATCTTTACCATCAATATTTATACTTTCTAACATGCTGATTATTTCTCCATGTTTTACTTTATCGAAAGCTTTCGCGTAGTCTATGAAACATAGGTATAAGTCCAGCTTCATTTCTATTGATCTTTCCATTATTGTTCTTATTGTATATATTGCGTTGTTTGTTCCTCTGCGTTCAACAAAGCCACATTGTTCTTCCTTAACTTCTGGTCTTATTTTGTTTCGTACCCTTCTCATAATAATGCTGAAAAGTAGTTTTGTTACGTGACTCATGAGGCTGATTGTGCGGTGTTCTTCGCATTCTATCGTTCCTGCTTTCTTGGTAGTGCTATAAAAATGGATTGTCGTAAATCTTTGGGTACATATCCAGTGTTGTAGATGTCATTGAATAGTTTTGTTAAAACGCCTATGCCCAATTCGCCTGTTGCTTCTATTTCTTCTGTTGTTATGTTGTCTGGTCCTGGGGTTTTTCCTTTTTCGTGTGTCTTATGGCATTGATAACTTCTGATGGAAGTATTTGTGGTCCTTCATGGTTGTAATTGATGTGTATTTCTTGTCTGTTATCACTGTATAAGTCCTTAATGTACTCTGTCCATCTTTCTATTTTCTTGTCTGGTTCCATCAGGATATCTTCCTGCTTTGATTTTAAACATCCAGTAGTTGTACGTTTACGTCTGCCAAGTAAGTTGTCTACGTTTTCGTATATTGATTTGGGGTTTTCTTTGTGTTCTGTTTCGATCTGTTTGCATTTTCATTTAGCCACTCTTCTTTGCTGTTTTACATTTTTGTCTTATCTCTTTATTGATTCGATCGTATTCTGCTTTATTATGTTTGTTTTTCCTTCTATTTTCCATTAATTCCAAAATGTCTTCCGTCATCCATTTCTTTTGATCCGTTGACATGTTGTGTGGGTTAGTTCCTTTGACGTTTGTTGGATTGATTCTTTAAGCATCTGCCATTGTTCTTCTATTGTTTCTATTTTTTCCATAGCGTTATATCTGTTTTGTATAATGCGTTTAAATGAGTCTTTCACTTTTGTGTCAGTCTTGAGTGTTGATGAGTTCGATATGATGTTTCTCCTCTTTATCTTCTTCAGTTTTATTCTTACTTTTCCTATCAGTAGTGTATGGTCACTGTCGCAATCTGCACCTGGTCTTGTTTTTATATTTAGCAGTCCATTTCGAAATCGTTTATTTATCATAATATAGTCAATTTGATTGTGTGTGTTGTTATCTGGACTTCTCCATGTCCATAGTCTTCTCGGATGATGTTTAAACCAAGTGTTGCCAATTATCATGTTGTTTATTGGTGCCCATTCTATAAGTGTGTTCCCCCTATCGTTTTTCTCTCCTAGGCCCCATCCTCCAGTTGTCTCGTCTACCTTTTCAGAGCCTACCTTAGCATTGAAGTCACCCATTA
Organism: Arion vulgaris; assembly: GCA_020796225.1. NCBI lineage: Eukaryota > Metazoa > Mollusca > Gastropoda > Stylommatophora > Arionidae > Arion > Arion vulgaris. The sequence goes on along the minus strand of CM036758.1, from coordinate 59,835,364 downwards.
CAATTGTCACTTCATGAGCCTTGCACTGTTTCATAGCTATTTGTAACTGGTTGTAGAAATCATCTAGTTCTTCTTCTGTGCTATCTGTTGTTGGTGCGTATATCTGTATGATGTTGATATCTACTGGTGTACCTCGTAGTTTTAATAGCATTACTTCTCTGATATTGTCCAGAATCCTTTCACCATTTTTGCTCTCTCGGTGTCTAATATTATGCCTACTCCTTTTGTGTGATTGTTTCCTCCTGAATATATTATTCTAAAGTTGTCTGAATACATTTCTCCTGCACCTATCCATCTCATTTCACTTATTCCTAATATGTTAAATCCCTGTTCTTGTCATTTCTTGCTTGATGTTTTCTAGTTTGCCACTTTGTGATAGAGTTCGAACGTTCCATGTTCCGATATTTAAGAGTTGTTTTCTATCGGTGTTGTTTTGTTGGTCTGGTTTCATTTCGTTGTTACCGATACGGTTGTGTTGAGACATGAATTTACTAGGGATAATTACGACGGTAGGTTCCCTCTTGCTTTCCGATAGATGGATAGATAGATAGATAGATAAATAGATAAATCGATAGATAGATGGATGGATGGATGGCTGGCTGGCTGGATGGATGGATGGATGGATGGCTGGTTGGCTAGATGGATGGATGGATAGATTAATAGATAGAGCAACAGGCAGATAGACAGTCATATACAAAGATAGCTTTTTTAGACAGACAAACGTGCCAGTGGCGTCTGAGGCTAGAGTGATAGATAAATACAAAGTTCGATAGACAACAACATTGCATACAATACATGATGTATAGGTTATATTATCCTGTAATAAGTGTTGATATAGTGATCTTTACTTTCGTTCTAAGAACCAAGCAAGCCAATCATTGATGCTCAGAGATCGACAAGAAACAATAATACAGTTATCTTAATGATAACTCCACCTCCAGCCAGTGACATTGTGGATACCTACGAGATTTCCTATGGCCCAGAACAAAATCAAGAACTTGAGGTATCTTTCCTGATTGATTTATTTGATTATGGTTTGATAGTATAATTAAGAACAATATGTTTAGTTATATAGTTTGATTTCTCTCTCTCTCTTGCGATCACCGCCCAGACCAATGTACCAGATCTCCCATAAATTCTATTCATGTGGAAATCTGATTCATGCAGCCTTATCATTGGTGTGTTTACGTCACATCTTCAGCACCATTCGGAGCTCTGTTGCTTATCCTTCGGCGATGTGTCCGGTTTCAGTCAGCTATTACTCGGTTCGCTCTCCATTCTGTGGCCATCTAGTACTTTTTACAGTGTGGGGTAGCTAGCCCCACCCCCAACCTCTTAGTCGCCTCTTACGACATGCGTGGCAGGTAGCAACGGTTCTATTCTTTACCCCCCAATTTGTCCTAGGTAACCACTCGGGCGATATAGTTTGATATGGTTTGTTCTTGTGTGTTGATACGTGCGCTGGCTAACATTTTTCCGTTGACGGTCCAACTTTTTAATCTACTGTTATGAACATGCGGGTGTTCTCGGCAACGAGAGTGTGGATAGGCTTGCATTGAAATCATCGATATTTATAAACCTATTTTTTCCTTACATTTTAATTTACCTATCTTATTCTTTCACAGGAAACCATCTACGCCAGGTGTGACGTAGGCTTGAGTCGGATGCCTGGCAGGTTTACATGTGTCCTTATTGAGAATCTGCCAAGTAGCACCAATTATTTTTTCCATGCCCGTGCTTTGAACCGGACAGGGCGGAGTCCTAAAAGTGATCCCGTGTATTGTCACACTCTTAGCCTTCACCAATGTGTAGTTCCTGGTTAGTGTTAGCTTTTGTGTAAACTGTAATTTATTTTTGTGACAGCAAACCTAACAACTAACAGCAAAAATAATAAAGCAACTACAAAAACAACAAAACGGCTACGGTAAAAAACCAAAGGATCAACAAACAAACACATACTTCAAGAATGATGTATTCATTTGTATTTTACTTCCTGGTCTAATTACTACATGGATTGTGATAATATATATAGGGACTGCAGTAAAAATATGGAGAATGGCAAAACACGTAATAACAAAGTACTGTAGTTTTACAAAATACAAAAACAATGACAATATACAGTAACGTTTCGACCAAAAGGCCTTTATCAAGCAAACGTTACCACAGGAGTGACGAATTTCACAACACAGTGCACACTACATATGGACTTTGACAAAGATATCACAACGATGTTATTAAAGGAACTGAGCATTTGGGAGCTCGCGACGTGCATGTCAGGGCCATCCGATCATGTTCCTCTGATGGTCGTAGTGGATTTGCTGTGGAGAAACGTTTCATTTCGTTATGTAGTACCTTGTGACCTCATGGACTCAACGCTCTACATTTCTATGCTTCTTATTACTTTCTCTTCTCATGCTCCATATTCTATATTTGTATATGTTAAATGTATATAAGTCATATATTTACTTGATCTTGTATTGTTTCTCTTCTTTTTCCACTTCTAGTTTTTCTGAATTTATTTCGTTATTCGTTTTTAGTCACATATTTTCATTTTTTGACCGTTGTAATATCGTTGTCAAAGTCCATATATAGTGTGCACTGTGCTGTGAAATTCGTCACTCCTGTTGTATCGTTTGCTTGATAAAGGCCCTTTGGTCGAAACGTTGCTGTGTATTGTCATTGTTTTTGTATTTTGTAAACTACAGTACTTTGTTATTACGTGTTTCGCTATTCTACATGAATTGTGTAATAGTAAGTTAGTTTCTAATTGGTTATTAGTTACTGAGCTGACGTCACAACTCCCCGGATAGACCCATAGGTACTCAGTCTCCCTCAACAAATGTATAAGGAGATGCATACTCATGATTCATGTGGCTCGCTAGTAAAACACACTACTTTCTCTGCCCTCCAGCATGCAGATCTATGTGCAACGTGTCATTTTTCAACTGCCTATTGAATAAAGACACTAAAATAGTAGTTTGGAATTGCCCGTTGTACGGATAGAACTGGATTCATGAGGTGCAGAGTGAGGAATGTGTTTCTTCTTCTTCTTCTTTGAGTTCGTTCTTTACGACCAATTTTAATCACTCTTTGTGATTGGTTTGATCTTTGCCAAGAACGCGTATACGTTGCACATTGGTTTGGTAGGCCCTAAACACATAGACTTCTACATGTTTAGGACATGTGCATCCGATTTCAGCCAAACCTCCTTAGTCGCCTCTTACGACATGCGTGGCAGGTAACAGTGGTTCTATTCTTTACACTCCAAATTTGGGTCCCGGTAACCAGCGAGCCACGGGAACTATCGGTATGCATATCCCCGACATCTGTTTGGGAAGACTGAGCACCTATGGGTCTGATAGTATTGCAATGGCGCCATTTCAGTAACCATTATTTCAATATGACAATTCTAAATAAGAAATAACTTATCTGTTTCAGTTCCTGTCATCGTGGCGAACCTGTGCACATCCTCCACATGTGGCGCATCTATCTGTTGTCCAAGCCCTAGCAACTTCGCCAATCACCAAGGCGTATCTCACAGCCTCTTGTACAGACAGCAATGCAACAATTATATGTGGCAAGGGGAAGAACTGCAGAATAAGGAGAGACATGAAATCCAAAACTTACAACCAGGGGCAGATTATCAATTTATGGTTCTGGCTCGTAATTATAAAGGAGAGTGTCAGTTGTCACAGAAGATTGTTTTGAAAACAAGACCTGGTGACATGTCACAATTATTGACATTTTTATTGCATCGTTTACGTATTGATGATATATAGTTTATTGCGTTCTTTAAAATATTTTTCTTAATGGTAACAACGTTGTCATCGCAGTCACATGTGTTGTCATCGCAGTCACATGTGTTGTCATTGCAGTCACATGTGTTGTCATCGCAGTCACATGTGTCATTGTCAGTTGTCAACTATCCAGTCTTGCCATCGTAGTCCCCGTTTTGTTGTGAACGTAGTCCAAGCCTTGTCATCTCATCATTTTCAACGTTGTCATGATATGACAATATATACACAGTATTTTAATTGTTGACCTAGTCTTTCCAACGTAGTCACAATATGACCAACGTATTCCCAAAATGACCAACGTAGTCACAGTAGTGCCAGCATAGTACCAATAGTGCCAACATAGTACCAGTTTGACCAACGTAGTCTCAGTATGATCAACGTTGTCTCAGTATGACAAATGTAGTACCCGTATGACCAAAGTTGCACCTATATGACCTACGTAGTCCCAGTAGTGATTATATAGTAACATTATCTTCAACGTAGTTCGTCTTGTCAGCACACTCTTGTCAACGTAGACATAGTCTGATATTGTACACACTGTTATATCAAAGTTTTCCAAGTCTTGCAACGTAGTCATAGTAGTTCCAACACAGTTCCTGTTTCATCCCAGTAGTTCAAATCTTGTCAACTCAGTATATCAGCTTAGTCATTGTTTGATACTGTACACATTGTCTTCTCAAGGTTTTCCAAGTCTTGTAAACCTAGTCCAAGTCTTGTAAACCTAGTCCAAGTCTTGTAAACCTAGTTCAAGTCTTGTAAACCTAGTTCAAGTCTTGTAAACCTAGTTCAAGTCTTGGAAACGTAGCTCCATTCTTGCCAACGGTGTCACAGTCTTGCCAACATAATATAAATCTTGTCAGCACATTACTGTAAACCTAGTCATAATATGATAATGTACACACTGTTTTGTTAAAGTAGTCATATAGTTTTGTCAACGTAGTCATATAGTTTTGTCAACGTAGTCATATAGTATTGTTAACGTAGTCAAATAACAATGTCAATGAAGTCATATAGTTTTGTCAACGTAGTCAAATAGCTATGTCAACATTGTCGTATAGTTATGTTAACGTAGTCATATAGTTATATCAACGTAGTCAGTCTTGTCAACGTTGTTGTTTTTTCATTGTAGTTATAGTCATCTTGGCGAAGTTGCTGTCTTGATAATAAAGTAACAGCCTTGATAATTTAACAAGTTTTTGTAATGTTAAAACATTCTTTGTAATGTAACAACAGTCTTGATAATGTAACACCATTCTTGATAATGTAACAACATTCTTGATAATGTGACAACATTCTTGATAATGTAACAACATTCTTGGTAATGTGACAACATTCTTGATAATGTAACAACATTCTTGATAATGTGACAACATTCTTGATAATGTAACAACATTCTTGATAATGTGACAACATTCTTGATAATGTGACAACATTCTTGGTAAAGTAACAATATTCTTTGTAATGTATCAACATTGTTTGTAATGTAACAACGTTCTTGGTAATGTGACAACAGTCTTGATAATGTAACAACGTTCTTGGTAATGTGACAACAGTCTAGGTAATGTAACAACAGTCTTGGTAATGTAACAACGTTCTTGGTAATGTGACAACAGTCTAGGTAATGTAACAACAGTCTTGGTAATGTAACAACGTTCTTGGTAATGTGACAACAGTCTAGGTAATGTAACAACATTCGTGATAATGTAACAACAGTCTTGATAACGTAACAACATTCTTGATAATGTGACAACAGTCTAGGTAATGTAACAACATTCATCATAATGTAACTACATTCTTGGTAATGTAACAACGTTCTTGGTAATGTAACACCATTCTTTGTAATGTAACAACATTCTTGATAATTTACCATCACTTTTGGTGTTCTCTTGTTAATGGTGTTTTTTTTATTACCTTTGTTACTGGTGTTGTTCCAATGTTGTGTAGATCAGACTATTTACCTTGTATAAACTGTATCTGAGTAGCATTGTCCTTTGAGTTGCACTGTCTGTTGGTAATCTGCTTATGTGACTGAACCATTTAATATGTTGTTTTGATGAAGTTCTACGTTCACTATTGAAATGTGTCCAATATTTCTCCACTTTCAGTGAAGTTTGTTTGAACATTTCCCCATAGCGTTCTTTTTTTCGTTAACTGTTTGCCCTTGTTTTTTGTTTTTTTCTTCCGATCCAGAAGCACTTGAGCTTTTCAGTTCTTCGGCTCGGTGCCATGGACATCATAACCCTTCGGTTCGGTGCCACGAACACCATGAATCTGAGGAATCTGTGGCTTTTTCTGCCAGCCCGCGGAATTGAACCCGCACTCACAGAGGGCATGCAACCCGCAGTCCAACGCGCTACGGACAAGCTGGGCAGGTGGGCGTCCCGTTTGTTCTTCATTTCAAAGCTTGCTGTACTATTCTTAGACAATTTGTTTGCAGAGTGTGTTCAACATATCTCCATCTTCTCTTTAAAAAATGAGTCATTACTAGGGGTTGAGAAGAAAGTTTTTTTGATTTCATAACCTCTTCTACTGGCCTAACGAAACAACACTCGACATAAAACTACATAATCTCTCTTTAGCCTGTTACGACCTTGGCGTTTAGGCAGCAACAAACGTACACCATTCTTCCCTGTTCATGGCCTTCCTCTGTATTGTGTTCCAGCTATGATTCATTTCCTTCAGCTCTTGCTCTATCGTTCTCCTCCAGGTCGTCTTGGGTCTTCCACGCTTTCGCCTACCCTCTGGAGTCCATCTCAGTGCAGTTTTCGTGTCGGAGCCAGTCTCCATGCGCATCACGTGTCCAATCCATCTCCAGCGTCGTCTTCGGATGATAGTGCCCATATTCTCTTGTTGGCATCGTGCAAGCAATTCTTGATTCGAGATAGTAGTCGGCCAGTACACGCGTAAGATTTTTCGCAGACAAGTTGTATGAAAGACGGAGAGTCTAGACATATCCTGTTCTGTCATTCTCCAGCATTTCGATCCGAACAGCAATGTTGACAGCACACAGCTGTTATAGATACTAGTCTTGGTTCTGATGCTGTATTGGGCAGATTTTCAGGCGGTCTGAAGGGTCATGAATGCACTTCGTGCCTTACTCAGTCTGTTTTTAATGTCAGATCCAGCTCCTTCATTGCTAATAACACTTCCAAGATATGTGAAAGCGGTTGTATCTCGGAGAAAACTACATAATGTGAGCTACAAAAGATAGTGGAGTTTATACAAGAGACAACATTGATTATATAGACAATATTTCAAGCGAACGAAAGGAAGGAAGGATACAGAGACAACATTGAATATATAGACAATATTTCAAGCGAACGAAGGGAAGGAAGGATACAAGAGACAACATTGAATATATAGACAATATTTCAAGCGAACGAAAGGAAGGAAGGATACAGAGACAACATTGAATATATAGACAATATTTCAAGCGAACGAAGGGAAGGAAGGATACAAGAGACAACATTGAATATATAGACAATATTTCAAGCGAACGAAGGAAGGAAGGATACAAGAGACAACATTGAATATATAGACAATATTTCAAGCGAACGAAGGAAGGAAGGATACAAAAGACAACATTGAATATATAGACAATATTTCAAGCGAACGAAGGAAGGAAGGATACAAGAGACAACATTGAATATATAGACAATATTTCAAGCGAACGAAGGAAGGAAGGATACAAGAGACAACATTGAATATATAGACAATATTTCAAGCGAACGAAGGAAGGAAGGATACAAGAGACTAACATTGAATATATAGCATACTTTCAGCTGTTTAAATGCAAGGGAAAGGGTACAAGAGACAAGAATTGAATATATAGACAATATTAAGGAGCACAAAGAAGGAAGGATACAAGAGACAACATTGAATATATAGACAATATTTCAAGCGAACGAAGGAAGGAAGGATACAAGAGACAACATTGAATATATAGACAATATTTCAAGCGAACGAAGGGAAGGAAGGATACAAGAGACAACATTGAATATATAGACAATATTTCAAGCGAACGAAGGAAGGAAGGATACAAGAGACAACATTGAATATATAGACAATATTTCAAGCGAACGAAGGGAAGGAAGGATACAAGAGACAACATTGAATATATAGACAATATTTCAAGCGAACGAAGGAAGGAAGGATACAAGAGACAACATTGAATATATAGACAATATTTCAAGCGAACGAAGGGAAGGAAGGATCACCTTTTCTGAATTTTACATGACATAATCATTTCTTCTTCTTCTTCTTCTTCAGCGATCTCTGGTCATGCGTTTAATTTACTGTGGACCACTAACTGGGCAGTCAGCTTCAGGTCTGTCAGGTTCCCCAAATCTTAGTTTTCAGGTCGACTGGGTGTGGCCATATGTTGCTTCTGAGCTTACCCAGGAGAGGACAGTCTTGCAGGATATGCTTTGGTGTCTGTTCTGCCTGCTGACACTGGCAGAGAGCTGTTTGACTTATTCCTAGTCTGTATAAGTGTTTGTTAAGTCTGCAGTGTCCGGTTCGAAGTCGAAATATGATGACCTGATCTGTTATGCTTAGGTCTTTTGAGGAGTCTTTTCCATAATCATATCCAGTGTTTGTCTTCCAGTCTACTGCAGGTTTTCTCTGTATGAGGGTTTTGACCTCTTGAAAAGACAGGGTTGGTAAATTTGCTCTTTAGCACTGCCCTCCTTAGCTAAGACATCGGCACTCTCATTGCCAGCAATGCCACAGTGAGATGAAATCAAATAAAAATTGTTGTCTTCTAGAAGTGTAATTTATATTCTTTATGTAATTTGTGATAAGTTAATTTTAGAACGTGCCTGTCCGAATAGATTAGAGCGCATCTCCCACGCGGGAGACCTTTGTTCAATTCACGGTAAAGGCATTTATTTTGTCTGTTGTAGGCACAAATGAAAAATCTGAACCTGAGCAGCTTCACGACGACTATAACTAGTCATGCGACCATTAAATTCTTCAGGCCCTCTTCCCATCAGTCCTATACCGACCTAAAAAGCGGTACTACAGACAGTAACAACATTAATTTAAAAAACTAATGTTATTATTATATAAGTGTTGATACAGTTGCTATTTCTGTTGTTGTTTCTAGTGTTGCAACCTTTACTATTGTTACTGCCGGTGTTACAACCGTTATTGGTGTTGTCACTGTTCTTGTTGTCACTGGTTTTGCTGTCACTGTTTCTACTGCTACTATTACAATTACTGTTATTTCTCATGTTCTTGTTGCTAGCATATATTGCAACTGTTGACACTGAAAATTCTGCAGCCGTCCCAGCGGTTGATACTGATAATTCTGCAGCCGTCCCAGCGGTTGACACTGAAAATTCTGCAGTCGTCCCAGCGGATGATACTGATAATCCTGCCCCGTCCCAGCGGATGATACTGATAATTATGCAGTCGTCCCAGCGGTTGATACCGATAATTCTGCAGCCGTCTCAACTGTTGTTGCTGATATTATTGCTATTTATATATTTATTGTTGCTGTTGCTATAGCTGATGATGTTGCTGCTGTTGTTGTCAAGGCTGATGTTACTACTTTCGTGACTATTGTTGCGGTTATTTTTGCCAGCAGTTGTTGTTGATGATGTGTCTGTTTTTGATAGTGGTGTTGTTATCCCTGTTGCTGCTGTAGATTGTGTTGTTGTTGATAGTGCTGGTATCGGTCTTGCATCTGCTGTTGATGTTTTTCCGTTATAGCTGTAATCATTATGGAAAAAGATCTAAAGGCGCAGGGTTGTCTTACTTGCAACGGGGTTTATCCTGTGGTTCGGTCATTTACAGAAGAAATGTCATCCCCCCTACCGAGACTTTTACACAAAACACGAACTCCGGAGCTCCAACAACAGTCTTACATTATTTTTGGAAAAAAATGCACTCACTAACAGAACGACGCTGTCCATGTTCAAACCCACAACGTTCAGAACGCAAGGAAAAAAACTCCGCCTAACTGCTTCGCCACAGAGATTTTATAATGGGACTATGGGCAGGCACACTTCTTCTATTTCTCTATTGGTGTTGGTTGACTGATATTATCATTATACTTCCGCAAGTAACCAGACCATATATGTTCCAATATGCGTTTTACACATGAAGATCTCTGCTGTGCTGCACGAACTCTGTAGCATAGGCAGAGGTTATCCATTTCATTGTGAGGTGGTGTCTCTAGTTTTTTTGTGGGTTAAACCAGATAGCGTATTCTTTATGTTTGTTACAATAAGTTGAGGTCAAGTATAATACTTAGGTGAGGGGTGGGGGAAATTAAATATGTTTACATGTCAGAAATAGAGCCCTAACCTGGGGTCTCTGTGGCTAAGTGGTTAAGCCCTTTGCCTTGTGAGTCCAAGGTCGTGGGTTCGAGTCCGGACTGCGCCATTTTGTTCACGAGTGCAGTTTTTTCCAGAGACCCCTAGGAATGTTGCTGGAGCTACGGAGTTCCTGCCTTGTGCAATACTCTCGGCAGATGGCATGCCATTTCTGCGGAGAGGGACCGAGTCGTATGGGGTAAAACCCGGTGCAATGAAGTCAATCCTTCAAGAAAGAAAGAAAGAAAGAGCCCTAACCGCATTGGAGAATCTGAAACCACTACATCACATTGGATTTTAGAAACAAATACTAACTAAAATATTGTACTTAAAATAGAAAAATGAAATTAGCAACAAACTGAAAGTGAAGATGTATTATTATGCAACAATATTGCTTATACTACCGTAGCGGACTTGGACGTTGGAGATGAATCAGATATTTCATACGAATGGAAAGCAACTCTGTCACGAAAACTGCACCGAGAAGGACACCAAAGGGTAAACAAAAACGCGGACGACCCAAAACGACCTGGAGGAGAACACTAGAACAAGAACTGAAAGAAATGAATGACAGCTGGAACACAATACAGAGGACGGACAAGAATAGAAAAGAATGATGTGCATTTGTTGGCCAGGGGTCATAATCATAACACTGTGAGACAAAACAGAATTAAAGAAATAATAATAATTCCTCTCGTACCGTTATACGTTACATAGGGCCTGCAAGTAATTTCTCCATACCGCTCTATCATGGGCAACTCGCTCAATCTCCTCCATGGCTCTGAGACCGATATTTCTTGCCTCTCTCAGCAAAATTCGTTTCAGGGTCTCCTTAGGTCGTCCTCTCTTTCGTGAACCCTTTGCATACCACTTCAATGCCTGCTTTGATATTCGTTGATCATTTCTCCTCAAGGTGTGTCCAACATATCTCCATCTTCTCTTTCTTAGAGAAGATGGAGATATTAGAGAATTGGAAATAGAAAAACTTATTGCAGCGAAGCCAACTCTAGTTATAAGTTTATAGTTGGATCTGATGACAGACAGGTTAAGAGCTGAACAATGGAAGAGAAAAGTAAGTGCACGAGATGGCAACAAAGTTAATTGAATTCTAAGTTGTAATTGTGAATAACTGTAATTGTGAATAACTGTAATTGTGAATAACTGTAATTGTGAATAACTGTAATTGTGAATGACTGTAATTGTGAATAACTGTAATTGTGAATAACTGTAATTGTGAATGACTGTAATTGTGAATGACTGTAATTGTGAATAACTGTAATTGTGTTTGGACTAAAAGAAATCTTGATCCTTTTATGGGGTGGGTGGGGATCTAAACTACAAATACCTCTGAAGTCGGAGTAAATCTCGCCTGAATATCGAGGGACACTAGTGATAATTAAAGCAAACCTTCACACAACAATCAGCAAAAGGCACATATTAGGTCCTAATACTACACAAGCGTTCACAGAGAACAAACAAACGGCTAAAAAAAAGCGCGAAATTGAATAACAAAGGGAAAGGTGAGTCTTCAACGCAATTACAAAATGCCAGGTAAGAAGATCACGTGACTGCCCGGTTCTATCAACTATCTCATTGTTACCTAGGACGTGTTTAACACTGTTCTATTCTAACCCTTGTCACACATACATCTCTTAAGGTTTTGATGTTACCCTTTGTTAGCGTGGATTACACAAGAAGTATCACATAAAAAGGCTTCTATTCTCAACTTCAATATATCACACCTGCATAATTCTATTCTTGGATATTAGGACTAAATGTAAGTTTGCTATTTAAAAAAATCTATTTTCATTGCACAAAAAAAGGATAGGTTAAAGTTATAATTTTTTTAAATGAGAATGGGTCTCAAGAACTCGACAGTCTACACCTGTTAAGCATCAAAAAGGCACAAAAGCACACCTTATAAGACTGTCCCAATTCCTATATTCTCAGCATAAACATCGTGAAAATAGAAATCTGACGAACAGGAATAACCCTTCAGAACAAACTATAGGAAACCGATGAAGAACTCAGGCTCACCACCTTGTTTATGACAATACGGAGTAGTCGCATAGCAGAAGTTGATCGCAGAAGAAGCTGAGGTGACAGACTATTGGAGGTTGTGACACATATTAGGAATCATACATACATAAATAAAATTGAAAAAAATATTGGAGACAGAGGCGGAATCTTTTATTAGGAGTCAGAACTATATTAAAAACAATTAAGAACATATTACAGACTGTGGCAGATATTGAAAATGAAAATCGAGGCATATCTTTTACATGACGTAGCTATCAACCACAGTAAACGAGTCGTTGATTTTTCTAGGCATCACTTATACGTTCAGTAGTTTGTCATTGCTTTCTGAATGGTGATGTCTATTTTTACCTTTTGTAAAATCCCACGGAAACGAATTTGCTTCCAAACTTGCCCACTGTGGGGTTTGAACCAGGAACACTTGGTTTGTGATCGAGCTCACTCCGCTTGACTAGACGCAGACATTAGGAGATATTAGGAGTCAGAAATACATAAATAAAATAGAACAAATATTGGAGATAGTGGCACATACTAGGAGTCAGAAATATATACATAAAAAAATATTATGCACTAGGACTTTATAGAAATTTAATGGGGACAGCAGATCAGTTTTGACGGACCAAGTAACGACGCATGGACGAAAAATCCGATGGCAATAAATTCCACAATGTACTAAATACGTAGGGAGGCTCGCTCCAGGTGCTTGTTATTTCGACATAACGCTGAAATACAAACCATGGATAGAGAATGTATAGATAGACTTTAGAAGTAATGTAAGAAAATGTAATATGTAATGCAACAGCTACATACGTTTTTGTGACTATGCCGTCTAAGGTTTTTACATTGCAAAACACCTAGTAAAAGCATACAAATAGTGAAACATGGAAGTGAATCTTAGACAATAAATAAACTGACAAGAACTAATCTGAAGGCACTGGAGATCCGATTTTACAGTAGAATCCTTTAGCTGCTAAGGACGTGTATATACGTTTTTCCCACTCACTGCTAAAGACGAATTAATACGTCTGTTATTATCTCTCCTCTGTGGGCTAAAGACGTGTTAACACGTTATACATTTCTCCTGTCACTGCTACAGGCGTACATTCACGTTTGTGACCTAGAAACACATAGTAGCTATTGCTAGCTCCATCTTCGGAAAGTAGGTAGCAGCGAAAGGGTTAAGAACATAGTGGACTGTTCAAGAAGATAAGGAAGACATTCTGCGGTTTGTCAATGAAAAATTGGGCTTAGTTAAGACGTGTGTCTGCCGTTCTGAATGTTGTAGGTTAGAATCTGAACCGAGTTACATGTACAATGCTTTACTCTTTAGTTCTTGTCTATTTTACTGTTGTGATGTCTGAGCCTGCAAGAAAATAATGCATTGTGCTTTAATAATATTTAATTGTTTGACAATTATCCACTTCTGTCTCTCAAGGTGGTCTCTGTAGCTAAATGGTTACGCTTTTGTCTTGTGTTCCTAAGGTCGTAGATTCGAATCCGGACTGCGCCGTTCTTTTCCCCAGTGCATTTTTTCCAGAGACCCCTAGGGTTGTTGTAGGAGATACGGTGTTCGTGCTTTGTGCAACAATTTCGGAAGGTGGCATGTCATCTCGCCGGAGAAGGACTAAGCCATTTGAAGTCAATTCTTCGTTTGTAGTCTTTGAACCAATTCTTGGCCTTTTTTTTTTTTTTCAACTCATCCAGAAGCACTTGAGCATTCAGCTCTACGGTTCAGTGCCATGGACATCGTAATCCTTCGGTTCAGTGCCACGAACACCGTAAGTCTAGAGAAACTGTAGCTTTTCTGCCAGCCGCGGAATTGAACCCGCACTATCAGGAGATTGTCCCCGTAGTTCAATTCGCTACGAACACACTGGGCAGGTGGGCAAATATCAATGTTTATCTTTAAATAAAAGCATTTAAACAGGTTGACAATTTGATTGTTACTTTTTTCCCGTTTGCGCGCTATTAATCTAATAGGCATATTATTTATTTTATGCCCCCTCCCCCGTCAGGAAATAACTCCTTGGCCTTACTGGGGATTGAACCCGTGTCTCCCAAAAGGGAGACCGCGATCTAATCTATTTGACTAGACATTCTACAATAGTGGTAACAAACAGAAAGAGTGGGAACCTGTCAGAGACGACATAAACATTTAACAATCCTTTCTTTCTCAACGACCTTGTCAAATGAGACGTGTCTAAGTCTGCATAAATATTCTGGCTATGTACATATACTTAACATTCCACAAATCATGTGAATGTTAAGACTGTCTTAATGCTGCTGTTTAGCAGGGGGTGTTTTATAAATGATTCTCTCCCGAGAAACAACCAAGTTTCAAGAGCTGATATTTACACATTTAGTTCCGCACATACATAACAAAAAGAGATCTACTATTTCATATAATATAACTTCTCTCGTACCGTTATACGTTACATAGGGCCTGCAAGTAATTTCTCCATACCGCTCTATCCTGGGCAACTCGCTCAATCTCCTCCATGGAACTGAGACCGATATTTCTTGTCTCTCTCAGCAAAGTTCGTTTCAGGGTCTCTTTAGGTCGACCTCTCTTTCTTGAACCCATTGCATCCGACTTCAATGCCTGCTTTGATATTCGTTGATCATTTCTCCCAAGGTATGTCCAGCATATCTCCATCTTCTCTTTCTTATAACAGTTGTCACTAGTGTTTGACCAGACATGTTTCAATTATGACTATTTCTGATATATTAAAAAAAAATAATTTCTGAAAGATCCAAGATCTCAATTAGGTAAGATACCATTTCTAGTCCTTTCGGAGATGGACGATATAAAATGTATGACCCGTGTTTGATTTGAGCACTACAAGAACCTCCGACAGCTAGAATTGGTAAGAGTAGGCTGCAAAGACGCTGCCGGGTCAAAATTATTTCAAAATTAAACACAATTCTTTCAACAAATTTTATAATCTTCAAAATTAATTTGGGAACCATACTTGCTGCTACGGCGTTCGTGCTCTGTCACTGAGATCCTACCGTATAAGAAAATGATCGAAGAACACATGGTTGTTCATCGAAATGAAATGATAATGAACATGCGAACCAATCAATCAAACAATCAATCAATCAATTAGCTCAACTACTTCAAAACAGTACAATCCATTTGACACTAAAACAACGTAATACAATCTGTATGACACTAATACAACTTAATGCAATCCGTATGGCACTAAAATAATAGTTTGTCAAGCTTGTTGTGCTGGGTAAAAAAAAACACGCTCGTATGCAGAGTTAGACACTGGGTGCCTAGTAAGGTGGTAAAAGGTACGAATCTGGTTCGAATCCTATGTGCTAAATTTTTTTCTCCGAGGCCCTTCTTACTTTACTTGTTCATTGTATATTTATTATTCGTTATATCAAGGCGATTACACAAGATAGAAAATTAAGAAGAAAAGTGCAGTAGAATAAGACAGAGAGTAATAAGACAGAGAGTAATAAGACAGAGAGTAATAAGACAGAGAGTAATAAGACAGAGAGTAATAAGACAGAGAGTAATAAGACAGAGATTAATAAGACAGAGAGTAATAAGACAGAGAGTAATAAGACAGAGAGTAATAAGACAGAGAGTAATAAGACAGAGAGTAATAAGACAGAGAGTAATAAGACAGAGAGTAATAAGACAGAGAGTAATAAGACAGAGAGTAATAAGACAGAAGTAATAAGACAGAGAAGACAAGTAATAAGACAGAGTAATAAGACAGAGTAATAAGACAGTAATAAGACAGAGAATCCGCCGAGTGGTTACAGGGGCCCAAATTTGGGGTGTAAAGAATAGAACCACTGTTACCTGCCATGCATGCCGTAAGAGGCGCTAAGGAGGTTTGGCTGAAATCGGATGCACATGTCCTAAACATGTCTATGTGTTTAGGGCCTACCAAACCAATGTGCAACGTATACACGTTCTTGGCAAAGATCAAACATATCACAAAGAGTGATTAAAATTGGTTGTAAAGAACGAACGCAAAGAAGAAGAAGAAGAAGGAGACAGAGAATAGTAAAAAAAAGAGACTAATATGGAGAAGAAGAATAACGGATGCATTTTTGTTTGAAAGTAGAGAATAAAGAATAGTTAGACGTATCTGAAGAAGAAGAAGTAGAAGCAGTGGAGAATTAATAATAACATAGTAGTAGTAGTAGTAGTAGTAGTAGTAGTATAGTGTATAGCAGTCTAGTAGAGTAGTAGTAGTAGTAGTAGCAGTTAGTAGTAGTAGTGTAGCAGCAGTCTTAGTTAGGTAGTAGTAGTAGTAGTGGAGTAGCAGTCTTAGTAGAGTGGTAGTAGTAGAGTAGTGTAGGCGGGTCTTAGAGTAGTAGTAGTAGAGTAGTAGTAGCAGTCTAGTGAGTAGAGAGTAGAGTAGTAGTAGTGGAGGTAGTAGAGCAGTGTAGTAGTAGAGTGTAGAGTAGGTGAGTAGTAGTATAGTAGTAGTAGTAGTAGTAGTAGTAGTAGTAGTAGTAGTAGTGGAGTAGTAGTAGTAGTAGCGACAACTGAAGTAGCAGTAGTGGAGAATTAATAATAACATTAGTAGAAGTAGTAGTAGTAGTAGTAGTTATAGTAGCAGTCTTAGTAGTAGTAGTGTAGTGGTAGTAGGGACAACTGCAGTAGTAGTAGTAGTAGTAGTAGTGGAGAATTAGTAATAACATTAGTAGTAGTAGTAGCTATAGTAGCAGTCTTAGTAGTGGTAGTAGTAGTAGTAGTGGTAGTAGTAGTAGTAGTAGCGACAACTGCAGTAGTAGTATCAATGGAGAATTAATAATAACATTAGTAGTAGTAGTTACATTAGTAGTATTATTAGTAGTAGTAGTGTAGTAGTAGTAGCGACAACTGCAGTAGTAGTAGTAGTAGTAGTGAAGAATTAGTAATAACGTTAGTAGTAGTTATAGTAGTAGTATTAATAGTAATAGTAGCAGTGGTTATGGTACTGTAGTAGTAGAGGTAGCAGCAGCTACAGTAATAGTACTAGTACTAGTAATAATATTGTCAGCAGTACAATTTAAAGAAGAATTAGTACATGATTAAATAGGAGCCGTAGAGAAAGCAATAGAAACAGTAGAAGAAGTATCAGAAGAAAAGTAAAAAAGAAGAAGATGCAGAATTCGAAGATGAAGATTTAAAAAAATTAGAAAAGAAGGGGAAAAATGAATTGAAAAATAACATAATGAAAAAGGAAGAATTACAAATAGAGACAGTAGACGTAAAAGAAGAAGAAATAGAATTACGTGAGCTAACAGACAGAATAAGTAGAATTAGAAGAAGAAATAGCAGAATTGTAAGATTTAGAATTAGAAGAAGAAATAGCGGAATTGTAAGATTTAGAATTAGAAGAAGAAATAGCGGAATTGGAAGATTTCGAAATAGAAGAAATAGCAGAATTGGAAGATTTAGAATTAGAAGAAGAAATAGTGGAATTGTAAGATTTAGAATTAGAAGAAGAAATAGGGAATTGTAAGATTTAGAATTAGAAGAAGAAATAGAGGAATTGGAAGATTTAGAATTAGAAGAAGAAATAGCGGAATTGGAAGATTTAGAATTAGAAGAAGAAATAGCGGAATTGTAAGATGTAGAATTAGAAGAAGAAATAGCGGAATTGTAAGATTTAGAATTAGATGAAGAAATAGCAGAATTGTAAGATTTAGAATTAGAAGAAGAAATAGCAGAATTGTAAGATTTAGAATTAGAAGAAGAAATAGCGGAATTGGAAGATTTAGAATTAGAAGAAGAAATAGCAGAATTGTAAGATTTAGAATTAGAAGAAGAAATAGCGGAATTGTAAGATTTAGAATTAGAAGAAGAAATAGCGGAATTGTAAGATTTAGAATTAGAAGAAGAAATAGCGGAATTGGAAGATTTCGAAATAGAAGAAATAGCAGAATTGGAAGATTTAGAATTAGAAGAAGAAATAGCGGAATTGTAAGATTTAGAATTAGAAGAAGAAATAGCGGAATTGTAAGATTTAGAATTAGAAGAAAAAATAGCGGAATTGGAAGATTTAGAATTAGAAGAAGAAATAGCAGAATTGTAAGATTTAGAATTAGAAGAAGAAATAGCAGAATTGTAAGATTTAGAATTAGAAGAAGAAATAGCGGAATTGTAAGATGTAGAATTAGAAGAAGAAATAGCAGAATTGTAAGATTTAGAATTAGAAGAAGAAATAGCAGAATTGTAAGATTTAGAATTAGAAGAAGAAATAGCAGAATTGTAAGATTTAGAATTAGAAGAAGAAATAGCGGAATTGGAAGATTTAGAATTAGAAGAAGAAATAGCAGAATTGTAAGATTTAGAATTAGAAGAAGAAATAGCAGAATTGTAAGATTTAGAATTAGAAGAAGAAATAGCGGAATTGGAAGGTTTAGAATTAGAAGAAGAAATAGCAGAATTGTAAGATTTAGAATTAGAAGAAGAAATAGCAGAATTGTAAGATTTAGAATTAGAAGAAGAAATAGCGGAATTGGAATATTTAGAATTAGAAGAAGAAATAGCAGAATTGTAAGATTTAGAATTAGAAGAAGAAATAGCAGAATTGTAAGATTTAGAATTAGAAGAAGAATAGCAGAATTATAAGATTTAGAATTAGAAGAAAAATAGGAATTGGAAGGTTTAGAATTAGAAGAAGAAATAGCGGAATTGTAAGATTTAGAATTAGAAGAAGAAATAGCGGAATTGGAAGGTTTAGAATTAGAAGAAGAAATATGGAATTGGAAGATTTAGAATTAGAAGAAGAAATAGCAGAATTGTAAGATTTAGAATTAGAAGAAGAAATAGCGGAATTGTAAGATTTAGAATTAGAAGAAGAAATAGCGGAATTGTAAGATTTAGAATTAGAAGAAGAAATAGCGGAATTGGAAGATTTAGAATTAGAAGAAGAAATAGCAGAATTGTAAGATTTAGAATTAGAAGAAGAAATAGCAGAATTGTAAGATTTAGAATTAGAAGAGAAAATAGGGAATTGGAAGGTTTAGAATTGAGAAGAAATAGCAGAATTGTAAGATTTAGAATTAGAAGAAAAAATAGCGGAATTGGAATATTTAGAATTAGAAGAAGAAATAGCAGAATTGTAAGATTTAGAATTAGAAGAAGAAATAGCAGAATTGTAAGATTTAAATTGAAGAAGAAATAGCAGAATTATAAGATTTAGAATTAGAAGAAGAAATAGCGGATTGGAAGGTTTAGAATTAGAAGAAGAAATGCGAATTGTAAGATTTAGAATTAGAAGAAGAAATAGCGGAATTGGAAGGTTTAGAATTAGAAGAAGAAATAGCGGAATTGTAAGATTTAGAATTAGAAGAAGAAAATAGCAGAATTGTAAGATTTAGAATTAGAAGAAGAAATAGCGGAATTGGAATATTTAGAATTAGAAGAAGAAATAGCAGAATTGTAAGATTTAGAATTAGAAGAAGAAATAGCAGAATTGTAAGATTTAGAATTAGAAGAAGAAATAGCAGAATTATAAGATTTAGAATTAGAAGAAGAAATAGCGGAATTGGAAGGTTTAGAATTAGAAGAAGAAATAGCGGAATTGTAAGATTTAGAATTAGAAGAAGAAATAGGGAATTGGAAGGTTTAGAATTAGAAGAAGAAATAGCGAGATTGTAAGATTTAGAATTAGAAGAAGAAAATAGCAGAATTGTAAGATTTAGAATTAGAAGAAGAAATAGCGGAATTGGAAGATTTAGAATTAGAAGAAGAAATAGCAGAATTGTAAGATTTAGAATTAGAAGAAGAAATAGCAGAATTGTAAGATTTAGAATTAGAAGAAGAAATAGCAGAATTGTAAGATTTAGAATTAGAAGAAAAAATAGCGGAATTGGAAGGTTTAGAATTAGAAGAAGAAATAGCAGAATTGTAAGATTTAGAATTAGAAGAAGAAATAGCAGAATTGTAAGATTTAGAATTAGAAGAAGAAATAGCAGAATTGTAAGATTTAGAATTAGAAGAAGAAATAGCGGAATTGTAACATTTAGAATTAGAAGAAGTAATAGCGGAATTGGAAGGTTTAGAATTAGAAGAAGAAATAGCGGAATTGTAAGATTTAGAATTAGAAGAAGAAATAGCGGAATTGGAAGATTTAGAATTAGAAGAAGAAATAGCAGAATTGTAAGATTTAGAATTAGAAGAAGAAATAGCAGAATTGTAAGATTTAGAATTAGAAGAAGAAATAGCAGAATTGTAAGATTTAGAATTAGAAGAAGAAATAGCGGAATTGGAAGATTTAGAATTAGAAGAAGAAATAGCGGAATTGGAAGGTTTAGAATTAGAAGAAGAAATAGCGGAATTGGAAGATTTAGAATTAGAAGAAGAAATAGAGGAATTGGAAGATTTAGAATTAGAAGAAGAAATAGCTGGAATTGGAAGGTTTAGAATTAGAAGACGTAAAATTAGAAAAAGAGTTTCCGGAATCGTAGAAATAGAATTGAAAGAAGTAAAAATAGGAGAAGAACCAGAATGAGGATATTGAAACCACTTCAAAATATTTCTTGACAATGGACAACATTAAGGTTCGGAGCAGGCTGATTGATATTGTCATAAAACGTAACTTAATGTGGTTGTACGACTTTCAGTGTGTCATAGGTGTTGCTAAGACAAAGAGACAATATATGACCTACCCAGACAGGAACTTTACTGACATTGAGAGTATCTTGACCTAGCATGTAGAAAAGAGCGCAATAAACAAATTATAAATAAGTCTTGAAGTATATTTTGTTTCTGAAGTAACTATTTGTCAGTGTCATTCTTCTGCTGTTGTTTTATTCAAATTGTCAACTGCTATACATACAAAATATATTAATAATTTGTTTTTAAACGTTTTAAAGCCTGCCTGCTCAGCGTGTTCGTAGCAACTGAAAAGCCACAGGTTTTCCAGATTTACGGTGTTCGTGGCGCCGAACCGAAGGATTACGATGTCCATGGCACCGAGCCGAAGAGCTGAAATCAAGTGCTTCTGGATCGGGGGAGAAAGGGCGTCTTAAATGATTGTCTCCCTTTTGGCGAATTATTGTGTGGTTTCGTTTTGTTTAGGTTTTTAAAACAGAAGATCGCCCGCCTGCCCAGCGTGTTCGTAGCGCGTTGGACTGCGGTGACTATCCCTCTGTGTGTGCGGATTCAATTCCACGGACTGGCAGAAAAGCCACAGGTTCTCCAGATTTACGGTGTTCGTGACACCGAACCGAAGGATTACGATGTCCATGGCACCGAGCCGAAGAGCTGAAAACTCAAGTGCTTCTGGATCGGGAAAAAACCCCACAAAAACAGAAGATCAAGAATGGTTATGTACGAAGGCAGAAACTTATGGAAGAACAAGACAGATTCCAGTGAACCAAGAGGTTTAAAAGTGGCTGGCGCTGGATAGGACACACTTTGAGAAAACCAGAGGGAATATAACAAGAAGGGTCCTTTCCTGGAACCCACATGGACAGCGAAAGCAAGGGAGGCCTAGATATACATGGAGACGAGATTTGGAGGCAGAGATCAACAATATAAAGAAGAAGAGTTGGAGGGAGCTGCAGGAGATAGCTAGAGACGAGATTTGGAGGCAGAGATCAACAATATAAAGAAGAGCTGGATTGAGCTGCAGGAGATAGCTAGATATAGAAAGACGGTGTGTGTTGGTTGTGGGCCTATGACTTAATTCGAGTTAGAAAGGCAGAGAGAGAGAGAGAGCGACAATCCATACACTTACCTTCATTGTTTTTACCATGTCATTCAGGGGTGAATGGCAATGAGAGAGTGGATGCACTGGCACAATGAGAGTGGATGCACTGGCGAGCAATGAGAGAGTGGATGCACTGGTGGGCAATGATAGAGTGGATGCACTGGCGAGCAATGAGAGAGTGGTTGCACTGGCGAGCAATGAGAGAGTGGGTGCACTGGCGAGCAATGAGAGAGTGGTTGCACTGGCGAGCAATGAGAGTGGATGCACTGGTGAGCAATGAGAGAGTGGTTGCACTGGCGAGCAATGAGAGAGTGGATTACACTGGTGAGCAATGAGAGAGTGGTTGCACTGGCGAGCAATGAGAGAGTGGTTGCACTGGTGAGCAATGAGAGAGTGGTTGCACTGGTGAGCAATGAGAGAGTGGTTGCACTGGCGAGCAATGAGTGGATGCACTGGTGAGCAATGAGAAGTGGTTCACTGGTGAGCAATGAGAGAGTGGATGCACTGGCGAGCAATGAGAGAGTGGTTGCACTGGCGAGCAATGAGAGTGGATGCACTGGTGAGCAATGAGAGAGTGGTTGCACTGGCGAGCAATGAGAGAGTGGTTGCACTGGTGAGCAATGAGAGAGTGGATGCACTGGCGAGCAATGAGAGAGTGGATGCACTGGCGAGCAATGCAGCGATCGAGAATGGGTCTTTATGAACAAAGCGACATTATCAATGCTCTGAGAGAAAAAATACTCTCTGAAGATTTCAACGAAGAAGATAAAGGTATTCTCTATCTCAGTTGCCAAGTTATACATACCGATAGGTGACCAGACGGAAAACCATAAGAGAAATCCCAGTAGATATATCAATCAACAACAGAACGGGAGTTGTTGGTCTAAGCACACTGCTAAGGAGATCGAGGCGATTATGGACTTGTCCGATGTGGGATGAAAATGATCCTCAAATGAACAATGAACAA
Organism: Arion vulgaris; assembly: GCA_020796225.1. Lineage (NCBI taxonomy): Eukaryota > Metazoa > Mollusca > Gastropoda > Stylommatophora > Arionidae > Arion > Arion vulgaris. Next base: position 59,812,563 of record CM036758.1, on the reverse strand, counting down.
TAAACGTAGCTTTTTATGAAACTAGGTACTTACTAATCGATATTAGTCTTTTTAACCCTTTCGCTGATACATACTTTCTGAAGGCTGAGCTAAAAATAGCTACTCTTTGTTTCTAGGTCACAAACGTGAATGTACGCCTATAGCGGTGACAGTAGTAATGTATAACGTGTTAACACGTATTTAGCCCAGAGAGGAGAGATAATAACAGACGTGTTAATGCGTCTTGAGAAGTGAATGGGAAAAATGTATATATACGTCCTTAGTAGCTAAACGGTTAAATCCCTTCACCCTTCTGAGCCGACTAAATGTCTCGCAGTATTTTTAACTCTTAGTGGACCAGGATAGATATATTTTAGAGTAAAACGCCACATAGTGTGGCATCTGGTCTACTAAGAGTTAAGCTAACACACAGTCAGTTTACTAGCTTATTCAGTATTTTTACTGAATTTACTGCACGTGTTACCGCTGTAGGACAAAGCATGAAACTGAGGAATTTAATGCTCGCAAAGCTAGTGAAATCATTGCGAAACTGTTCAGGTTATAATTTTTTTCTTTATGCCCAAACAGAAAAAAACACATTGGTCTTACCAGGATCGAACCGGTCTCCCGAATGGGACCCGCGTTCTAATCCATTCGGCCATATGCTGCACTTTCATAACAGAATATCCAACAAAATGTGTACAGGTGGATTACTGATAACATTTTCATCATCATCATCAAATAGCTTGTCATGAGCAGAACTTTTCCACCCCGAGAGTCCTCCGGAATTTCTGTCTCTCATATGCCAGATATCCTTCCTCTACAGCTGTCATGTTCAGACCATCAGTTATATCCTGAACCATCTTCTCCGTGGTCTTTCTCTTCTTCTCTTTTGCCAGTATGCCTCCTTCCATGATGGTCTTCTCCAGAACTTCATGTCTTTTTATATGTCAAAAATACCTCTTTTAACGCAAGTCTCAGACACTGGAACGAGTTCGAGAACTAGGCGTTAAGTTTGGACATGCCAAACAGTGTTGACTTCGTAGTAGAGAAAAGGAAGATATACTAATCAACTTACCATGGGTACGGTGAGAAAATGGACTTTGGGATGACTGCTGCAGCGGAGGACAGAGCACGAATGGGAATGCCCAATATGCCATGTTGTCGATCGTATAACATAACATAACATAACATCTTTTAACATGTTCATGACCATCAAATAGCTTGTCCTAAGCAGAACTTTGCCACTTCACAGTCCTTTGGAATTTCTCTCTCTCATAGGCCAGATAAGACAAGAGACCAAGCAAGAAAATGTATCAAATTTTATAAGAAAGCGCAGCTGGAACTACATCGGCCACACACTTAGAATGGATGAGAGAAGACTCCTTACCAATCCCTCATATGGACACCAGGGGGGAAAAGAAAACGAGGAAGACCAAGAGAGACTCTGCGTAGAACCATCACCAGAGAAGGCTCAACGATGGGCCTAGTAAACATTAAAGACTTAAAACAAATAGCAACGAACCGCTAGACATGGAGAGCTATGACCTCTGCCCTATGCGCCGCCCACAGGCCCAAGAGGAAAGACTAACAAACTAATAGGCCAGATGGCCCACCTCTGCAGCCGGCATGTTCAAAGCATCAGTTATATCCTGAATCATCTTCTCCTTGATATTCCTCTTCTTCTCTTTGCCGGTATGCTTCCTTCCATGATAGTTTTCTCCATTCCTTCGTATCATTTTATATGTCCAAAATAACTCTTTCAACATTTTACGTGCACAAAACCCAACATTTTTCTACCGCTTCTCCCCAGTTGTACTGAATCATGGAATCAGAGTAATTATTCATAATAGGTGCTATCAGAGTTGATTCGTGCCTGCAATAAATTATAGAAACTGTAACACTTACTGCTACACGGGAAACTAAATTCCGATGGTTTTCCAGAGATTTTTGTCCGGGGAGTTTGTCTCAGTTACATGACCGAATTCGTGATGTTGCATTCAATCTGTCATCAATCTGACCTGGCAGGAACGTTATCCGGAGGAGGAGCAACATATATTAGATACGAAGCATAAGGAGGGTATGTATATATGAAAAGAGATAGAGAAAGCGATACATATAGAGAGAAGGCCAAGGAGCCGAGATATGGGTAAAAGTGTACGCCAAATATAGATGAAGAAAATGATAAAACGGAATTAACAGTAAATGTTGAATTAAAAAATTTTTTTTTACATTTATTTCGTTGTGCTTTTTTTTGGTCTCAGATTTTCATTTTTGAACTGTTGGGATGTTACTGTCGAAGTCTATATGTAGTGTGCTATGAAATTCGTCACTCCTGTTGTATCGTTTGCTTGATAAAGGCCTTTGTGTCGAAACGCTGTTGTGCATTGTTATTGTTTTTGTATTTAGTAAAGCTGCATAACTTTGTTATTATGGGTTTCGTGATTGCTACATAGTTTTACTGCAGTCTTCCCCTATATCGATAATAAAATAAAATAAAGAGATATTTTGTTGGTTGATCATCGCCATCATCATCATCATTATCGTCATCATCATCTTCATCATCATCATCATCATCATCATCCTCATCGTCATCGTCGTCATTATTGCAATCACCACCATCATCATCATCATCATCATCGTCGCAATCACCATCATCATCATCATCATCATTGCAATCACCATCATTACCATCATCATCATTGCAATCACCATCATCATCATCATTATCGACACCATCATTATCGACACCATCATCATCATGATCAGTTCTCGTCATGTCGTGAACATTTATTACTGACGCATATTCGCTCTCTCATTGCCGGGAACACTACACTGCCTATAGCAGTAGATTCAAGTCAATACCTTATACAGTCGTGGAGAGTGGACGAAGGATATGAAGATGGGTCAGTCACTTACTATGCATGACAAGAGACATTCTATAGTCTTGTATTGAATATTAGAAAGATACAGTTTAACACATACATGTTAGATTTGGTTAAATAAAGAGGATATAGATAAATAGGCGTAATGCTAGATTGGACTGTCAGTCTATCTCTCTACTGTCTCTATTTCTTTCTCTACTCTCTCTGTTTCTTTCTCTATTGCATCTGATTCTTTCTTTACTCTCTCTGTTTCTTTCTCTATTGCATCTGATTCTTTCTTTACTCTCTCTGTTTCTTTCTCTATTGCATCTGATTCTTTCTTTACTCTCTCTGTTTCTTTCTCTATTGCATCTGATTCTTTCTTTACTCTCTCTGTTTCTTTCTCTATTGCATCTGATTCTTTCTTTACTCTCTCTGTTTCTTTCTCATTGCATCTGATTCTTTCCTCTACTCTCTCTGTTTCTTTCCCTATTGCATCTGATTCTTTCTTACTCCTCTGTTTCTTTCTCTATTGCATCTGATTCTTTCTCTACTCCTCTGTTTCTTCCTTTTGCATCTGATTCTTTCTCTCTCTCGTTTCTTTCTCTATTGCATCTATTCTTCTCTACTCTCTCTGTTTCTTTCTCTATGCATCTGTTCTTTCTCACCTCTCTGTTTCTTTCTCTACTGATCTGATTCTCTCTCTACTCTTTCATGTTTCTACATACAGTCTTTCTCTCTATGCCCTGTTTCTTCCTCACCTCGATCTCTCTCTACAATCTGTTTATCTCTGCTCTGTTTCTACTCTCTGTCTTCTCTTCCTATGCATCTACCTTCTTCTATCTCTATCCTACAAATGTCATCTTAGGTGTTTCAATATACTTCTTGACATATGATTTTCTGAGATTTGTTAATGTACTCAGACTGAAAAAATACCTGCCTGCATTTTTAGAAATTTTTCTATAGCCTTCACTGTAATATCCCATTAAGGAATTCGTTTATCTAGTTAGTTATATCCTAAGATATCGCTTTCAGTAGTTATATATCCCTTAGAACATCGCTTTCACGTATAATATATCCTTGTGGAAGATCCTTTCACGAAATAAGTATATCCCTTGGAAGATCGCTTTCACGTATAATATATCCCTTGAGAACATCGCTTTCACGTAGTAATATATCCCTTAGAACATCGCTTTCACGTAGTAATATATCCTTAGAACATCGCTTTCACGTAGTAATATATCCTTTAGAACATCGCTTTCACGTAGTAATATATCCCTTGTAGAACATCGCTTTCACGTAGTAATATATCCCTTGTGGAAGGTCGCTTTCACGTAGTAATATATCCTTGTAGAACATCGCTTTCACGTAGTAATATATCCCTTGTGAACATCGCTTTCACGTAGTAATATATCCTTGTAGAACATCGCTTTCACGTAGTAATATATCCCTTGTAGAACATCGCTTTCACGTAGTAATATATCCCTTGTAGGAAGATCGCTTTCACGTAGTAATATATCCCTTGTGAAGTCGCTTTCACGTAGTAATATATCCCTTGTAGAACATCGCTTTCACGTAGTAATATATCCCTTGTGGAAGATCGCTTTCACGTAGTAATATATCCCTTGTAGAACATCGCTTTCACGTAGTAATATATCCCTTGTGGGAAGATCGCTTTCACGTAGTAATATATCCTTGTGAACATCGCTTTCACGTAGTAATATATCCCTTGTAGAACATCGCTTTCACGTAGTAATATATCCCTTGTGGAAGATCGCTTTCACGTAGTAATATATCCCTTGTAGAACATCGCTTTCACGTAGTAATATATCCCTTGTAGAACATCGCTTTCACGTAGTAATATATCCCTTGTAGAAGTCGCTTTCACGTAGTAATATATCCTTGTGGAAGTCCTTTCACGTAGTAATATATCCCTTGTGGAAGGTCGCTTTCACGTAGTAATATATCCCTTGTGAAGTCGCTTTCACGTAGTAATATATCCTTAGTGGAACATCGCTTTCACGTAGTAATATATCCCTTGTGGAAAGTCGCTTTCACGTAGTAATATATCCCTTGTGGAAGGTCGCTTTCACGTAGTAATATATCCCTTGTAGAACATCGCTTTCACGTAGTAATATATCCCTTGTAGAACATCGCTTTCACGTAGTAATATATCCCTTGTGGAAGTCGCTTTCACGTAGTAATATATCCTTGTAGAACATCGCTTTCACGTAGTAATATATCCCTTGTGGAAGATCGCTTTCACGTAGTAATATATTCCTTATAGAACATCGCTTTCACGTAGTAATATATCCCTTGTAGAACATCGCTTTCACGTAGTAATATATCCCTTGTGGAAATCGCTCACGAGTAATATATCCTTGATCAGTTTCGTTAATATATCCTTGTAGAACATCGCTTTCACGTAGTAATATATCCCTTGTAGAACATCGCTTTCACGTAGTAATATATCCCTTGTGGAAATCGCTTTCACGTAGTAATATATCCTTGTAAGTCGCTTTCACGTAGTAATATATCCCTTGTGGAAGGTCGCTTTCACGTAGTAATATATCCTTGGAACATCGCTTTCACGTAGTAATATATCCCTTGTAGAACATCGCTTTCACGTAGTAATATATCCCTTGTAGAACATCGCTTTCACGTAGTAATATATCCCTTGTGGAAGGTCGCTTTCACGTAGTAATATATCCCTTGTGGAAGGTCGCTTTCACGTAGTAATATATCCCTTGTGGAAGGTCGCTTTCACTAGTAATATATCCCTTGTGGAAGTCGCTTTCACGTAGTAATATATCCCTTGTAGAAGATCGCTTTCACGTAGTAATATATCCCTTGTGAAGTCGCTTCACGTAGTAATATATCCTTGAGAACATCGCTTTCACGTAGTAATATATCCCTTGTAGAAATCGCTTTCACGTAGTAATATATCCTTGTAGAACATCGCTTTCACGTAGTAATATATCCCTTGTGGAAGGTCGCTTTCACGTAGTAATATATCCTTGTAGAACATCGCTTTCACGTAATAATATATCCCTTGTGAAATGTCGCTTTCACGTAGTAATATATCCCTTGTGGAAGGTCGCTTTCACGTAGTAATATATCCCTTGTGGAAGGTCGCTTTCACGTAGTAATATATCCCTTGTGGAAGGTCGCTTTCACTTAGTAATATATCCCTTGTGGAAGGTCGCTTTCACGTAGTAATATATCCCTTGTGGAAGGTCGCTTTCACGTAGTAATATATCCCTTGTGGAAGGTCGCTTTCACGTAGTAATATATTCCTTATGGAACATCGCTTTCACGTAGTAATATATCCCTTGTAGAACATCGCTTTCACGTAGTAATATATCCCTTGTGGAAAGTCGCTTTCACGTAGTAATATATCCCTTGTGGAAGGTCCGTATATATCCTTGACGCTCAGTATATATCCCTTGTAGAATCGCTTTCACGTAGTAATATATCCCTTGTGGAAGTCGCTTTCACGTAGTAATATATCCCTTGTGGAAGTCGCTTTCACGTAGTAATATATCCTTGTGGAAGGTCGCTTTCACGTAGTAATATCCTGAACCCTTTCGTATAATATCTTGTGGAAGGTCGCTTTCACGTAGTAATATATCCTTTAGAACATCGCTTTCACGTAGTAATATATCCCTTGTAGAACATCGCTTTCACGTAGTAATATATCCCTTGAATCGCTGTAAATATCGCTTGTAGTCCGTAGTAATATATCCCTTGTGGAAGGTCGCTTTCACGTAGTAATATATCCTTTAGAACATCGCTTTCACGTAGTAATATATCCCTTGTAGAACATCGCTTTCACGTAGTAATATATCCCTTGTGGAAAGTCGCTTTCACGTAGTAATATATCGCTTGTTTAAGGTCGCTTTCACGTAGTAATATATCCCTTGTGGAAGGTCGCTTTCACGTAGTAATATATCCCTTGTGGAAGGTCGCTTTCACTTAGTAATATATCCCTTGTGGAACGTCGCTTTTAACTCAGCCCGACTGAAAAAGGCTTTGTATCTAGCAAGTTCTCCCGCATAAAGCCGATTGACTTCATTGCACCGGGTTTTACCCCATATGACTCGGTCCCTCTCCGTAGAAATGGCACGCCACCTGCCGAGAGTATTGCACAAAGCACGAACTCCGTAACTCCAGCAACAATCCTAGGGTTTTTCTAGAAAACAACTGCTCTCGTGAACAGAACGGCGCTGTCAGGATTCAGACCCACGACCTTCGACTCAAAGGCAAATGGCTTAACCACCTAGCCACAGAGACCCCCTCTATAAAAATAGTAGTAGTAGTAGTAGTAGTAGTAGAAGTAGTAGTAGTAGTAGTAGAAGTAGTAGTAGTAGTAGCTGTAGTAATAGTAATAGTAGTAGTAGGTGGAATAGAAGTTGTAGTTGGTTCAGCATTTGTAATAGTAGTAGTAGGAATTAAGCAGTTGTTGTAGTAGTAGAATCAGCAGCAGCAGCAGTAGTAGTAGTAGCCGTAGTAATAGTAATAGTATTAGTAGTAGTAGCTGTAGTAATAATAGTAGTAGTAGTAATAGGAGCAGCTGTAGTAGTAGTAGTAGTAGCAACTGTAATAGTAGCAGCTGTAGTAGTAGTAGTAGCTACATCAGTTGTCGTAGCAGTAGTTGTTATTAATCAATTATAGTAGTAGTTTGCACTAGTACTAGTAGTACTAGCAGTAGCAGTAGCAGCAGCAGGAGTAGTAGTAGTAGTAGTAATAGCAGTAGTAGTAACAGTAGTAGTAGTTGTAGTATTAGTAGTAGTAGCAGCAGTAGTAGTAGTAGTGGTAGTATTGGTAGTAGTAGCAGCAGTAGTAGTAGTAGTAGTAGTCGTAGTAGCGGTAGTAGTAGCAACAGCAGCCGTAGTAGTAGTAGTAATAGGAGTAGGAGTAGGAGTAGTAGTAGTAATAGCGGTAGTAGTAGTACTAGTAGTAGTAGGAGTAGTAGTAGTAGTAGTGGTAGTAGTAGTAGTAGCAGTAGCAGTAACATAGTAGTAGTTGTAGTATTAGTAGTAGTAACAGCAGTAGTAGTAGTAGCAGCAGTAGTAGTAGTAGTGGTAGTATTGGTGTAGTAGCAGCAGTGAGTAGTAGTAGTAGTAGTAGTAGTAGCGGTGTAGTAGCAACAGCGCCGTAGTAGTAGTATGTAGTAGGGTAGGAGTAGTAGTAGTAGGAGTAGTAGTAGTAGTAGGAGTGTAGTAGTAGTAGTAGTAGTAGCGGTAGTAGTAGCAACAGCAGCCGTAGTAGTAGTAGTAGTAGGAGTAGGAGTAGTAGTAGTAGTAGCGGTAGTAGTAGTAGTAGCAGTAGCGGTAACAGTAGTAGTAGTTGTAGTATTAGTAGTAGTAGCAGCAGTAGTAGTAGTAGCAGCAGTAGTAGTAGTAGTGGTAGTATTGGTAGTAGTAACAGCAGTAGTAGTAGTAGTAGTAGTAGTAGCAGTGGTGGTATTGGTAGCAATAGTAGTAGTAGTAGCAGTAGTAGTAGCAGTAGTAGTAGTAGTAGTGTTGTAGTAGTAGTAGCGGTAGTAGTAGCAGCGCAGCCGTAGTAGTAGTAGTAGTAGGGAGTAGTAGTAGAGTAGCAGTAGCGTAGTGTAATAATATGCAGTGTAGCAGTAGTAGTAGTAGTAGTAGTAGTAGCAGTAGTAATAGTAATAGTAGTAGCATTGGTAGTAGTGGTAGTGGTAGCAGTAGTAGTAGCGATAGTAGTATTAGCAGTAGTAGTAGCAGCCGTAGTAGTAGTAGTAGTAGCAGTAGTAGTAATTACCCAAACTATCCTCATTAGTTTAACATTCTTGCCTTTCAATAACAAGCGGAGTAATCTGCACATCTTACGCATACACCGCAGCCAAATTACGTCCTTGCTTACATCGCCATTATTAAGGATATAGTAGCACAATCCCAGGTCTTCTCTCACTGAACTACTACTTCACTAAGTGAAAAATCCTTGCGGACACTGCAACATTTCATCACTAAGGTAGAGTGTGATTGCTAATGTGTATTTAAAGTGTTCTAATGTTGAGCTGTTAACAGTAGGTATGCTTTACCTGTGCTATTGATTAAGGACAGACCACCCCTATATTTAACGATTTTCTTAAAAATGAAATTTGAGGTTTTTTTTAATTTTAGGTAATACATCCAATTTCGAACAAGAATCTATCTTTAGTTTGAAAAAAAATGTAGTTTTGTATTTTAATTAATTTTTTAACTAGGCATGTATATGTTTTTTTTAGCTAATTATATAGGAAATATCATAACTTTGCTTCAACAGATGGTAGCAAAGTGTTTATAGTAATATGGTAGTGCAGATAGATTAACTAATATCATCATTAAACTTATGCAGTGTGATTATGATGTAACTTGTATGAAAAATTCTGGAAAATTAGAAAACATTGGTTGGATAAATAGTATTTGAGCCATATTTAAACATCACAAAGATAACCATGAGAACTCCAATAGGCTGAGTAGCTTGTGCCCTAAAGATAAAGTTTTAGTTGATTGAGAACAAACTGCCTAATTTTATTTTTGGCAACATAATGCAAGTATTTGTCAAGCTATCTTGCGACTTCGTTGACAAAATATATTCATGGTGGTTCTCACAATGCTAGTGAATCTTTCCATAATCTTATATGGACTTGGTGTCCTAAGATCTCATTTACTTTGAGGAGGAGCTTAAAAATAACTGTCAATGATGCCAATATTGTAGTTAATAATATGAAATTGTGCCGATATGAAACTTTTGTTTTAGTTTAACTTTTCCTTTGGAAAACATTATTTTCAGTATTTTGCTGTCATCTATAAAACCACATATCTTCCTTACTAATACAGAATTTAGGCACCAAAAGATAGAAAGATGTAAAACAACTAGCATGGCATCTAAAGCATGTGATGAGGCAAGTTTGTATGCTCCTGGGGATCTTAAAGTAAATTAATTTGGTCAATAATTGAAAATATGTTAGTTTTTTGGCTTTTCTCAAAATTGTTATTTTCCATAAATGTATGTCACTAAATACACGTTTTTTCAAAAACTACTCAAAGGATTGCTGTATAAATTTGCATACTTCTTTCTTATGCATATTTGATCATTCCCTACCACTTTAAAAAGAATTCATTGAACAGTTTTTGTGTCTCATGCAAAAGAATATCTCCTACCCCATGTTTTTTTAGTCAAAAATCTGGATTTGCATTAAAAAATTCAGAAAAACTCATTTTATTATACTTTATAAATATTTTGCTACCAGTTCAAGATATGCCGATTTACAATAACATCTGAAAGTTCTATAGTGCTAATCTGAATAGAACATAAATCATCCTGTATTTTGCAAGGTTACTTTTTGGGCATTTTTCCTTAAAACCCCACTATATTAATTTTTTTCATAGAATATACATGCTTGGATTTTTTGAAATTTTTTCCCGAGTTTTAACATCAAGTTGATCATTTAGAATCATAAACGCAACCTCAATGATCAATATTTCTGTTTAGGGGTGCCGTCTGTCCTTAAGGTAATCCTTATTTTCAGGTATCTTCTACGTTTTATTTCCTCTTTGATATTGTTAATGCCCTTGCGCCGGGTGATCTGAGTATTTAGTATTCTCTGGTCATATTGAATTCAGAGAATTATTCACACATTTTCCCCTCAAAGCCTCTTATGCGGCTGTCTTATACCACTGTATATGCTTCCATGAACATCATCAGGTGCCGTAGCGGCTGATGTAAGGGATCAGGATCTCCACAAATCTCTGTCTTTGATGTTTGCTATCACCTCAGATGTTGACGTTCTTCCGTGCCATGAAGTAATGCTATCTAAAATTGTCTCTATCTGTCTTCCTGTCTAGTTTCCCCTCGATTATACCAGTTGTTACAATGTGTTCTAAATCTTCCTTTCTCATCACATGTCCCAGAAAAAAAATGACTGCCTCTTTCTTATATTGAAAATGAGTTTTCTCTGGGTTTTGACCTCATTCATCACCTCAACATTGATCATTATAGCAATTAACATTTTGAGAAATTTCATTTACCAACTCCAGGTGGAAGTGAGAAATTTCATTTACCAATTCCAGGTGGAAGTGAGAAATTTGATTTACTAACTCCAGGTGGAAGTGAGAAATTTGATTTACCAATTCCAGGTGGAAGTGAGAAATTTGATTTACCAACTCTAGGTGGAAGTGAGAAATTTCATTTACCAACTCCAGGTGGAAGTGAGAAATTTGATTTACCAATTCCAGGTGGAAGTGAGAAATTTCATTTACCAACTCTAGGTGGAAGTGAGAAATTTGATTTACCAATTCCAGGTGGAAGTGAGAAATTTGATTTACTAACTCCAGGTGGAAGTGAGAAATTTAATTTACCAATTCCAGGTGGAAGTGAGAAATTTGATTTACTAACTCCAGGTGGAAGTGAGAAATTTAATTTACCAATTCCAGGTGGAAGTGAGAAATTTGATTTACCAACTCCAGGTGGAAGTGAGAAATTTCATTTACCAACTCCAGGTGGAAGTGAGAAATTTGATTTACCAATTCCAGGTGGAAGTGAGAAATTTAATTTACCAACTCCAGGTGGAAGTGAGAAATTTAATTTACCAACTCTAGGTGGAAGTGAGAAATTTAATTTACCAACTCTAGGTGGAAGTGAGAAATTTAATTTACCAACTCCAGGTGGAAGTGAGAAATTTAATTTACCAACTCCAGGTGGAAGAAAGAAATTTGATTTACTAACTCCAGGTAGAAATTTGATATCAACTTCAGGTTGAAGTGAGACATTTGATTTACCAACTACAGGTAGAAGTGAGAAATTTGATTTACTAACTCCAGGTAGAAATGAGAAATTTGATTTACCACATTTCTATGGACCTCAGAGATTTTTCGATCTGTTTGTTTATTGTCCATGACTGGCATCCGTATGTCAGTATTGGTTCTATGTAGCACTGTATAATTCTCATTCTGATCGGAACTGACAAGGACTTGTTGCAGATAATGCTTCTCATTTTTAGGAACGATGTTTTCGCTTGTCCTATTCTGCTCTTTACTTCTGATCGTCATCTGCCATCTGATGTTACCAGGACTCCGAGATATTTAAATTGCTGCACTTGTCTTAACTCAGTCCCATTTACTGTGGTGGTGCATTTTGTCAGAGTCTGCTTTTTTGTAATATGATCATAACTTCTGTCTTCTTAATATTCAAACTGAGTCCTTTGTTGTTACTTTCTGTCACAACCTTATCAACTAATTTCTAGAGTTCCATTTCATCTAAACAATACTGTTAGAAGTTGAATAATATTTCCACAGATTAACGATAGTTAAGGCTATCTAAGCCCGCCTGCCCAGTGTGTTCGTAGCGCGTTGGAAGACGGGTGACAAGCTCTCTGTTAGTGCGGTTCAATTCGCGGGCTGGCAAAAAAGCCTCAGGTTCTCCAGATTTATGATGTTCGTGGCACCGAACCGAAGGGTTACGATGTCCATGGCACCGAGCCGAAGAGCTGAAAGCTCAAGGGCTACTGGATCGGAAAAAATGGATATCTATTGTCTATTGCCTTTCCTCAGGTGGATGATGGAAATGGTTATCCACTTTTGCAGTTAAGCGTAGGGATGGGAGTTTTAATTTGCGCTTCAGGGCAGATGAGCGGCCCTTGCTGTGCTGTAAGTAAGGTAAAAGTAAAGGAACCCTTTCATAGTTCGTGGTATATAGGGTAATACAGTGTTGGGACCTGTATTTTCATTGACCGTCGGCACACGATGGGTGATGTGGTCAGCATCACGCCGGCCGCCTTTACTTTCCCAGAGCATGTCTGGTACCCAGTTGAGGCTGGGTCGACCTGAGACCCATTCACGGTCGGGAAAAATTCCACGCTTGTTGTGTTGTATTCGTGTTTATTTAGTGTGGTCTTGACATTATCTATCCATCTTTTTCTTGATCTTCTCTTGGCTACTTCTTCTTCTTCTTCTTCTTTCTCGAATCCTGTATGCCTCACAGTGTCAGGTCAGGAAGAGATTTATAAAACGGGCCCTAGTATGCGCTTTGTAGATAGTCTCTTTCGTCGCCTCTGTTATCTCTGAGGTCCATCCTTTGCGTGGCCGGCCTTTTGCTTTGTACCCATTGTATCGGAGCAGCATTGCTCTTTGGGTGCACTGTCTGGTGGTAATCTGCTTACGTGGCCGAACCATTTAATTTGTTGTTTCTTGATGAAGTCTAGTACTGATGTTGTACCCACTTTTTCCTGATGTCTTCATTTCTCAACCGGTCTCTTCTTGTTACACCCAGCATTCTGCGTAGACATTTCATCTCTGATGTGACTAGTTTTCTTCTATCGTTTGTTATCAGCGTCCAGGTTTGGCACTGGTAACATAATGATAGTTGAATTCGGATTAAATACCCAACTCTATAAAATATTGCTTTTAATACAGAAGTTGCTCGTGTATTGCCGGGGTCCACAAGAGGAGCAAAGAATAGTAACACTTCACTCCACAGTGCATGTCGTAAGAGGCGACTGAGGTAGGGGCCTAGGAAGCTATTCTAGTAAATAAAAGCGTCGCATAAATAGGATGTACTGGGGTACTTCTAGGTACATAACTCTCACAACGTACAATGTCTTTTAAACTCAGATCACATACAAACGACAAAAAGTTTTTAACGATGGACTGATATGGAGCCTTTGAAGTAGAAAAATATAGAAGTCACAAAGGAAACTAAGCAGTGGCGGCTCGTCATTAAGGGCCATGGGGCCGGGCCCCACCAAAAAAATGTATAACGTGTATATTTATTATTTTATAAATTAAAATATAGCAACCAAAAACCATGATTTATCCTAAAAAAATATCTGGCCCAACCAACAAAAATGATCACGAGCCGCCACTGAAACTAAGCATAGTGTTAGAATTGATATCAGCACTTTATATCAATAGAAAGGCTGATATGAGAAACTAAAATAAAACTTCTTTTCCTTCTTCTCTTCCACCATTTACTTCTTTATAGAAGTGTTGGGGGAAGGGGTGTAGTGATCTTGTATGTGCTTGTTTCAAGGCACTTTGTAAGCTATATTAATTTTCATAAGGTGTTCTTGATGCCGTCGCTCCATCTTTTGCGTGGTCTTCCTCTTGCTTTGTGCTCATACTCTGTGGTAGACGATACCAGGGCGTTCTTGTCAGGTGTCCACACCATTTAATCTGTTGTTGTTTTATGAACTGCATGACTGGTTTCACATCCAGTCTTCTTCTGATTTCTTCATTTCTAATTTTGTCTCTTATTGTCCCTCTGCAGCTCTTCTTCTTCTTCTTGCGATCGTTCTTAAGCCGTATTTATCATTCTATTGTGATACATAAGCAGCCAAACATCGGAACGGAATGTACGTGCACAGCCTTCAGTACCTATTGGAGCTCAGGGGCTTATCCTTCGGTGGTGTGTTCGATTTCAACCAGCGTTTGTGTACGGTTCGCTCTCCGTTAGCCTTTTGCTGTCCCCAGCCAAAACCCACAAGGCACCAGGTTGCTATTTTCTTTTAGGGCAGCGACCCTTAGACGGCCTGCACTTCTGGGCTTATGAGCGCCATCTGCCCAGCAAACCGGTCGTTTTGTGGACTCCTTGGTTTGCCGCCCGTCCAGCTTTGTGTACGGTTTGCTCCGCTAGTTTTTGATTGTCCCCAATCAACTGCAAGGCAGCAGTAATTCCCTGCGAGCGGAAACGCGCACTGGCTTTACCTCTTTGGACTTTCCAGTTGTTCTGCACATTTGGGTGACGCACACCCTCTTACCTGCCGCGCTTGCCGCGCCTGCTTGCGTGCTTGCCTGCCTGCCTCGCTTGCCGTACGTGCCTCGCTTGCCGTGCCTTCCTTGCATGCCGTGCCATGCCATGCTCGCCTGCCCCTCGGTGGGGCCCACTATGGCATCTCCAGCGTGCGTGCTAGCTCTGCCCTGGTGCTTGGTCACCATCAGTTCTCGCCGTGCTCACATTTTTGTGCCTTCGTATCGTGCTACGATCTGCCTGGAATTTCACCGCTTGTGACTCAACCCGGACTCCCACCCCTGTGATGGAGTCACGGGTTTCGTCACCTGAGGGCCCACCCATGCATCGTTTGCATATCTGCACGCTCTGCCCTGGTGCCTACCTCATGATTTCCGTCAATTTCCACCTTTTGACCCACGCGCATCTCAACTCGACTCCCAGCATGCTCATCGGCCAAAGAAAGAGGGTTCAAGAGAGAGCATGTGCGGACTCCGAATTTCGCCCCGCGCGGATCGACGTTTCTTCGAAGGCTTTCAGTCGTGCCCCCATCTCTGTGATGGGAGCCAGAGTTTTGACCTATGTGGAGCTGGGTGCGGCTCAACTTGACACCCAGCATACTCATCGGCTCAAGAGAGAGTATGCTCGGGCTCCGAATTTCACCACACGCGGGTCAACGTCTCTTCGTTGGTTTTGAGCCAGAGGTTTGACCTATATGGACCAACGTGCAGCTCAACTCGACACACAGCATACTCATCGGCTGAAGAAAGGCGGCTCAAGAGAGAGCATGCGTGGGCTCCGAGTTTCGCCCTACGCGGTTCCACGTTCATCTTACCATCTTTTTCCATCGGCCGGAAGAGGTGAGCATTAATAGTCACTCTGAGAGTTCGCTCGTCTGTGTTTCGAGCGGATCCCATCTAGCGTGACTACCATTGCATCTGTACTTGCCCCAGAGTAGCTCTCCCACGACACCTGCCCTCTTAGCCAGAACGGAACTACCGTCTGTTACCAGGGTCACCACTTGGAGGTGAGGGCAGGGGATTAGTGCCAGCACACTAATCTGGCGCGCCGTTCTTTCCTTGCGCCTTTGACCCCGTAGCTCTTCTAAGACACCTCATCTCTGTCATTATGATTTTCCGCTCATTAGCTGCTGTTATTGTCCATGTTTGACACTGGTAACATAGTATTGGGCACAAAATCGTTCTTATAAAATTTATAATAGTTCTAAAATAATGGCAGAGATAAATTGCAGGTCAGGGTCCCAGGACGCAGAGGCAGACCAAGAAAACGATGGCTACAAGATATTAAAGAAACCATGAATATGACCATCGACGAAGTGGGTGAACTGACTAGAGACAGAGTGAATTTCAGAGTTACTGCAAAGAGAGCAACGTCCTATAAAGGATACGCACCTTGATGATGATAAATTGCAAGCATATGAGTCACTGTAAAAGAACATAAATAAGAGAGAGAGAGAGAGAGAGAGAGAGAGGGGAGAGATAAAAAAAAGTTCTTTCTCCGTGTCGTATTTTTTAGTTTGAGTATTCTATAAAGGCATACTCTATTGTTACAATCAACGCGCCTTCTTTTTAACAGCATTCAATAGTACATTGCTTAACTGTATCAACTTGTTTTGTATATGACCGTTGACTTTTTTGTTCTTGTATTCTTTGCTTTATAGAGGCGTTAGCTTCAAAACGTCCCTTTATTTTCTTTTGTTCTGTGTAAAAGTACCTTACTTTGCTTTCAAAAAGTAGGTCAGATCACACTGTCTAGCTATCTACAGGGTGTTCAAGATAATTGCAGCCACATTGACAATTCGAAAGTTGTTTGGTACAAATTGAGTTGTGTTTATTTACTATTTAAACCGGTTCTGACTAGCTCGTCCTACGTCACATTTGTTCATCGCCCCTTCCCGCACTACAATTACATACCGTAACACAACCTTGACCTATACTACGTCATAACTGAACCTTCTCATTTCCATACATATATGCCAGATTAGCTCCATTCACGGGCTGCAATTATCTTGAACACCCTGTATTTACCTATCCATTATCACTTCTGTTCTGCAAACAAAAGTCAGTTATATTTAGTTTCAGTAAACTGTGCAGCAAAGATAAGAACACAGTGACTTTGTTTATTATATCATGATAGTCCTTGAAGACATCAACACTACAACATGAGAGCATACTTAGAAAGACAGGGAGAGAATTTAACGGTGACATTTTAGTTTAAGTATAAGTCTTAAAATATATATATAGATTGATTGATTGATTGATTGATTGATAGGACCATCACCATTGCACTTCAGTGATTAACCATGTTTGCTCCGATCTGTTTCTTACTCAAGAAGATCTCAGTTGTAGTGCTCGAACTCCGTAGCTCCACTGATGTAATTTTTAAGATCGTGAGGACATTTTGTAGGAATTTTATTTTCAATCTTTTCTAATTAATTTTGCACAGGTAGCGGCTTTCCAGCCTGTTCTTATCGATTGTGAACTGGCAAGGGTTCTTTTGCGTGCTCAAAATGAACACGGGACCTACACTTTTTCCTCCGTCTTCGATTTGACTAGGAACTCGATCTCACCTACACTGGGATCAGGGATCTCTGGAAAAATATCCCGACAGTAGCATTAGAGTGTCTTAACTTTGACGACATTTTGTCACACCAATCATATCGCCTCGATTTGGCAGCTTGTGACTTTCTCTTTTTCCCAAAGCTCAAGGAACATCTCAAAGGAAACTGATATGCCTCTGACGAGGATGTGGTAGCAGATGTGCGGATCTAGTTTAGTAAAAATTCGTCCCATTCTTTCATCAACTGGCTGCAAAACCAAAACCTGTTGGGCGTTGGCTTATGTGCGTAGAACGTGGTAGTGACTACGTTTAAAAATATGACACCTTACTTAAAGGACATCCCAAACTTTCAGAAAACGTATGTTTCATGTCTGAAATGAAAATCGTGGCATACCCATTATATGACGTCACCATCAACCACAGTAAACGAGTCGTTGATTTTCTAGGCACCACTTATACGTTCATTAGTTTGCCATTGCTTTCTGAACGGTGAGGTCTATTTTTACTATTTGCAAAAATGCCCACCGTGGTGTTTGAACCAGCTACGCTTGAGTTTGTGATCGTGCTCACTACCACTTGAGCTACAGACGCTCACATATTTCATGTCTACATTATGTATATTATTGAAGTTATGGCTTTGGAGACATTACTTTTCAAACTACCCTCGTACTGGCAATGTTCATATAAATGTTTTAGGTAGGGGCAAAATGAATTAACAAAATTTTTGTTGGTAGTTTACCTTTAGGAATTAGAAAGGACTAGATTGGCATAAAACTGAGTTATCATAAAGATATTTTCCATATTTCCCCCTTCCCCAACTCTTTGATAAGCACTTTTACTTTTGCTGCAGATAAAATCTCAATATCTAATGTTCAGTTCAAGTTTATCTATAACAACTGTTACTGGTAGTTGATCAGACATTTCTTTCATTTCATTACATTTCCTGAATTCGTCTCAGTTTCTGTTCATTAGACTGGAAGACAAACACTGGATATGATTATGGTAAAGACTCCCTCAAAGAACTAAGCAGAACAGATCAGGTCATTATATTTCGACTACGCACCGGACACTGAAGACTCAACAAACACTTATATAGACTAGGAATAAGTCAAACAGCTCTCTGCCAGTGTCAGCAGGCGGAACAGACACCAGAGCATATCCTGCAAGACTGTCCTCTCCTGTGTGAGCTGAGAAGCAACATGTGGCCACAGCCAGTCGACCTGAAAACTAAGCTTTGGGAAACCTGACAGCCCTTGAAGCTGACTGCCCAGTTTGTGGTCCACAGTAAATTAAGCGCATGACCAGAGATCGCTGAAGAAGAAGAAGAAGTTCATTATATATACATACATACATATTCAATTAAGTGCCATGCTTGTTGGGGAAGGCGAGCATGATCTCTCAACTCTCTCTCCTTGGTACATTTAATCAATTCTGAAGTCAATCTTTTCTCGATCTACGATGTCAGACCATCCAACATCTTCTCCCTCTGCCTTCCACTATCTCTCATTCCCGGAATTTTACTCTTTGTCATCAAATGTTTTAAACCTCTACTTTAACCGTATAACCTTGGTTTTTTAAATTCTTTTTTTGCGTGATAAATTATCTTTATGTGTTAGGCCTGTTTTAAAACCACATCATTTTTTTTTCTTAGCTGTTTATGGAATTTTCAGCATCCTTATGTAAAACCCCATTCATGTTACCTTCTGTGATCTTATTGATTGTCCACGATTCGCTGCCAAACATACGTATTAGTTCGGTATAGAACTGGAGTACTCGTTTCCAGTGTCAAATGTAGTGAATTCGTCATAGTGTAAAGAAATATATATATAGAATTAAAATATATAGAATAAAAATGAAGAGGAAAATCATGGCATATCCTTTACATGACTTCGCCATCAACAACAGTAAACGAGACGTCGATATTCTAGGACCACTTATACATTCAGTATTTTGTCATTGCTTTCTGAACGGTGAGGTCTATTTTTACCGTTCTAAAAAAATCCAAGTGAAAGCATGTGCTTCCAAACTATCAGATCGGAGTTTCAACCAGGTACACATAGGACATATATATATAGGGCATATATATATCCTATTTTAATAATATTTCCTTTTACTAGGGCAGTGGGTTGTACTATTAAGACTGACATTCGTAGCAGGAAACATTATTAGTCATGGTTTAACATTATGATAATGTTCATGTGAAGGGATCAAAAGAAGTTAATTGTAATCTGTGTCTAGCCAGGTGTTCCTAGCAACAAAAAGGATTTCTCTTCTGTTTGTTGCTGCATTTTGTCTTCACTCAGCTTAAAATACTGTTTTAGAGAATATCGCCAATTTGATGCTTGCAGTGTTCACCCCTACACAGGGTTCGGTGCATGAATCTAGTGTTTTCAGGTCGTGTATACGCACATATATTAACAAAAGGTACGGTCATCCGATCTCTCTGTTTCAAGTTATGTTATTGGTACTACTTTATATATATATATACATATTGATTGATAGATTGGTTGATAGGATTATCATCATTGCGCTTCGGTGAGTAACCATGTGTGCTCAGATCTCTTTCTTACACAGGAAGATCTCAGCGGCAGTGAACGAACCCGTAACACCGTCTTGGGTCACCAATGTAATTTAGAAGATGATGAAAATATTATGTGGGAATTTTACAAAAACCATTTCTAATGAATGTTGCCAGGGCATCGGCTTACATCCACTTCTTCTCGATTGTGAACTTCTTCTCGATTGTGAACTTCTTCTCGATTGTGAACTTCTTCTCGATTGTGAACTTCTTCCTCGATTGTGAACTTCTTTCTCGATTGTGAACTGCTAGAGGTTCTTTTTACATGCTCAACTTGAACACAGGACCTAAGTTTTATCGTCCGTCTCTGAAAGGACTAGAAACTCGATCTCACCAACACTGAGATCTCGGATCTCTGGACAAATATCTTTTCATGTCTCCAGGCGGTGATTTTTTTTATATATATATATATATATGATGGCTCCACGATATATGTAAATATCTTTATTCGTAATCCATGGAGGAGTTACGGCCTCACAAAATCTTAAACAACTGAGAACCGTTTTGGAATAGAACTGATAGGAAAATTGTTCTTCTTCTTTAGCGATCTCTGGTCATGCGCTTAGTTACTCGTGGACCACAAACTCGGCAGTAAGCTTCAGGTCTGTCAGGTTTCCACAATGGTTAGTCTTTAGATCAACTGGGTGTAGCCACATGTTGCTTCTCAGCTCAGACAGAAGAGGATAGTCTTGCAGAACATGCTCCGGTGTCTGTTTCGCCTGATGACAATGGCAGAGAGCTGTTTGATTTATTACTAGTCTACGTAAGTGTTTGCTGAGTCTACAGTGTCCAGTACGTAGGCGAATTAAAATGACCTGGTCTGTTCCGTTTATGTCTTTGAGGAAGACTTTTAGTATAACAATCAGATTACTAAGAGCACGCGTATTACCAGAAACAATTGATTAAGGTTGGTCGTAAAGAACGAACGCAAAGAAGAAGACCAGTGACAACATTGAAATTTAACAAGGAATTAGAATGTATGTATGTATTTTTGAATATATGTGCTCCAGAAAAGGATCCCTATATCATGGACAGATAAAAGAACAAATAGATCTGTCCAGAAAGAACTTACACTCAAATACAACTGGCAGATAGTATAAATAAGAATGAGGAAAATTGAAGTACTTTGCTTACACGACCTGCCCTGCTATGATACAGAGAAGCGGTCTCATCAGGCGGCACCGTAAGGAGGGCGGCATAAGCAGAGAAATCAAAATTACAATTCAAGGTTATTTTAAAGAAAGAATATTTAAGGGGCGGCATTTCGAAGACTCGCATCATACTGAGAAAATATACCGCACGGTTCTGTTTGTTTATATAAGCAACGAAGGTTTGGAAAAGACTATTAAGGAAGGAGGCAAATAGGAAGACCACGGAGAAGATGGATACAGCACGTGGCTGATGACTTGAGCATGACATCAGCAAATGTGAGATATCAGATCAACGAGGCAAGAGAAATTCAGAACTGTTCGGTTGACAAATATCTGCTAAGGACAGTTTACTAGATATGATAATTCCCTTGAATTATGCTTGCAAATTATGAACAATATCACAAGACATAAAGAACAAATTCAAATTTTGGGAAACAAGGGCTACATAAATTTTCATTGAATGCTCTGGATAGAGAAGGACAAAATCTCGACTTTCTAAAAGACCTGGACTTAAAAAAACATTGACTCATAAACAACACCATGTCCTTGATAAAGAAATATTTTAGTTACACTAAACCTCGTAATGGTTTAGTGCAGCAGTTCTCAAATATTACATTACCACGGACCCTCCATTTTCAATACATTTTAACCCGTGTGGTGCCGGTACCAGGATGGGAAGCAAAGAATAGTACCACTGCGACCTACAATGCATGTCGTAAGAGGCGACTGATGTAGGCCATAGATATGCTACCCTAGTAAATAAAAAGCAGCGCATAAATCGGTAGGCGCATAACTTATCGCTCTTAGGCTCAGATCGCATACAAATCACACAGAGTGGTTGAAAAGTGGTCGATATGGAGCGGTCGAAGAAAAAGAAGAAAGAAGAAATACATTTTGCTGCTCGGACTCCTAAAAGTTTCTATATATGAAAATTGACAATAATGAATTATCTATGTGTTACAATAGTTAACAATGTGCTCAGAAGGCGGGAAACTTCAAATGATCTTTCATTTTGTCCTGTCAGACATTTAGACTCTAGTCAGGTCTAGGTCCTTTGACTTCGCAGCGGGACTAATTTACCACTGTTTTTACATATTTTTTTCTGTTTGAAATGTTAACGATCCTAATATTCCCCCTCCGCTCCCACCGGGAGTACCTCACTGCCCCGAGGGTCCGCAGACCACAGTTTGCGAAACGCTGGCTTAGAGAGAATAATAATGAGGATCCGTTTTTTGAAGACGAGGCAGGGGACGAACACAACGGGAGCGGCAACATAATATTAAAGGAACCTTAATCATGACGCTAGAGCAGGCGGAAGCAGGTGAGACCGAGAGTTTTTCAGAAGGGCTGTAATGACAGCGAGCGTTCTACAATGGATATACTTCGTGATGAACTAGTGGAATTCGTGGTACTGTTATGTTTTGATAAGCCATGTATCCTGGCGGTATTTGATATACTAAATAATAATGTTATATATATCTTTTCATTAACTTTACTTTATGTACTTTTTTAAGCGTACACCTTACTTACTTACTGATCTCCGCCCGTCGTGGAGCATAGGGGTTCAGCAGTTGTTCGCCACTTTTCTCTGTCTCTGACTGTTTTCTTTATGGTCTCCTAGGATAGTCGAGCACCCTTCAGTTCCTCAAAGAAGACTACGTCTCTATGTCTGTTTAGACCGCCCTCTTCTTCGTGGTGTCTTATTTCCCCAAATGCATTCCACATTGTTTCATATAATCCCAGCACTGTGATCTTGTAGTGATGCATCTCTTTCACAACTTATGCACATCTACCTGTCCCAAGCAGTGTCCTCACATTCTACATCCCTATAAGTGTGGGCTTCTGTGAAATCAACTTGGGAGCCTCTGTTTTTGTTGCTTGCTGCCAAAAATGGTAACCCATCTACCCTTTACTGCTGTTTATTATAGCATGCAGGCAATGCATATTATATTAGTAATTATAAATTTAGGTTAAAACCACTTCGGCTTGTCAGCCCACAGAAGTGACGTAAAATGGTAAAACAGTGTAACCAGTTGAGAAGATTTCAAACTATAAAAGCACGTATGAAACAATTACAACACTTAATTGTTTTGCAAAACGATATTGTTTTGTCATGACTTATTGACATGTGCCATGAAGCGCCGGGGAGAGTTTCAGTTTTCTATCCTGTGCTAGACGTGTTGCATCTGCAGTTGTTAGCCTTTGATGTCGCAGGATATCTGGGATATTATATATCCATCAGGTTCTTACTTGATCTGCTTCGGGCTCAAATCCGGGTTACCGGTTGTTATAGGCGAGAGATGGTAATTGATATGGTTTCATTTTCTTTAGATGACAGAATCATTTCATTTATTATCTTCTTCTTCTTTGCGTTCCTTCTTTACGACCAATTTTAATCACTCTTTGTGATATGTTTGATCTTTACCAAGAACGTGTATACGTTGCACATTGGTTTGGTAGGCCCCTAAAGCATAGACTTCTACACGTTTAGTACACGTGCATCCAATTTCGGCTAAACCTTCTTAGGCGCATTTTACGACATGCGTAACAGGTAACAGTGGTTCTATTCTTGACACCCCAAACATTTAACATTGCATTTAATAACGCTTGTTAGGATAGTGTAGGACAGGGGAACATGAGCCTGAGAATGGTCGCATGGGTAGTGCAGTCGCCGCAAAGCTATTCAGGTTAGGATTTTATTATGACCCCGACATGCCCGCATGTCCAGCGTGTTCGTAGCGCGTTGAACGACGAGCGACAAGTCCTCTGTGAGTGCGGGTTCAATTCCGCGAACTGGCAGAAAAGCTACAGGTTCTCTAGATTTACGGTGTTCGTGGCACCGAACCGAAGGGTTACGATGTCCATGGCACCGAGCCGAAGAGCTGAAAGCTCAAGTGCTTCTGAATATAAAAAAAGACCCCGACATACAAAATCCTTGGCATTACCGTAGATTGAACAATGGTTTCCCGTATAGGAGCCATGATGTAATCCATTCCGCCAGATCTTAGTAGTAACTTTCATATATTTCTGATTGTACTTGTCTCATCATCAAGGTGCGTATCCTTTATAGGACGTTGCTCTCTTTGCATCACATCTGAAATTCACTCTGTCTCTTGCTAGTTCACCCACTTCGTCGATGGTCATGTTCATGGTTTCTTTAATATCTTGTAGCCATCTTCTTCTTGGTTTGCCTCTGCTCTGCGTCCTGGTACCCTGCCTTCTATGTACATGTCTATTATATATATGCAATACATGACTGCTACTGTGACTTAGCTACGAAAATATAACATTGAAATATATTTGTAGTTTAAGATTGTTTTACTTATCTTCTCATTGACTTAGATTTGTCTACGAGATCATGGCATCAAGCATACCAATTTGTTTACTTTTACTGGGATACTTTATAGAGGGTGTCAAACTTTCAACTACACCGGTCAACTATGGTTATGAACGTGGTAAGTCACTGCCTGACCTAGCAATGTACAGTAGTAGTAGAAATCTGCACTGCCTGATCTAGCAATGTACAGTAAGTAGAAATCTGACCCTGACCTAGTAATAGAGTAGAAATCTGCACTGCCTGATCTAGCAATGCACAGTAGTAGTAGAAATCTGCACTGCCTGATCTAGCAATGCACAGTAGTAATATAAATCTGCACTGCCTGACCTAGCAAATACATAGTAGTAGAAATCTGCACTGCTTGACCTAGCCATTGCACAGTAGTAGTAGAAATCTGCGAGATACATACATTTACATAACACATCAACAAAACATATCTCAATAATGTAAATAGTGTTGGAATAGTTGATGGATAGTTTCAAATCACTAACAACCTTCTATCGCAAGTGATGATAAGAACAGCCGCAGACGTGTGATGTTGCACCTCTCCTGTATGTGCGGAGGTGACTATAAAGTACAATCCTGAAACACAATCCTCTACCACAGCATGATCAATGTTGGACATGTGGGTTTTGTATGTTCTGTCTCAGTGGCGGCTCGTTATTAAGGGCCAGTGGGGCCCGGCCCCACCAAAAATAATATATAACGTGTATTTATTATTTTATAAATTAAAATATAGCAACCAAAACCCATGATTTATCCGGAAAAAATGTCTGGCCTCACCAACAAAAATGACCACGAGCCGCCACTGTTCTGTCTTTTCACACGGCTCGCTTTCTCTGTGCCTAAACAGTATGACGATTCTCAGCTATGCGAGTTCCTCGTGTGTTGTTATAGTGTCACATTTGGCGATCTTGCACAGTAGATTTCCAACACAGAGTGTCTGTATTGTAGCAATTTAGAGACAGTTTAAGAGTGTCTTTAAAGCAGTTTTTCTGTCCACCAGCCGAACATCTGCCGACTTCAAGTTCGTCATACATCAACTGTTTTGGGATGCGTTTATCCCGCATCTGAGCAACGTGGCATGATCTTCTCACCTGGACCTTCTGCAACATGCAGTTGAGATTTGGAATCATGGCTGTTATGATGACTCCGGTATCTAGAATTTTGCCCTGCCATTTTATTTTGAGTAGTCTGCGTAGACAGCTTGTGTGGAAGTATAGTTCGTCCCAAAATTCGTGATCACACTAAGGTTTAATTTTTACAAAATCTATCTGATGGATACAAGTAATTTTTGCATGCAGTCTTATATACCTCACGACGTTACGAATCCATGTTTAACTAATTGGTAGGTAGCTTAGTTGATGCAAAAGACGTTTTTGTTATATAATTGTGCATAAGCACAACAAAATGATAATCAAAGTTTAGAACTTACAGTAATACACAAAATGGTGACGAATGTTTGCAAAGGCATAACTCTATTACATATTATAAAAAGCAATGTGACATGGTTAGCTTTTTCTTCATGAGTATTTTTTATGTTGATATTATCTTTGGCGATCAAATGGACGTACATTTGGTAGTTGCCAGTCCCTGGTATTGTGAGGCAATTGGTGAAGGTGAAAGCAAATGGGATGTTAGCTATTAGATTCGGAGTCTGAAGAGTCGAAGAGATTAACTACTGCTGTGGGCTGGAGAAAATACAAACCATCTCGTTGCCAATATGCCTCTTCTTCTCGGAGCACATGCTCTTCACATTTGTTCCAGTATTCTATATATATTTTTGCGAGGGCATCACGTGTTAGGACTTTTACATCACGAAGTTTGAAAGTCTTGTTTACTGTTGCAACTTGACCTTTGACTGCAGCCCACACAAGTTCAATGGGATTGAGATGTGAATGGTAAGGTGGTAATCGAAGAGAAGTGTGCCGTGCTCAGCAATGACTTAATCGATTATAAAAATCTTTGACTTCTTAGTCTGTCTCACCAGTTGCAACAACTCAGTTTTGAAATTGTTGCAACAAAACGATATATTTTCTTTTGCAAGCCACGCCTTAATGTCTTGTTTTGTGCTTGATAAGGTGGGAATTTTGTCTGCATGCGCCACTACGTTATGATAGGAGGCATTGTCCATTACAATACACGACGGCCTATCCAGAGCAGGCAGAAGTGTGTTCGCTAATCATATATTCGTATATAGTGTTCGATCATATATGTCTTACTTTAAACTATCTAATTCAAATGTATTGTCTTTATATAGTTTCAACCTACTGGTACGATCTTGCTGAAGAGGAGCTCTTTGCAACTCTACGAGAAAGACAGATGGGCGTGGCCAAGAATGTTATTTTGTTTCTTGGAGATGGAATGGGAATGTCAACAGTGACTGCTGGAAGAATCTTGGCTGGTCAAAAGTTAGGCAAGCGAGGGGAAGAACATAAACTCAGTTTTGATAAATTTCCTTACACTGGGCTATCAAGGGTAAGTTTTAACAATAATAACATTCAAAATAGAAAATGTTTATCAACGATGTTTCGTTATTCGGAACTTTTTCAGTGCCATTTTCAGTTTGGAATATGTTCATTGCACTCCGGACGTGTCCATAGCTGCTCTGATATCTCCAACAGCGTTCAGCAACTGACCGTGTCAGTTCAATTTTAATTGATGATTCTACTCATATACCTGTTGGAATCTTCTTTTCTTGCTACTACAACCTTCAATTTCAGGTATTGCGATCTAGCAGTTGAATTGGATTGGTTTAAATGAAATCCTCTTTGCGGCCACATTCTATGAGGGCGTTCAGAATGTCAGCTCTATCAAACAGGCTGGCCCCATGATATGGTGGCAGAGCCAGCCAGCCTGTTGGCTCTCTCATTGCCAACGACAACCTTGTGCCCCGGAATGAAGATAAATATAATTCTGCAAATTGTTGACGCATGTAGTAATTGTCCATTTCATGCGCACCGAACCAGCCTCCACGTTTCGGATCATACTCACCGAATCCCTCACAATGCATGCATGAGTATAGTTTTGTGACTCTAGCCAGGGTAGTGTCTTAGTCACCGCCAGTTCGTCCATATAATTGACTTTCTTATATGAACTTTCTCACACGTGTGATGGCGGGGCTCTCAAGCAAGGCAAAGAATAGAACCACTGCGACCTACAAGACATATGGTAGAAGGCGACTGATGTAGGACCTAGGAAGCTACCCTAGTAAATAAAAAGCGTCGCAGAAATCGGATGTGCTGGCCTACTGTAGGCGCATAACTGGCACAACGTACAATCGCTCTTAGGCTCATATCACACACAAATCACATAGAGTAGTTAACGGGTGGTCGTTGTGGAGCGTTTGAAGAAGAAGAAGATATGACCCTTTTTTATAATTTGTCAATCTCTTTCAGTTTAATGAATGTGTTAGAGGCAGAACACCAGTGCCGGCTCATCATTAAGGGCCAGTGGTGCCGGGTCCCCACCAAAAATAATGTATAACGTGTATTTATTATTTGATAAATTAAAATATAGCAACCAAAAACCATGATTTATCCTGAAAAAATGTCTGGCCCCACCAACAAAAATTATCACGAGCCGCCACTGCAGAACACTATCGTTTTTTTCATGAAATAATTCTGAAATGATACCTATTCTGATAGTCGTGTTACACATTTTAGTGAATTGAATTGAGTACATCTCGTACGGTTATACGTTACATATTACTTACAAGCAAATTTGCATACAATCTTCATACGGTTCCAACATGAACAACTCGTTCAAGCTACTTTAAGATGAGTCAATATTTCTCACTTCTCCCAAACGTGTTCTTTTCCCAGATTTATTTAGATGGAAATATAGCTCGGTCCCTCTCCACAGAAAAGACATACCACCTGCCTAAATTATTGTACAAAGCAGGAACTCCGTAGCTCAGGCAACAATTATATGAGTCTCTGGAACAAAAATGCATTTGGGAACAGAATGGCTTGGTCCGGATTCGAACCCACGACTTTCGGATAACATAGTGAAAGCTTAACTACTTAGTCACAGAGAAAGATACAAGAAAGATCAATTGTGATCATAAGTAGATGATACAACGAGGTACATACAATGTAGGTTTGTGACTAAATCAGAGATGACACGTTGTAGTACTATAGTACTCAAATGTATACATACAATTGATGCCAACAAGATGAGTTGTAACAGGGTTGTAGCATTCAACAGTATGAGAGCCGCGATAGTGTAGTGGCTAGTGCATTTGCTTCGGAGGCGCGAGGTGCGGGTTAAAGCTCACAGTGGAAGAGGCATTTTCCCGACCATAGCAGCTCTCATGTCGGCCTAGCCTCAATGTGCTACCGCCTCGTTTATTTGTTTATTTGTTTGTTTGTTTGTTTGTTTGGCAGAGAATTAAGCAACAATATGGCAGAGGCACGCCCTTTCAACCTAATGAATGCGTTTAGGGGCCTACCAAACCAATGGCAACTTATGCACGTTCTTGGCAAAAATCAAACATATCACAAAGAGTGATTAAAATTGGTCGTAAAGAACGAACGGAAAGAAGAAGAACCTAATGAATGGTGACTTCTAGGGTACCACCTCAGAAGTTAGAGTAAGGTTTTGCTGAATTGTTAGGGACACTGGTGATAAGGAAAGCAAGGATCCACGCAAAATAAGTACAATGTGCCATAGAAGGTGCCATGACTACGCCTGATTTGATAGCGGAAAAAAAATTAAATTAAAAAATAAATAAATTGGGTACCAGAGAAACAACGGGAAGTAAAAGCAGCCAAATGGTGTTGAATAAATCACCCACAGTGCGAAGATGGTCAATGAGAACAGGTTCCTTCACTTTTTCATTTTCTTCAAAATTCAGTAGTAGGCAGTCAAATTTATGCCAGAAATATAAGTGTGCACAGCATTGTGTGTTTAGCAGCTTGAAATTGACGTCAGCCAAATCTCTGCTAAAACTTTTGTTGTTGTAGTCAGCGTTTGCTTTACACATCTCATTTAAATCTGGACATTCAGTCTGTTTATTTATGCTACCATGCCAACCCAAGTTTATCTTTTCTGAAAGCTCTTGACCTTATTCTCAGACGGCATCGCAATAGAAGGAAGCCTCTATGCATAGAAGACATTACTTTTGTAAGATAGATGTAACAATTTTATTAGCATTAGACAGAACTGTAAGAATGTCAGGCATTATACATTTAATCAGTGGCGGCTCGTCATTAAGGACCAGAGGGCCGGGCCCCACCAAAAATAATATGTAACGTGTATTTATTATTTAATAAATTAAAATATAATCTAACCCAAAGCCATGATTTTCCCGAAAATTTGTGTCTGGCCCCACCAACAAAAACGATCACGAGCCGCCACTGCATTTAATTAAATGTTGCAGTTTTCTGACGCCGGGTCTGAGGTATACACTCACTTTTGCAGCTCTGCAGTTTGTCTCTGTCCAGCCGTAACTTAAATTATCTTTCAGAATTTCAACATTTTGTTTTCATTCTTTCTTCTTTTTCTTCTTCTTGCGTTCCCTCGCTATGACATCAGGTCGCTCGTGTGGTGTCGTGAGCCACAAGTGAAGCAAAGAATAGTACCACTGCGACCTACAAGGCATGTCGTAAGAGGTCACTAAGGTAGGACCTAGGAAAAGTACCCTAGTAAATAAAAAATGTCGCAGAAATCAGACGTGCTTGCCTACTTCTAGACGCATAATTGGCACAACATACAATCGTTCTTAGGCTCAGATCACATACAGATCACACAGAGTGGTTAACAAGCGGTCGGTATGGAGCGTTTAAAGATGTAAAAGAATTCCGACCTTGTCAGGGCGCCTGGTACAGCGCTTCTTACTGATTTTTGCGTTAAGATGTGCTTTCCTTTTTATCGTTTTCCCTCGCCATACAGGTGTATTATCCAACTTCAGAGGTACTAATATTTTTTTTAACATTCTCCTTCATTATCATTTGAAGCACTTGTTCTTTGATCGTTCACTGGTCGCTTTCATCTGTAGACCAACAAACTAGTTCAAAAGTTTCATGTGTGATGTAAATTTCTTTTCTATCAAATTTAATGTGACTGTTATCATGCAAGACCACTCGTTGTATACATTAAACCTATTAACATTTTAGAATACAGTACATTGAGAAGCAAAGAATCAAGTGGTTCGGCCATCTAATGAGAATAGAACTACATTTACTACCATTACGTGCCTACAATAATCGACAATCAGGACGCAGAGCACGAGGCAGGCCAAGAACACGATGGATAGATAACATTTCAGAATCCCTGCGAAAGCATGGACTGAAAACGTCAAGCGTAACACACCTGGCACAAGATAGAAAACTAAATCTCCCCACGGCGCTTCACGGAAAATGTGGTTAAGATAAGATAAGATAACATTTTAGAAGACAACAGATGAAATGGTTCGGTCACCTAATGAGATTGAAACCAGATCTATTACTATCTCGCGCTTATAACAACCGGAAACCTGGACACAGGGCCAGAAGAAGACAAAGGACTCGATGTATAGATAATATCGCATATATTCTGCGACATCGAAGACTAACTACAGATGCAACACACCTGGCACAGGATAGAAAATTGAAACTCCCCACGGCGGTTCACGGTATTTGGTGGGATTAGATAGAGCCAACTATAAACTACTGGGCCTTTGGGCTCAGGTAAGAATTATGGGAAATCAGACCCCAACTACACCACGTGACCTAGCATTCCAGTTTTGGTGTATATAGACGAATTCATTTTAAAATCAACACAAAATTCTAACTCGAAGTCATGTTATGCAACAAGTTAAGTTTAACAATAAGGAATATCAATATTATAAATATTTTCACCAATAAATAACCATAGACTCACCGAATTGAGTAAAATAGCAAAAAAGCTTGCAGTGTTCTATCAAATATCTGTAATATCCAGATCCCTTTTCTTATCTAGGTCAGGAATACCCGGCCAGTTGTCTGGCCTGTGCTAGAGCCTGGCTGTGGATTAGACAAGATAATATATTGTAATGCCGAACACTCTTCGGAGCACAGTTCCTATCCAATGCCATCTTTCCAAGATCTCTCCATTCTCTCCCCATTTTCTTGCATTCCGTTTCCAACTCTCGCCTCCGTGTTCCTGGGACTTCCCTTACTTCTATTACCCTAAGGGCTCCATCGGAGAGCCTTTCTCGTGATGCTATTTGGAGTCTTGAATCTGAAAAAATCAACCGTATGTTGCTGGGGCTCTCAAAGGAAGCAAAGAATAGTCGCGCTGTGACCTACAAGACATGTCATAAGAGACCACTAAGGTAGGACCTAGGAAAACTACCTAGTAAGTAAAAGCATTGCATAAATCCCATGCACTGACCTACTTGTAGGCGTGTAACTGGTACAGCGTAAATCGATCTTAGGCTCAGATCACATAAAAATCACAAAGAGTAATTTAACGAGTGGTCAGTATGGAATACTCGAAGAAGAAGTAGCACATCTACTTAATTATACTGTAGCCTAGTGTTTGGTTTGATTGGTCATAGTGGACACAGTAAAAGTTGAGTAACCAAAAAAGAGTTGACTTATGACTGTCCCAGTCATATTTGACTTATGACTATGTCTCAGCCATAGTTAACTTATGACTGTGTCTCAGTCATATTTGACTTATGACTGTGTCTCAGTCATTATTTGACTGATGACTGTGTCGCAGTCATATTTGACTTATGACTGTGTCTGTTAAATGACGGAGATCAGATCTACACCCAGAACAACACAAAATGCCCTTATTAGGGACGCCCCAGATCAACTCAAAATGCCTTTATCAGGGCCGCATCCAGACACTGATCAGACAAGCACAATATGCAACACACAGTCCACACCAGGACGAGTCCCATGCCACATGGCCACACCAAGAAAAAAGGTAAATACACCCTGATATAACCAACAAAGACACATGTCTTAGGTTGAAAGGAGCGTGCCTCGGCTATATAGAGGCGTAATCCCATACTGAACAAAACAAAACAAGGAAGATAAGAGTTTGAATCTGATAAATACTCGTAGATTGAATCTTGACCTCATATTTTCAGACATACAATACAAACTCACAGATTACAGATTCTGCAGCGTCTGCTACAGCCTATCTATCTGGTGTCAAAACAAATCAAGGTCTTCTGGGACTCAATGGTTCTGCTAAACGAGGGATCTGCAACACAACAACTGGAGCTCATGCAGAATCTATTTTACGTTGGTCGGCAAATGCAGGTTGGATGTTGTATGTTAGTAGAAAAGAATCTATTTTACGTTGGTCAGCAAGTGCAGGTTGGATGTTGTATGTTAGTTGTAGAATCTATTTTACGTTGGTAGTTTAATGTACCCTAACTTTTCCTAATACTTTTACGAAATGTAATAATAATTGTGAAAAAATTGTTTAGCTTTCGTTGTAAGTACAGATCTTTCTGAAATATTTGTTAGGTAAATCTACTGGGATTGTGACAACTACCAGGGTTACACATGCTACACCAGGGGCAGCGTATGCACATTCTGCTGAAAGAGACTGGGAGTCAGACAGGTAAGTGAAATTCCAAATCGCTCGTTAGCTAAGCAAATGAAATAGAGAACAGGTAGATTGCAGTATTTCCTTTTTGCATTTGCAGTCTGTTTGTTCCATTTTGCTGTAACCATCCATCCCAGTTATTTATCTCCCCCTCTTTCTTTCTCTCTCTCTCTCTCTCTCTCTCTCTCTCTGTATTTCGTACAGGATTTCGCCATGGAGTAGAGGTTAGGTACTCGTCTCTCGTGCCAAAGGTACCAGATTCGCTCCCTCGATGGAGTTATCAGAATATTTTTCGAGAGAATCCTGTTCTCAGTGTAGGTGAGATCGA
Organism: Arion vulgaris; assembly: GCA_020796225.1. Classification (NCBI taxonomy): domain Eukaryota; kingdom Metazoa; phylum Mollusca; class Gastropoda; order Stylommatophora; family Arionidae; genus Arion; species Arion vulgaris. Next base: position 59,779,484 of record CM036758.1, on the reverse strand, counting down.
GTTCCTAGTCCTATCGGAGACGGACGATAAAACGTAAGTCCCTGTTCAATTTGAGCACGTAAAAGAACGCTTGGCAGTTAAAAATCGAGAACAGCAGGCTGGAAAGCCGCTGCCTGGGCCAAACGCATTACTAATGATTAAAAAAATAAAATTCCTATATAAATATTTTAACCATCTTCAAAATTACACCGGGACCCTCGCCGGTGCTACGTGTAACCGTGTTTCTGCTAGACTGCTACTTCTTCTATATTGGATATTATTCTTTTATCCTTGGTCACTGCACCATAAAAAACTTGTAGCCGTGTATCCTATATCTTTGTTGTTCTGATCGAAATGCTTCCTCTATCCTTGGTCACGGTATCACACTGTAGTCGTGTTTTCTGTGCTAACTCTTCTCTTCAGTCTGCAACAACAACTACTATCCGAACTAACCACACTAACTCGACAACTATCACACTATAACATGGAATATAATTCAATTAAACGACCGTCAAAGATATTGTACCTCTATGTGAGAATCAATCTGATTCTCAACTTTTATTTATTCATTTACTTATTTCAATACAAATATACACATACATCCAAAATAATAAAAGTTCCTGAAAAGATGTAAATAAACAATTTAAAACACATAACAATGCACTTAACAATGTAAAATATAGCTACTAACTTATATTGTCAAATCTTCGCTAAGTAATATCTAATGCACCGATATCCTATTTCTAAAAATGTTCACAGTTCAACTTTACTTTGGCTTGCGAGGTCCTTAGAAAAAAACTTGTTCAGTCACAATACGTTATACCGCCTTCTAGCTAGGGTTGCTGTCATAATACTACACACGAAACTTGATATCTGCTAACTGGTTATAATAATATATTCTGTAAACTGGCTGACATCTCTCTCTCATGTTGTTATAGCCTCTCTGTCTGGTCTGGCCCTACCATTCAGTTTAAATCTACCGCCTAGTTTTCTACTCTGAAAAGTCCTCCGGTTCCAATGTAACCGGTTCACCAATTCTGAACAGTAACTCTGATTGGTAAAAATCTCCGTGGAGTTCTGCATCTAAGTCTTAGTTAGGCAACACTCTATGTCGGCCGTTCTGTTGGGTTATACGTATGGATTATGCTATCTATCTCTCTCTCTTGGGCTCTCTCTGTCGGCAACTCGGTTCAATTCTACTGTCTCGTTCTCTATTCCATTTAAAACTCGCAGCAGAGTTGTACTGCTCTATAATTCTTGTTACTATCTACTAAGTTCTTGTCGAAGTCTCTGCGTATCTCTGATCCCAGACTACCCTCACTGCCCCTGGGTACCTCTCTGATCTGATCTGTCTGAATGATCTGTGTGAATGATCTGTCCTAAAATAATCTGTTCTGTTTGAATGCTCTGAATCTTCAAATCCATTAAATTTATGGTATGGCATTTGTCTTTGTTTATAATCGATCATTGGCCTTAAGTACTCCACGGTCAAATCTACTAGTTGCAGGTTGGAAAAACCCAGTGGAATTGATATTCTGACCGGACAATCACCTAAGTGTTTCTAAAAAAAAAGAAAATAATTAACGTAAACGTGGCTGCAGGGGAAAGAAAAAAGCAGGGCAAAAAAGTTCAAACTCCCACTTACGAACAACCCCTTGCTAATGTATCTGGTCTGTTATTGTACGCTCACAGACTTGGTATACGGTTACCCTTTGTTCTATTGTAAATACATGCCTAGTTGGAGCTTGTGACTAAAATAAAAGAAGGGAAAAACCTGGTACCCTATTTCACTGCTACACTACGGAGTTCGTGTACTGCAGCTGAGATCTTCTTGTGTAGAAAAGAGATCGGAACACACATGGTTACTCCTCGAAGTGCAATGTTGATGGTTCTATCAATGAATCAATCAATTTCTCTCTCCTATGCTTTTTTATTCCCAATTGAGGATTGAATCTGATGATTAAAAGCATGAAGATTTGTAAGCTAGCTTTTTCTTCCAACATTTTTATACATCGACTTGTATACTTCTAAGTAGTTAGTGGTCAACCCGAGTCCATGCAATCTCCATACAGCTTGTCTTCGACTGACATGAGTGTACGCCCATGTGTTTCCTCTGTTCATTGTATGTTGGACACTTTTGCAGGATGTATATCTCAACCAACTCATTCCAAGTTTCTTATTTTAAGCTATCTCTTACAGCTCCTTCCAGCTCTTATCTATATCATTAATCTCTGCCTTCAAATTACTTCTCCGGGCGCAGTGGTTACCGAGGCTCAAATTTGGAGTGTAAAGAATAGAACCAGTGTTACCTGCCAGCATGTCGTAGAGGCGACTGAGGAAATTTGGCTGAAATCGGATGCAGTGCCCTAAACGTGTAAAGTCTATGTGTTTAGGGCCTACCAAACCAATGTGCATTTATCACGTTCTTGGCAAAGATCAAACATATCACAAAGTGATTAAAATGGGTCGTAAAGAACGAACGCAAGAGAGGAAGAAGAAGAAGACTTCAGGTGTATTTATATCTTGTTTTCCTCTCTTTCGTTTTCCATCAAGTTCAGAACTTGACAATTCTTGTTATATTACGAGATGTACCTTTAGATTTTTTTTGGGTGTCTTATACAGCGCCAGTCTTTTGTTCACCTCTTGAATTACTGTGATTGGTCTTCTCTACTACAGTTCATATGTAATTGTCTCAGACATTTAGAACTTGATTATCGCTTGCAGGATCAATTAAACAGACAAGCCAGAACATAAACTCAATTAGCATATTTTATTTCAGGTTGCCAGAAAGTTAGAATGAATAGTACAGATCTGAAAACTGTAGTGTAAGTACCGTTTAGTTTTTTTGTCTTACTGTTCGCAGCATTTTAAATGTCGATCTCTTTTATGTTTTTCGCTTAGAAACTTTATACGTTTGGCACTATTAATGTTCAATAACAATTTATAACTTTTATCGATTGATGCGAATCTCAACTTACATGCGAAGTCTCTGTAACAGTAAAATCTCATTGTTTTTAGTTGTAAGGTGCCAAAAGGTAGTGTAGTACAGATTGGAACCAATTAGAAACTCTGTAGCATTGTTCATGAGCAGAAAACTTTGCACTTTTGTGAATAACAATGTATCATTCAATCTCTAACTTACATGCGATCTCAGTGACCAGGGTCGTGCCGTGTTATGATACAAGAGGCAGCGCATCAGGCGGGACCGAAAGGGGATCGGCATAGCAAATAAATCAATATCACAGTTGAAGGTTATTTTAAGAAAAATTATTTAAGGGCGGCATTTCGAAGACTTGTATCATACTGAGAAAATATACCGTACGGTCCTCTCAGCGACAATACACGAACTCCGTAACACCGGCGGAGTGTTTACAATATAATATTGAAGTTGGTAAATATTTGTGTATAAACTATTTGATAATCTGTTTTCATGAATTTTGTCCGGGCGACAGTTACTCTTATCAATTTTCAACTTCCACTGGTACTTTCTTTTACGTGTGATTCTTGATCGAAGGACTAGAAACTCGATCTCCCCTACATTGAGACCAGGAAGCTGTAGAGTAAATATCTCTTTAGCTCCACTCGCATCGAATATCTCATGAGCGAGAGACAAGCACCATACTTCCACGGTTACTTTCTTTTACGTGTGAATCTTGATCGAAGGACTAGAAACTTGATCTCCCCTACATTGAAACCAGGAAGCTGTAAAGTAAATATCCCTATACCTCCATCGAATCGAGTGGAGTATCTCATGAGCGAGAGACAAGCACTATACTTCCACGCCACAAAGTATGAGAATAAAACCTAATCGACTGCCACTTTTTGCCTACAACATTAGAAGGTCTGGCATAACAGAGCACAAGGAAGGCCAAGAGGTAGATGAATAGACATCTTCATCAAATTGCTTGTCTTGAGCAGAACTTTGCCACCCTAACAGTCCTTCAAAATTTCTCTCTCCCATAGTCCAGATGTCACGCCTCTGCAGCCATCGTGCTCAAATACTCATCTTTCTCGTGGTCTCCCACATTTCCCTTTGCCTAAATTTCTCCTTCCATAATGGTTTTCACCAACCCGTCCTGTCTCTTTGAAATGAATGAAAATCGTGGCATATCCTTTACGAGACGTAGCCATCAACCACAGTAAACGAGTCGTTGATTTTCTAGGCATCACTTTTACGTTCAGTAGTTTACTATTGTTTTCTGAACGGTGAGGTCTATTTTTAACTTTCGTAAAAATCCGACGGAAAGTAATTTGCTTCCAAACTGCCTGCCGCTGAATTTGAACCAGGCACGTTTGGGTTATGATGGTGCTCACTACCGCAAACTTACCGCTACAGTTTATACGTCGAAAGCGTTTCAATTTACTCATTATTATTTGAAGCATCAGCCTGTTTTTTTATATTTTTAAATAAAATTAAAAAGGATGTATACTCTTACCGAGAGCCGCTGTAGCGTAGTTGTTAGTGAACTCGCTTCGCAAGGTTGGTGGTCTGGGTTCAGCTCCCGCAATGCGCGTGGAATTTTTCCCGACCGCGACGGCTCTCAGGTCGACCCAGCCTCAACTGGGTACCAGACATGCTCTGCAAAAGTAAAGGCGGCTGGCGTGATGCTGACCACATCACCCATCGTGTGCCAACGGTCAATGAAAAATACAGGCCTAACACTGTATTGACCTATATACCACGAGGTATGAAAGGGTTCCTTTACTTTTTTTTACTTTTATACTCTTACCAATTCGATTTTAAGTTTCTTTTGATTAAGTATCAGAGAACCATTTCATATTTCAAAACGTGCAGAATTGAATGCTCTCTTTCATAAATGCACCTTCTGTTTTTCTACAGAGAATTATCCACAAACAGCATGAAATAAATCTTGCATATAATTATGTTTCTATTTAATGCTTGCGATTTAGAAGTGGCTTTTGGGGAAATTGGTAATGTTAGAAAGGTTTGTCGGGAGGTTGTACGTACTGTAAGAGTTAAGAGACGTTTTAAAGGGTTTTAAAGTTGAAGCACTGACTTCATTGCACCGACCATATGGCTCGGTCCTTCTTCGCAGAAATGGCACGCCACCTGCCGAGAGTATTGCACAAAGCACGAACTCTGTAGTTCCGGCAACAATCCTAGGGTCTCTGGAAAAAACTGCACTTATGAACGGAAGGCCGTGGTCTGGATTCGAACCCACGATCTTAGCAATGTTTTCACCTGATCGTCAATGTTTCAAAGAACATTTATCAAGTACTAAACACTTAGAAGAAGCACATAAACATATAACTAACTTGAATACACGTAACACATTTGTGCTAATGTCTTTCATGTCATTTATTTGGTTAGATAATGTATGTATTTTTTATTTAATATTCCTGTGATCGATGAAGGTATGTTGTATTAATGTGCAATTTCTTTGTTTGAAAGTTTCGAGCTGAACAGAACATAGTGCGCTGCATTCAGTCACCAATCGAATAAGGGTTTAAATCATAGTACAATCGACATCTTCGTTCTTCTCAAACGAAAATAATTATCAACAGACTTTATGTATAAAGCGAAAAATTAGAATCGTCACCGGAGCAACCAAGCAAGTGCTCTGATCTCGGAAATGTATTCATATTTAAAGAGACTTGGCGCTTATGGGAGAGTTGTTAGTAGAATGATATAGATCCTCGAACCGGTTTGCTAATTAAAGCCGAAGGATTGACTTCATTGCACCGGGTTTTACCCCATACGGCTCGGTCCCTCTCCGCAGAAATGGCACGCCACCTCCTGGAGTATTGCACAAGCACGAACTCCGTAGCTCCAGCAACAATCCTAGGGGTCTCTGGAAAACAACTGCACTCGTGAACAGAATGGCGCAGTCCGGATTCGAACCCATGACCTTCGACTCCAAGGCAAAGGGCTTAACCACTTAGCCACAGCGACCCCTTAAAGTTTGCTAACTGTTCCGTTCTGTCTGGTTTCCTAAAGGTCTATCTTTCTTACCTTAACAACTCGACGTCCATGGAGAAGATGGAGGTCAAAGTTTAGGAGACTGCCGAGTTATCAGAAACATTTCCTCTCTCGAAACACAAATATGTGTACTTAAGCCCAGTGGCGGCTCGTGGTCATTTTCTTGGTGGCGCCAGACACAATTTTCAGGAAAATCATGGTTTTGGAGTATTTACTATTATTTGTCTAAACCGGAAGTTATCCCCCTTTCGATTTTGGTGGGGCCTGGCCCCTTGTCCTTAATACGAGCCGCCCCTGCTTGAACCTAATCTTCCCAGTATGATATTCTCAGAGATTCAGACTAATGCATACAGAGCCTGTAGTATAGGCGTCAACGTCAGCTATCGTATAGGATAATAACATATCTAGCATACACAAACTTCATGATAGCAATTAAAGAGTATATTATGTAACATCTTATAGGACGTTCTAATTGCTAACGACACAAAAACTTACTTATTTCTTGCCTCTATGAATTTTTTTCATTTTTATTTGAAGCATCAGCCAGTTTTTTTTTTTTATTTTGGAATAAAATAAAATATGATGTGTGCTCATACCAATTCTTCTTCTTCTTTACGTTCGTTCTTTACGACCAATTTTAATCGCTCTTTGTGATATGTTTGATCTTTGCTAAGAACGTGTATACGTTGCACATTGGTTTGGTAGGCCCTAAACGACCTAGACTTCTAGGACACGTGCATCCGATTTCAGTAAATCCTCCTTAGTCGCCTCTTACGACATGCATGGCAGGTAACAGTGGTTCTATTCTTTACACCCCAAATTTGGGCCCCGGTAACCACTAGGGTGGTTTCTCAATGTAATTCAAACAAGGTTCTGTTCCAACTTTCTTTCTTCCGGACCTCGTCGCTTTTTCCAGAAACCACTAGCTCTTTCCACGCTTAAGCCGCACACTGCGCACGGCGGAAGTCCGTTGCACGCTTTAAGCCGCACACTGCGCCACGGCGGAAGTCCGTTGCACGCTTTAAGCCGCACGCTGCGCCACGGCGGAAGTCCGTTGCACGCTTTAAGCCGCACACTGCGCGCATGAGTTGCTTCCCTTATAAGTAGTTTTCTAGTTTTACTTCTACTATTTTACTTATACTACTTTTTAACCTTGTTATTCTATTGGGTTGTTCAGTTTTATTCAATTTAGTATATAATAATATATATATGTTTATTTATTGACGAGTAGTTGGGATCGTAATTAAACAATTTTTTTTTGCGTCCCCTGAATTAACTGCTTAACAATTGAGGAAATAAATGGGCATGGAAAGAGCTAGAATTGTTTCCGGAGCCACGGGTTTCGTGATTTGTGCAATTCTCTAGACAGAAGGCGTGTCATTTCTGCGGAGTGGGACCGAGCCATATGGGGTACATCCCGATGCAATGATGGCAATCCTCCAGCTTTATACCATTAAATAAAAATTTTAAGTAATGCTGTATTCATGTCTTATAAATGTATCCCAAAAAAATTGATGAATGTAGCGCTAAATTTCGAAAGCACCAGGCTGGTGAACAGCAAAAAACCAAAAACACTCCAAATACACTCTTTAAAGTTTCTCTAAAATGCTTAGTTACAGGCACCACGTGCTTGAATTCTTTTGCGTTACACTGTCAATGTGTGCTGTAACAATACAGAAAAAACTCACGTAACCGAGAATATTACTGCTGACTCGCAGAGAAAAAGAAGCCGTGCGAAAGGACAAAACACAGAACAATCACATCCCCAACCACGACCACACGTGCTCCAGATTTGTTATCCATAATTTGACTCTGCTGACACCTCTTCCACATATTTATCAATCCCTTGTCACCATCGTCTGCGATCAACAAAAATTTTTATTATTAATATTATGCATGAGGATCATGGAATGTATATCAGAGCTTGTTTGTAAAAACTTAACAACGTCTACACGATCTGTCTCAGAAATGGGAATAACATCAGTTAAGAAGATCCCATCCCAGATACCAGTGTCCTGGTGAGAACGAATCTTATTAATAGTAATGCCAGCTTTAATTGTTACAAACAAGTGTAGATAGACAGAGCTAAAACCGATAACAAGACAGAAATTCACAAGTTTCTGGAGTTCCTCATATTTTTGTTGCCAATTTTTGGCACAAACGTAATAAAACTAATACTAGGGCAATCTCTTATTGCATAAGGTTGATAACCTTGCAGGTTAAAAAGCTATCTGTTTGATAATGTGGATGTCTTAAACAGGGCAGTGCCAGCCTCAGAGAAAGATTGTGAAGATATCGCTCTACAGCTTGTCGTACGGAACAGTGATATTAACGTGAGTACTTGATATGTATATCAATTTTTAGGAAGAAAGTTGGGTAGAGAGGTTAGGGAAATGAAGAAACATGACCAAGCGGTATGTGAAGAGAAACAATTTTGCCCGAATCTTATCATCATCATCATCAAATAGATTGTCCTGAGCAGAAGTTTGCCACCCTAACAGTCCTTCGGAATTTCTCTTTCTCATAGGTTAGATGTTATGTTATGTTATGTTATGCGATCGACGTCACGGCACATTGGGCATCCCATGCATGCTCTGTCATAGGTTAGATGTTCCACCTCTTCAGTCGTTATGCTCAAATCAGCAGTTACTTCCTGAATCAATCTTCTCCCTCGTCATCCTCTTCTCCTCTTTGCCAGGATGCTTCCTTCCATGATGGTCTTCTCCAACCCTTTGTGACTCTTTATATTTCCAAAATACTTCAATGTTCTCATTTTTATTTGCAGCATCAGCCAGTTTTCTTTGATTTTGAATTCTTTCTGGATAGATCTATTCTTCTCTTCACTGTCCATGATATACGGATATAAGAATCATATATCACAGTTTTTGTGGTTTCTATGGGCTCCCTTTACCCGCTATGCTTTTCAAGCGTAGTCGTGGCGCCTAATATGGCGCCTGATCGAGTGTACGTGAAGGCTAGCTTTCTTCATTTCATTGCCTCTCGCTATTTAGGTTAGCCTTTCGTTGACTTCAGAAGTACTTGTAATTTTGACTAATACGTGTGTCCATGTGTAGCTGGGGCTCACAAGGGGAGCAAAGAATAGTAATACTACCACCTACAAAGCATATTGTAAGAGGCAACTGAGGTAGGGGCGTAGGTAAGCTACCCTAGTAAATAAAAAGCATCACAGAAGTCGGATGTACTGGCCTACTTGTAGGCGCAAAATTTTTCACGACGTACAATCGCTCTTAGGTTCAGATCACATACAAATCACAAAAAGTTGTTAGCAAGTGATCGATATGGAGCATTCAAAGAAGAAGAAGAAGACCATTAAGGATCGGAACACTGTATTGCACACTGATAATTTCTTTGGGATCAAGCTGGTTTCGAACCCCGTAATGCCATTAATGCTGTGCGTTATCAAATCCGCTCTCGAGGATCCTAATTATTACAGTCAAATTTGCATCTCGTCCTCCATATTCTTCTCTCCATATATTGAACAGTTAATTCTTTCTTTCTCGAATCATGTTTGCCTCACAGCGTCAGGTCAAGAAGAAATTTCTAAAACGAACCCTTGTATGCGCTTCGTAGATAGTCTCTTTCGTCGCCTCTGTTATCTCTGAGGTCCATCTTTTGTGTGGCCGGCCTTTGCTTTGTACCCATTGTATCGGAGCAGCATTCTCTTTAAGGTGCACTGTCTGTTGGTAATCTGCTTATGTAGCCTAACCATTTAATCTGTTGTTTCTTGATGAAGTCTAGTACTGATGTTGTACACACTTTTTCCTGATGTCTTCATTTCTCAACCGGTCTCTTCTTTTTACACCCAGCATTCTGCGTTGACACTTCATCTCTGTTGTGACCAGTTTTCTTCTATCATTTGTTGTCACTGTCCAGGTTTGGCACTGGTAACATAATGTGGGGAGAAAGCAGTTAATTAAACTATCAAATAAAAGGAAACATTTCTCAATAATGCTATTGTCAAACTCAGCGCAAGTTTCTAATCAAATCGGAGATGGACGATAAAACGTTGATCTCGTGTATATATTGAGCAGTAAAAGAACAATTGACAGTTCAAAATCCAGACGATCAGGTTTACAAATTTGCTTCCCGGGCAAAATTAAATAGAAATATTTTTAAAGTAAAATTCCTACAATATATTTTCACCATCTTTTAATTATACATCTAATGACCCTGGCTGGTGCTACGGAGCTCACGCAATACCGCTGATATATTCCTCTGTTAGAAAAAGATTGGAGCACAAATGGTTACTCACCAAAGTACACTGATGATGATCTTATCAATAAATCAATCAATAAATAAATCAAGCCTAGCACTGACGTCAAAGTTCTGATAAGCATACATCGAAAGATTGGACACACCATCAGGAAACAATTGAAGGACATATCATGTTGTTGACGGAAGCCCACATGGAACATACATGAGGCCTTACAGGAGGAGGTCAGAACTATGAAAGTCTCGTGAACCGAACTGAAGAAATGGATTCCGAATATAATTATCAGGCACCTTGACCACGCTTAAATTTATAGAGGGCGAACGTAAGAAGAAGGTGGCGATTGATTGGATACAAACTGAGGAAACCCTCTGACAGCATCACGAGACAGGCTCTACGATTGAACCTCAGGGCAATAGAAGTAAGGGAAGACCTAGGAGCAGCTGGAGAAGGGAGTTGGAAACGGAATACAAGTAAATGGGGAGAGGGGAGATTTATAGAAAAGATAGCGTTGGATAGGCGGGCTTGGAAGACCTTGATTGCGGACCTATGCTTCCCTAGGGGCAAAGGGTGAAGAAGAACACAAGAAGAAGAATATAGTTAACACGTTTTTGTCAATGAGACTATTTTGTTATTTCATGCTTTTCTCTACATATCTACTTTAGTTCTCTGTTTTCATGTCTTTTTAATTCTATTTCACTTCTATTTCTTCAACAAAGGTAATAATGGGCGGTGGTCGAGCGAATTTTTACCCTGAAGGTTATCCAGATCCCAACCACGACCCAACCTTTAACACAACAAAAGCAAGCAGACTAGACAATAGAAATCTGGTCGAGGTAAGGTTTACCCGGTACAGATACATTATTTTCTTTTGTTTTTACATCTTTCTTTCTATTATCCTACTCTGCAGTATTTTTAGCGTTAGGCGTAGCATGTTTAACTGATGATAGGTTTCCGAGATAGTGCACACCCAGTCGCTTGATATGGTGTAGTAGGTTTAACTGATGATAGGTTTCCGAGATAGTGCACCCCAGTCGCTTGATATGGTGTAGTAGGTTTAACTGATGATAGGTTTCCGAGATAGTGCACCCCAGTTGCTTGATACGGTGTAGTAGGTTTAACTGATGATCGGTTTCGAGATAGTCACCCCAGTTGCTTGATATGGTGTAGTAGGTTTAACTGATGATAGGTTTCGAGATAGTGACACCCAGTCGCTTGATATGGTGTAGTAGGTTTAACTGATGATAGGTTTCCGAGATAGTGCACCCCAGTCGCTTGATATGGTGTAGTAGGTTTAACTGATGATAGGTTTCGAGATAGTGCACCCAGTCGCTTGATATGGTGTAGTAGGTTTAACTGATGATAGGTTTCCGAGATAGTGCACCCCAGTCGCTTGATATGGTGTAGTAGGTTTAACTGATGATAGGTTTCGAGATAGTGCACCCCAGTCGCTTGATATGGTGTAGCAGGTTTAACTGATGATAGGTTTCCGAGATAGTGCAATCCCAGTCGTTTGATATGCTGTGATATTGTGGAGTTTTAAGATGTATGTAACCCCATCTATCCATCTTTTTCTTGGTCTGCCCCATTCCACTTGATGATTACATTTTCAGGTTGTACGCTCTTGCAACTGGTGTATTCGGGTTCATTCTCACCAAGTGGCCGAACCATTTGAGTCTCTGTTTTTCAATGAATCTAATAGCATGTGCTGTTCCGACTGTTCTTCTAATTTCCTCATTTCTTATATGGTCTCTTCTTGTTTTATTTACAGGTTCCTTAAGCATCTCATTTCACAGGTGGTAATTTTCCTTTCTTGTGCTTTAGTTAGTGCCCATGTTTGGCACTGGTAACACAGTATGAAGATTGCATTTATAATCTGTCTTTTAGTATGTCTCCATTGTGTTTACATAATATAATGTAGCCACCTATGGTAAGTAACGCAGATATCACCCTGGAATCTAAAATGATAACAATAACAGGGCAGTTCACATATTTAGGTAGAAATTTTGATTGCACATGAAATGTTAAAAACAAATTATGATACGAATTGACAACACAACATCAGCTTTTAAAAGTCTAAATACTGCAAGTTATTTAGTATTAAAACTAAATTACGATTTTTTAATTCAAATGTTGTATCAATCCTAACATATGCCAGCGAGAGTTGACTAAAGATATAGAAAGCAAGTTGAAAGCATTTGAAAACAGATGTCTGCGAAAAATAATGAACATAAAATTGAATGAATTCAGGAGAAGTGATGAAATCAGAGAAATGTCTGGTCAACCACTAGTACAACTGTTATAAGAAAGAGAAGATGAAGATATGTTGGACACATCGTGAGAAGAAAGGATCAACGAATATCAAAGCAGGCATTGAAGTGGGATGCAAAGGGTTCAAAAGAGAGGTCGACCTAAGGAGACCCTGAAACGAACTTTGCAGAGAAAGGCAAGAAATATCGGTCTCAGTTCAATGGAGGAGATTGAGCGAGTTGCCAGATCGGTATGGAAAAATTGCTTTCAGGCCCTATGTAACGTATAACGGTACGAGAGGTATTATTATTATTATTGTGATTACATGAGGGTAAAATTATGTTAAACTCTGAATATACGCACACTTATATGTTGTTGTTACATGCTGTCTTTCATAATAAAATGTTAATGCGGGCTATTTGAATAAAATATGATGTTTCATATGTTAATCGCCGGATAGCATAGAAGGATATTTATGTTTCCCTTTGATGTTTTGGCTCGTGAGAGCTTGCCCGAAAATTTATACCGCCAGAATGGTTTGACCACAGCCAACTCTGATGTTTGGCTGAATATCTGATCGGGATTCCATGATCTATTTTTCGTTTGGGGGCTGGAATTTATATATGTTTGATAGAACACTGCAAGTTTTTTTTGCAATTTACTTAATTCTATGTAAAAAAAAAAAAAAGTAAAGGAACCCTTTCATACCTCGTGGTATATAGGTCAATACAGTGTTAGGACTGTATTTTTCATTGACGTCGGCACACGATGGGTGATGTGGTCAGCATCACGCCGGCCACCTTTACTTTCCCAGAGCATGTCTGGTACCCAGTTGAGGCTGGGTCGACCTGAAGCCGTCGCGGTCGGGAAAAATTCCACGCACATTGCTGGAGCTGAATCCAGACCACCAGCCTTGCGAAGCGAGTTCACCAACAACTACGCTACAGCGGCTCTCCACTTAATTCTATGTCTCTATGGTTATTCATTTCTGAAATATATTCAGAATACTGATATTCCTTATTGTTAAACTGAACTTGTTACGTAATATAACCTTGATTTAACATGTTGTGTTGATTTTAACATGAATTTGTCTTTATACAACAATACTGGAGTGCGAGGTCACGTGACCCATCGCTACCTGATTTTCCATAATTTTTACCGAAGTCCGCCGGCAGTATGAGTTTATAGTAGGCTGTGGGTTTGGCATAGGGCGTGTCGTACTATGAGAGTTAAGAAACTTAACATTGTTATATAAACAATAATATCTCTAGTCGGTGTCAAAGTAGAATAGTTTCTATCAAAATGTCTTTTTTCAATCAGCTAAAAAGGTTACATACAAAAAACGCATATTTTTGTGTGACTAGTGATCACAAAGTGATGAAATCACCATTCTACACTGTCAAAATGCAATGTACGAACATCTAAATATCTGAGGTGGTCAGACCAAGTCAGATCAGATTTGGAGAAAATCGTGGTGGAGGCTGCGGTAATACTGAGTAAATGGTGGATTAAACAAAAGCATGTATATGCAGTATTAAAAAGTAATTAAAATGAATGATTGAATGTGAAAATAAACAGCACTCAACGTTTCTACCATCGGCCTTTATTTGTGTCGATTTGTTATCTTGATAAAAGTCTATGGCCGAAACGTCGAGTGCAGTTTATTTTCATGTTCAATCATTCATTTTTCATTACTTATGTAATACTGACATCTTTATTTAAAATACATTATCAACATCACCTTTAACATATTTCTCACATTCAGCAATACCATTGTCGATACTTTTCTAATATATTAATTTATGTGTATGTTCATATTTCATTGTTTGATGGTGATCTTCAATGTCAACTAATATTCTGTTATGCCTTCACTTGTTCAGGAATGGAAGTCCGAGAAGAAAGCAAGAAACGCTAATCATCAATTTGTATATGATAAGGCTGGTCTGGATAAAGTTGATGTCTCAAAGACGAACTATCTGTTAGGTACATTCTTTCTTCTCCTTCTTCTTCTTTTCCCTTCGCCTAAAAGGATGCATATGTCCTCAACAAAGGTTCTGCAAGCTCTTATACGCTTGATTGAGATGTATTTTAACTCTTAGTAAACCAGGGCAAAAATCAAGTTTTTACAAGTAATTTGTTTTTAGAATAAAAAAATGCCTTTAGTGTGGCTCCTGGTAAAAAGGTGTCCAACCCAAAGCCACGTAGTTTGGCGTTTAGTCCACAAGGAGTTAAATAGCTGCCTGTTTTTACAGAGTTGGGTAGCTAATCCCACGTCAAACCTCCGCTATCGCCGTATACGGCATATGCTTGATAATAAAGGTTTTATTCTTTACCACGAATTCGGGGCCCGATAACCAAACGGGCGTCCGATAACCAAACGGGCGTCCGATAACCAAACGGGCGTCCGATAACCAAACGGGCGTCCGATAACCAAACGGGCGTCCGATTTGTATTGTCTGTCGTCATTAACTTTTCATCGGACAGGACAGACATATAGGCGCATTCACTGAGAAGGACAGACATATAGGCGCATTCACTGAGATTCTCACCGTCTATATTGCCATCAGATCTCATATCAGACATGTATGCACATACACTGTTTCTCATGCTTCCTCTCCGGAATCGAACCCTAATTCTCCGTTGCAAGTCACACGGTGGGCATGTCACGTACCATCGACATTTGATAGGGAAACGTTTGAAATATGCGTCGCCTGCACATGAAGCCACGCGATCAGCGCAAAGTTATCCAGAGACACCAGTGGGACGCCGCACCCCGCAAAGGGCAGCGGCGATTATGTAAATTCTTTACACTGTCTATTATGTTATCTTGTATTGCTTGTATGTTAGATAATGTACGTGCATACAACAAGTATCTTCTTATGTTAGATAATGTACGTGCACACAACCAACTTATATTATCTAATACAATCTCCCGTGAGCAGCCGCGGTCCACAAGGTGATCAAATAATAGTACCACTGCGACCTACAAGGCATGCCGTAAGAGGCATCAGAGGTAGGGGTCTAGGGTAGCTCCAGTAGTAGCTAAAAATCGTCGCAGAAATGAGTTGGCCTACTTGTAGGCGCATAACGCGCAACGTACAATCGCTATTTGGTTCAGATCACATGCAGATCACATGCAGATCACATGCAGATCACATGCAGATCACAGGCAGATCACAGGCAGATCACATGCAGATCACATGCAGATCACATGCAGATCACATGCAGATCACATGCAGATCACAGGCAGATCACATCAGATCACATGCAGATCACAGGCAGATCACAGT
The DNA here is from genome assembly GCA_020796225.1 of Arion vulgaris. Classification (NCBI taxonomy): domain Eukaryota; kingdom Metazoa; phylum Mollusca; class Gastropoda; order Stylommatophora; family Arionidae; genus Arion; species Arion vulgaris. Next base: position 59,763,793 of record CM036758.1, on the reverse strand, counting down.
AGCAGATCACATGGCAGATCACATGCAGATCACATGCAGATCACATGCAGATCACATGCAGATCACAGCAGATCACATGCAGATCACAGCAGACTGCAGATCACAGGCAGATCACATCGCAGATCACATGCAGATCACATGCAGATCACATGCAGATCACATGCAGATCACATGCAGATCACATGCAGATCACATGCAGATCACATGCAGATCACATGCAGATCACATGCAGATCACATGCAGATCACATGCAGATCACATGCAGATCACAGGCAGATCACAGGCAGATCACATGCAGATCACATAGATACAGATCATGCAGTCATGCAGATCACATGTCAGATCACATGCAGATCACATGCAGATCACATGCAGATCGCACATGGGGATCACATGCAGATCCAGTAAGCAGATCACATGCAGATCACATGCAGATCATGGTCAGATCACATGCAGATCACATGCAGATCACAAAGAGTGGTTAACAAGTGGTCGATGTTGCGCGTTCGAAGAAGAAGAAGAAGAAGAAGAAGAAGAAGAAGAAGATCTAATACAATCTAGAGGAATTATATAATCGAAAATATTTTTATCTATATAAGATATCATGTGTATTAGAAGAACTGCAGGTGTAACAATGACAGAAAATCCTGGCATATTCTTTACAGGACGTAGCCATCAACAACATTAAACGAGCCGTCGATTTTCTAGGCACCACTTATACGCTCGAGAGATGCGGTAGCGTAGTTGTTAGTGAACTTGTTTCTCAAGGCTGGTGGTCTGGGTTCAACTCCCGCAGTGTGCGTGGAATTTTTCCCGAAAGCGACGGCTCACAGGTCGACCCAGCCTCAACTGGGTACCAGACATGCTCTGGGAAAGTAAAGGCGGCTGGCGTGATGCTGACCACATCCTCCATCGTGTGTCGACGGTCAATTAAAAATATAAGCCTAACACTGTATTGCGCTATATACCACGAGGTATGAAAGGGTCACTTTACTTTTACTTATTTTTGTACTTATACGCTCAGTAGTTTGCCATTGCTTTCTGAACGGTGAGGGCAATTTTTACAGTCGTAAAAAAATCCTAATAACCTAATTTGCTTCCAAACACGCCTACCGCGGAGTTTGAACCAGGAACGCTTGGGCTGCTATCGAGCTCACTACCACCTAAGCTACAGACGCTCACAATAGGAGACAAAATTGGAAAGGAAGAAATCAGAAGACTGAATATGAAACCAGTCATGCAATTCATAAAAGAACAACAGAGTAAATGGTTTGGACACCTGATAAGAATGCCTTGGTATCGCCTACCACAGAGGGCAACACAGAAAAAGTATAATGAGTACAGAGTAAGAGGAAGACCACGCAAAAGAAGCAGTGACGGCATCAAGAATAATTTTAAGAAAATTAATAACAGCTTACACAGTGCATTAGAACTAAGCACACACATGATCGCTACACCCTTCTATCAACACTGCTATAAAAAAAAAAGTAAATGGTGGAAGAGAAGAAGAAGAATCTAATCAGATCTTGTCTGTCTGTCTTTCTGTCGGTCTATCCGTCAGTGTATTTGTCTTCCTATCTGTCTGTGTATCTATCTTTATGTCTATCTGTCTATATATGTAATCTATCTATCACTCTATCTATCTCTATATATGTCTGTATGACTGTTGTTTAACCATCGATCTAACCATCCATCTATCTGCGTGCATGTCTGCCTATTTCTTCATCCATCTATCTATTTATTTCTCTATCTATAAATCTATCTACCTGTTTACCTATCTACTTTACCTATTCCATAAGTCATTAATAACAAGTAACTGCTTACCTAAGTAGAAGCTACTAATCAATCACATTTATGCATGTAAATACCTAATGAAATGTTTAATGTACCACCCACCGTCCAGGTCTGTTCAAGCAATCACATATGTCTTATGAGGTTGTCAGAAACGCCACTCAAGAGCCTTCCCTAACAGACATGGTGGAGAAGGCTATTGGAATACTAAGCAAGAATAAAAACGGGTTTTTCCTTCTTGTAGAAGGCAAGTAACTTTCTGAATGTTACTACTAGTACATCCACTACTACTATTACTACTACAACAACTACAATTTTTACTACTATTTTTGAAGGAATTTTAATTTTAATAAATACGAGACTTACATACGAGCTAAATATCTTAAGGACATGCTGGCGTACATCTGGATGAAATTGTGCATCCTCTTGTGTGATCATCATCAAGGTGCGTATCCTTTATAGGACGCTCACTCTGAAATTCACTCTGTCTCTAGCCAGTTCACCCACTTCGTCGATGGTCATATTCATGGTTTCTTTAATATCTTGTAGCCATCTTCTACTTGGTCTGCCTGTGCATCCTGGGACCCTGCCCTCTAATATTGTTCTTTCCAGGCCGTCGTGACGCTTGATGTGACCAAAGTATCTAATTTTTCTGTATAGTATGTTGCTTATCAGCCAATTCTCTTTAACATAAGCTTGTGTGTTACATTGGCATAATCGATAGTCATGCTCTATTTACTGTATCATCAGCATTATAATGTTACATGCCGATTAGTGATGGGATTATTGACACAGTGTATCATCAGAACAGACAATTAGTTCGAATTCTGACTACAATTTTCTCTCTCTGCCTTTCTCTCTCTCGTTGCAATTACCTTTGTCAGTAGCCACTATGTGTTTTAAATATAATCGTCTGATGACATGCCATAAAAATAGTAATTATATGTTTCTGCCCTTGGTGATTTGATTCCTGTCTTCTCTGTCTTGGACTTTCTCGGCACATTAACATCACCGGTACATTTAATGTGCTAAAGGGCAGGCCTAAAACTTATTAATATTTTAGTTCATGGTGGTTGGATCCCATCCCCCTGTAGTCATAAAATAGTTTCTTTTTAGAAATAACACAACAAGAAAATATAATGTTATATTATGTTACAAATTAAATTTAACGTTAAGAAATATCAGTATTATTAACACTTTTCATCAATAAATTTACCATGTACTCTTAACATTCTCTACAATTTCAATTTTTTTCGATCCAGAAGCACTTGAGCTGAAAGCTCTTCGGCTCGTGTCATGGACATCGTAACCCTTCGGTTCGGTGCAACGAACACCGTAAATCTGGGGAGCCTGTAGCTTTTCTGCCAGTCCGCGGAGTTGAGCCCGCACATACAGAGGACTTGTCACCCGTAGTCCAACGCTCTACGAACACAGTGGGCACACAATTTCAATAAAGCTTACAGTATTCTATCAAACATATAGCAAGGGAAAAGAGCAGGAGACCTAGATGGATGTGTTCTTAAAACTATCGTCTGTATGGCTAGGCAATGGGTACCGTACGAAATAAAGTTTGTGGTTCGAATCCTGTCTATGGTAATATTTTTTTTCTGGAAGCCCCGTTCTTGTTCACCGTCTATTTATTGATCATATCAAAATGATATAAAAGTATGTCCGCATCAACGGGAATTTCCGATTTCTCGACTGAGCTATACGGCTTTATGTAACCGTAGGCCATTGCTGGATAAAGTGTAAACCCTTCTTCATAAAAATTATAAATCTTCATTAGTAGAGCAATTCTACAGTTAAAGTGCTACTCTAATACTAAATATTTTGTTTTTCTATGTTTAAGGAGGTCGTATTGACCACGGTCACCATGACACACAAGCATCTCTGTCCTTACATGAAGTAGTTGCATTTGCTGATGCAGTGGAGATGGCTACAAGGATAACCAGTAAATCTGAAACTTTAATGGTGGTTACAGCAGATCATTCTCATGTAATGAGCATCGCAGGCTACGCTTCAAGAGGCAATCCTATTTTAGGTATGTTAACCTAATCGTGGTGGCATCTGTGGTCTAGGGGATAGTGACTCGGTCTATTAACCCCGACGTTCTGAGTTCGAATGATGCTGCGGACAGTTTGGTTGCAAATTGTTTCGCCTGGATTTTTACAAAGGACGATGGCACCACCCGTTCAGAAAGCAATGGCAAACTACTGAACATAATAATGCCTAGAAAAATCACAAACATCGTTAAAAAGCTGGGGTTGATTCGCAAAGTCTTGTAATGGATATGCAATTAACTTTTTAACGTAATCGTACTGTTGTCTAGGGACAGGGCCGTGCCATGCTATGATACATAGAGGTGGTCGCATCAGACGATACCGTAAGGGGGCGGCATAAACAGCAAAATTGAAATCACGATTGAAGATTATTTTTAAGAAAAAATATTTAAGGGGCGGCATATTGAAGACTTGCACCATACTGAGAAAATATACCGCACGTTCCTGTCTAGGGAAACTACCCTAGCAAATGAAAAGCATTGCAGAAATCGGATCTGCTGACTTATTTGTAGGCGGATAACTGGAACAACGTACAATCGCTCTTATGCTCAGATCACATAGAAATCACACAGAGTGGTTTAATAAGTGGTCGATATGGAAAGTTGGAAGAAGAAGAAGTACTGTTGTGATTATCAACTCCAGATTTATTTGGTAAACCAACTGAAATTAAAAAACGGGTAGCGGGGTAGAGATAAACCTCTATCAAAGGAGATGTAAAAGGCGCCTACATCCCTCTAGTCTACGGGACACTCTTGGGCACGGTGGAGTACCGTTTAGCTCCCCGGCTGGGTCTCGTGGAAGCCATGGGAGCAGGTGGTGGATGAGTGGGGGACTTTGCAGCCGAGAGAGTGTCAACTGTTATGGTTTCATAACTCGTGATGGTAAGCAGAGAATCTCTGTAATAGAGACAATGGTTACGGTCATGGACCAGTATGGTCACTGCCAGGAAGGTAGGCAGAGAATCTCTGTAATAGAGACAATGGTTACGGTAAGCAGAGAATCTCTGTAATAGAGACAATGGTTACGGTCATGGACCAGTATGGTCACTCCAGGAAGGTAGGCAGAGATCTCTGTAATAGAGACAATGGTTACGGCTAGTAGCAGAGAGAATCTCTGTAATAGAGACAATGGTTACGGTAAGCAGAGAATCTCTGTAATAGAGACAATGGTTACGGTCATGGACCAGTATGGTCACTACCAGGAAGGTAAGCAGAGAATCTCTGTAATAGAGACAATGGTTACGGTCATGGACCAGTATGGTCACTAACAGGATGGTAAGCAGAGAATCTCTGTAATAGAGACAATGGTTTCGGTCATGGACCAGTATGGTCACTACCAGGAAGGTAAGCAGAGGATCTCTGTAATAGAGACAATGGTTACGGTCATGGACCAGTATGGTCACTACCAGGAAGGAAAGCAATGGCAGACTCCCTTCCCAGACAATGCCTAGAAGACCATTTCTGTTCAGGACAAGCTAGTTGATGATGATGAACTGAACAAATAAACCAAACTATTATATTTTAACAACTAGTTTCGCTGTTAATCTTCTAAACTTTCACAAAAAGGGCAAAGTTCAAATGTTTGCATTATTGCTTTGAGAGTACAAAATAAAATAAAAAGATCAGAGAGAAACTATTGATAATTTGACACTGATAAGATTTTGGAAATGTGTAGTCTCTGGTAGGGTCTTCTGAGGGAAGGTTCTAATATATTTCAATAGTGAACTGATAAAATCGTTTACACGCATACATTTCATCATCTGCTGAAAGTTGTTAAGCACCTACAGATAGGGTTGGTTAGCAGTGGCATTCTTGGTTATAAATAATAACTTAAAGGACAACATTTTGGAAGTGACCACATCATAATGTTTCTTATATATATATATATTCCTCTCGTGCAGTTATACGATTCAGAAGTAATTTCTCTATACCTCTCTGTCCTGGGTAACTCGCTCAATCTCTTCCATGGAATCGAGTCCTATATTTCTTGCCCATCTCAGCAAAGTTCGCCTCAGTGTTTTCGTAGGGCGTACTCTCTTTCTTAAGCCCTTCGCCTCCCACTTCAATGCCTGCTTTGATATTCTTTGAGCATTTCTTCTCTAGGCAATCCCAACATTTCTCCATCTTCTCCTTCGTATAACAATTGCTATTAGTGACAAGACATTTCTCTGATTTCATCACTTCTCATGAATTCGTCCCATTTTCTGTTCATTTTTTTCGCACACATCTATTGTCAAATGCATTCAACTTATATTTTATAGATCTAGTAATTTTCCAACTGTTTCTTTATGAAGTTATAAATGTTATTTTCTGTTTTGATATTTCTAAATCTACAGTACTTTCTGTTCTGATATTTTTCCTTTGGTATATAGTCTTAAATCAATAAGATCATTGAAAGCAACAAAGATTTCGTTTTACAGAAGAATGCTGAAAATTTCATGAACAGCGAAGAAAACAAATGATGAGGTTTTAAATCAGGCATGCACACAAAGAAACCTTATCAAAGGAATAAGAATCCGACAATCAAGGTTTTTCTGGCATAAAATGTAAAGAGGAGGCTTAGAACATTTGGTGACAGCAGATACAATTCAGGGAAGGAAAGATCGTGGAAGACAAAGGGAAAAGAGGTTGAATGGTCTGATATCGTGGTTTGACAAAAGATCTACATATTGCAACAAGGAGAGAGTTGTGGAGAGACATGATCGCCTAATAATAGCAGTGAAATCGCAAGCGATGATGACAACAGCCTCAGACGTGTGCTGCTGCAACTCGCTAGCGTGTGCGGAGGTGACTGTAGGTTCCAATTCTAGAACACTATCCCCTACCACAGGTGGGGCATACATGATCAAGGTTAGACATATGGGTGTTGTGTGTTCTGTCTTTTCGCACAGCTCGTTTTCTCTGTGCCTCAACAGCACGACGATTCTCCGCTATGCGAGTTCCTCTTGTGTTGTTACAGCGCACATTTGGCGATCTTGCGCCAGGGATTCCAGGGCATGGTGTCTATATCGAAGCATTTCAGAGACACTTTAAGAGTGTTTTAAAGCGTTTTTTCTGTCTACCAGCTGATGGCCTACGACGGCAGGCCTTGCACTTGATTGATTGATAAGACTTCTGAAGACAGTTTTGTGTTGCTACATTCGCGACGGCCATATGCATTTTATGCGGTGCAGGTTGCTTTTTGGTGGCGGTACGCGGCTGTTTCATTCTGGAATTAGTTCACACAGGAAACTTTTCACAGTTGTTGGCATTTCGTGTGATATTCATTGGCACAGGAACGAAGCAATTATGGGGTGACCCGTTGCAGTGAAGTTGGAACCGTACTTATGAACTATGAACTATGAAGATCATTGACATTCTCTGAGATAAATTGTTAACTTTCAAAATGACCAGATTCTTGTTTCATATTGTGCATGTAAATCTCTTATTTGTTATGTCTATCTATCTATATTCTCTTCGTGTCCCGATTGTCACATAAGACTTCCACAAGAGACTTCCACTGTTTCCGTTCTGCTGCCTTTCTACCAACCGTCTCCCACGTCAGACCGCACTCCTTTAACTCTCTCTCTCCACAGTTCTTCTCCATGTTTCATTTGGACGTCCAGACCTTCTCTTCCCATCCGCTGACCATCTGAGAGCTGTCCTAGCCAATGCCCCCATTGGCATACGACATACGTGTTCAATCCACCTCCATCTTCGTCTCTTAATGATGGTCTCCAAAGATGCACAGTCTTTTCGTTTCACAATCTCCTCATTGGTTATGGCATTTGGTCCGAAAATTTGCAGGGATTCTTCTTAAACATTTATTCTGAAATGTCTCCAACTTGTGTATTATGTGTTGGGTCATTTACCAGCATTCACTACTGTATAATAGCACTCCCAGTACATTACTTCTATATATTTTAAATTGTGTCCTAAGATTTAGTACTTTTGTTTTCCAGATTTTGTTGAGCATGGCAAAAGTTTGTCTTGCCTTCTTGATTTTTTCTATACTATCTTTTTATTTGTTATGTATAATCAGTTGATTCTATTTACCAGGTCTTAGCGATATAAACGGAGCACAAAGTCTCAAATCCTTAGATAAAATGCCATATACAACAATTGTTTATGGAAACGGGCCTGGGTATAATTCAACCAGGACAAATTTAACAGATGTGAATACACGTATGTTGGTGTTGTATTTTATTTTGTTTCTGTAGAAGTTGCAGTTGCATTTGGGTGAAAGTAGTGGTGATTATAGAAATACTCGTAATATATATCCTAATGAAATTGTGTTGGGGAGAACTGATAGGGTGGTGATGGTAAGATCAGTTATGTTGAGTTTGATGTTGTTGAGGTTGATGTTGTTGAGGTTGATGATGTTGATGAGGTTGATGATGTTGATGATGTTGAAGTTGATGATGTTGAGTTTGATGATGTTGAGTTTGATGATGTTGAGTTTGATGATGTTGAGGTTGATGATAGTTTAGTTTAGTTTAGTTTAGTCGTCGGATCACCATCACTGCACGTCGAACAAATTAGTCCATAAGTGCTCGATCTCTCCCTCAGTGTGTCCATCAGCGTGTGGCGACTAACGACACCGGTTCTTTGTTGGTTTACAATTCTTCTTTGTCTGCCAGCATAGCGTTCTTGTCGAGCTACACCACACTTAACTTTGAGTTCTTGCAGTCTGGTTAGTGTTGTGGATTCACCGCTATTACGTGAATCATGTACACGCCCTCTCTCCCTTAAGGAATTTATAATATCAGCCTGGTCCATTGCTCGTCCGCTTTGGACAGCAGCCATACCTGCAAGCCTATCCGCACGTTCATTCTCCTTTACACCTGCATGTCCTGGCACAAAAATAAAACTGATCTTTGTCAGCTTAGACCTCCCCAGCGATTCTATCCAATGTCTCCTAGCCCATCCTGTTTCAATCTTCCTGATCATCCTCATTGAGTCACTGAGAAAACATGCATGGATAAAAGTCTGTGATTCTAGCCAAATCATCGCTTTGGTAACCGCCATGATTTCCATAGTGAGACTGCTCGTAGTCACGGCAAAACCACCACTGTCTTCCTTCACAACATCACCTCCGACCTGAGCAGTGAAAGCCCATGAGCTCCCCACATGTCGAATCACCGAACCATCCGTATAAATGATTACATCATGCTCAGATGCGTTCTCAGAAATTAATGCCTGAACCTCTGCCTCCACGACAAGTGGGTTGTGTTGCCTGCATTCTTTATCAAGTTCGATGCATACAGAAAAGGATGTAGCGATTCCTGCTGGCACTGGTATCCATTCTTCACCGGGATCAATATCTTAAAGTGTACACACCTGTTCAATACAGTCCTCGGCCTGACCCATCCAAGATTTTCCTCTTTTTAACCTATTTCCTTTTGTCTCTTTATTTCCAAGTGCAGAGGATGTTGTGTGTCAGCATTGACTCGAAGGTATGCTCGTGCACGGCTCATCAGTATTCTATACTCCATAGTAGGATAGTCAAGGAGATAGCGCATCGCCCTGCACGACGTGTCTTTAGTGCAACCAAGTATAATGCGCATCGCCTCGTTCTGTATTCTTTCCAGTCGTTCTATCTGACTATGACTGAGAGTCAGGATCGCCAGCGCATACTCAAGCACAGAAAGGACAGACCCTGGTATAAAAGACAAAGATGGCGCTGTTCACAATCCGCCGCAGCCATTACCCTCATCGCCAGCAGACCTTTCCTCGCCTTCATTATCACATGAGTTATGTGTTCCGTAAAAGCTAGACTACGATCAAAACGCGACCCCAGGTATTTCATAGACTGAGATCGCTCCACCACCTCTGAACACAAAACCACAGATGGTGTTGGAGTGTTGACGATGTGGTTGTTTAAAGAGAACCATGTCACCGCTGCTTTTGTGGGGTTGACCAATGCTCTTGCTTCAACGCACCATCTACCTATGCGGTCGAGTTCTGACTGAAGTTCCTCCACAGGCTGTTTTGATGATGTTGAGGTTGATGATGTTGAGGTTGATGATGTTGAGGTTGATGATGTTGAGGTTGATGATGTTGAGGTTGATGATGTTGAAGTTGATGATGTTGAGTTTGATGATGTTGAGTTTGATGATGTTGAGTTGATGATGTTGAGGTTGATGATGTTGAGGTTGATGATGTTGAGGTTGAGGTTGATGATGTTCAGGTTGATGATGTTGAGGTTGATGATGTTGAGGTTGATGATGTTGAGGTTGATGAGGTTAATTATATGGAATGTTGATGATGTTGAATTTGATCATTTTGAAGTTGATGATGTTGAGGTTGATGATGTTGATGTTGATGATGTTGAGTTGATGATGTGAGGTGATGATGTTGAGTTTGATGATCTGAGTTGATGATGTGAGGTTGATGATGTTGAGTTTGATGATGTTGAGTTAGATTTTGATGATTGATGTTGAGGTTGATGATGTTGGAGATGTTGATGATGATTAGTTTGATGATGTTGAGGTTGATGATGTTGAGGTTGATGATGTTGAGGTTGATGAGGTTAATTATATGGAATGTTGATGTGTTGAATTTGTATTTTGAAGTTGATGATGTTGATGAGGTTGATGATGTTGATGATGTTGAAGTTGATGATGTTGAGTTTGATGATGTTGAGTTTGATGATGTTGAGGTTGATGATGTTGAAGTTTGATGAGTGTTGATGATGTTAGGTTGATGATGTTGAGTTTGATGATGTTGAGGTTTGATTTGAGTTTGTGTGAGGTTGATGATGTTGAAGTTGATATGTGGTCTGATTATGTTGAGGTTGATGATGTTGAGTTGAATATGTTGAAAGTTATGATGTTATTGAATTTGGAATGGTTCGAATGGTTGTGATAATGCTGATATTTAATGATGCTGAAATTGATAATCGTGAGATCAAAGATTTCAGCTGCAACTGATTTCATATTTTCTAATTGATTTCTTGATATATCGGTTACAGAAGACAAGTACTACGTATATCAATCTGCAGTTCCAATGAAATCAGAAACACATGGAGGAGAAGATGTTCCAATATATGCAACAGGTAAGTGTTCTTTGGTGGCGTCTGTGGCTTAGGGGTTAGTAACTCGGTCTATTAACCCCAACGTTCTGAGTTCGAATCACGCTGTGGACAGTTTGGTTGCAAATTGTTTGCGTGGATTTTTACAAAGGACGATGGCATCACCCGTTCAGAAAGCAATGGCAAACTACTGAACGTAATAATGCATAGAAAATCACAAACAGCGTTAAAGGCTGGGGTTGATTCGCAAAGTCCTGTAAAGGATATGCAATTAATTTTTAAGTGTTCTTTTAACAATATATTCTAATATTTTTTTTCTTTTGTCCTTCTCTGATTTTTTGCCGTTAGACTTAGCAGTTTTAACTGATGATCGGTTAACGGGATAGTGCACGTTCGGTTGCTTGATATGCTGTGGTATTGTGAAGTTTTAAGATGTCTGTAACTCCATTTATCCATCTTTTTCTTGGTCTGCCCCATTCCTCTTGATGATTCCATTTTCAGGTTGTATGCTTTTGCAACTGGTGTATTCGGGTTCATTCTGACCAAGTGGCTAAACCATTTGAGTCTCTGTTTTTCAATAAATCTAATAGCAGGTGTTGTTCCGACTGTTCTTCTAATTTCCTCATTTCTTATATGGTCTCGTCTTGTTTTATTTACCGCTTTCCTAAACCATCTCATTTCACAGGTGGTAATTTTCTTCTCATGTTTTTTTGTCAGTCCCATGTTTGGCACTGGTAGCACAGTGTTGGTATGAAAATTGCATTTATAATCTGTCTTTTAGTCTTTGCTGGAATTGATGGGTGTTTCAAGGTTGGGGTAAGATTCTTATCGGTTCATTAAAGTATTATCTCGTCCTGCCTTATATGCGTGTGGTGTGAAGTGTGGTGGGAAGTGTGGTGTGAAGTGTGGTGTGAAGTGTGGTGTGAAGTGTGGTGGGAAGTGTGGTGTGAAGTGTGGTGTGAAGTGTGGTGTGAAGTGTGGTGTGAAGTGTGGTGTGAAGTGTGGTGTGAAGTGTGGTGGGAAGTGTGGTGTGAAGTGTGGTGTGAAGTGTGGTGTGAAGTGTGGTGTGAAGTGTGGTGTGAATGGGGGTGGTGGGAAGTTTCAGTTTAATACCATGCGCCAGCTGTGTTGCATCGGTAGTTGTTAGTCTTTGATGTCGCAGGATATCTGTGATGCTATCTATCCATCGGATTCTTGGTCTTCCTCTGGCTCTGCGTCAGGGTTTCTGGTTGTTATAGGCTCGAGATGTTAATAGATCTGGTTTCATTCTCATTAGTTGACCGAACCATTTTATTTGTGGTCTTTTCATATATTCTATGTAAGATTTGATTCCATTAACATTTCTAATGTACTAATTTTTCAATCTATCCTGTCTTGTAACATTGAAGGCTTTTCTTAAACAGTTAATTTCACAAGTTGTGATCTTTCTTTCTTTGGAGTTAGGGACCATATTTGACATTGATAACAGAGTGTTGGTAGAAATGTGCAATTTATCAGTTGTTCGTTTGACTGCTATGTCTATGTTTGGGTGTATGAGTAGTAGGGACAGTTGATACTATTGCCTGTCAATTGTTTACAATTATTACTGATAATTTCTCTTCTATGTTTCCTTCCAGTTTGATATGTAGTTTAATTAATAGTTTCCCACACCAGCTGATGGCACAGGATCATGATTCCTTATTGATGTACTTCCTATCATGTACAACAATCGCTCTTATGCTCAGATCACATACAAATCACAAAGAGTGGTTTAACAAGTGGACGATATGGAGCGCTCGAAGAAGAAGGACGCATGCTTATTGTCGGCACTCCAGGGCTTTCTGTATGCGTTTACCGCACGTTCAACCTGTCATTTAGCGAGGCATTGCGAAAAGATATATGTGTTTTTGAATATAAGTGTTACAGAAGAGTTTCATGTATATCATCTACAGAGAAAAAAAACAATTAATAGATCTATGGAAAGGAACTCAAAATCAAGGAAAACTGACTGATGTTACAAATAAGAATGAGAGAATTAAAGTATTTTTGACATATAATGAGTCATAAAGAATTGGAGAAGACCATACGGAAAGGAGGCATCCTGGTGAAAAGGAGGAGAATGGACGACCACGGAGAAGATAGATTCAGGATGTAACTGACGATTTGAGCATGACGGCTGCAGAGGCGGAACATCTGGACTATGAGAGAAAAATTCCAAAGAACTGTTACGGCATAGATTCCCAAACTTTTTCGGCCCACCGCCCACTTTGCCCAACATAAACTTTGTAACGCCCTCCACATTATAACACTTTGCCAACGCCCCCTCCCTCCCCTCCCCACATATATATACATGCTCTATTTTTACTTTGACATAGAAAATTGATATATATTTCTATCATATATGGTCAATTTTCAAATGATTATATACATGAAATAGAAAATTTACGAACAAATTGATCGTGTAAGATGGAAATTGGACATAAGATGAATTAAAATGCAGAATTCAAATTTTTAATGATTATTCAATCGCAAAATCACGAAAAAACTCCTTCAAATGTTACCGAACCCACTATCGCCCCCTTGGAAGGCTTCAGCGCCCATTGGGGGACGGTAACGCCCACTTTGGGAAACGCTGTGTTAGGGTGACAAAGTTCTGAAAGGGATAATCTGTTTGAGGATGATGATGATGATGATGATGATGATGTTGATGATGATGAGGATGATGAGGATGGTGATGATGATGGCAAGCTGTCTTTTTTTGTTTCGGGACATGTCATTCTTTTACAAGTTCAGATGAGAAAATGATGAGTGTTTTGGCTGGCATCCGCTGGTACAGGAGCAGTGCAATCAGGACCGTGCCGTGCTTTGATACAGAGAGGTGCCCGTCTGCCCAGCGTGTTTGTAGCGCGTTGAACTACGGGTGACTATCCCTCTGTGTGTGCGGATTCAATTCCGCGGATGGCAGAAAAAGCCACAGATTCCCCAGATTTACGGTGTTCGTGGCACCGAACCGAAGGGTTACGATGTCCATGGCACGAGCCGAAGAGCTGAAAAGCTCAAGTGCTTCTGGATCGAGAAAAAAAAAATACAGAGAGGCGGTTGCATCAGGCGGTACCGTAAAGGGGGCAACGAAATCAAAATCAAAATTGAATGTTATTTTAAAGAAAAAAAAATGTAAGGTGCGGCATTTCGAAGACTTGCATCATACGGAGAAAAAATATACCGTACGACGCTGATTGCAATTACGGAGCAACCCGTTGTCGTGAAGTTGAAACCATGACTACTACAACCTAACACATACTACTTACTACTAATTAGTTTGTTGTTTCTTAATATTATCTAGCAACTGTGTTGTTTCTTATATATTTCGAATAGTCTCGTCTGTTTATTAAAAAAAATTGTATCCTTTTTTTTTCTCCCATTTTTTCAGCAATTATTTGCTTTCAGTAATTTTAATCGCCCGAGTGGTTACCGGGCCCAAATTTGGGGTGTAAAGAATAGATCCACTGTTACCTACCATGCATGTCGTAAGAGGCGAAAAGGAGATTTGGCTGAAATTGGACGCACGTGTCCTAAACGTGTAGAAGTCTATGCGTTTAGGGATCTACCAAACCAATGTGCAATGTATACAAGTTCTTGGCAAAGATCAAACATATCACAAAGATCAAACATATCACAAAGATCCAAAACATATCATCAACTACAAAAGATCAAACATATCACAAAGATCAAAAACATATCACAAAGATCAAACATATCACAAAGAGTGATTAAAATTGGTCACAAAGAAGAAGAAGAAGTAATTTGATGAAAATGTGAAAGTTGTTTGTTGTATTTAAAAAAAAAAACAGGACCCCATTCTGTTCTGTTTACTGGTGTACACGAACAAAATTACATCCCCATGGCTTTGGCGTATGCTTCCTGTGTTGGGCCATATGCGAAAGGGAAAAAAGGATGTGCCAAACAGGAAATAGAAGTTGTCCCACCTATAAAATGTGTAAGTGATGTTTGTTTTAATTCTTTCAAAAAAAAACGTAATTCTTAAGTTAAAAGATTGAACAGCTAAACAAAATTATATGAGATTCATTGCGAAATAAAATAACTAAATCAACATAAATAAAATATGCTGAACCTGCTGCCTTGCAGGTCGGCTGGGGACAGTCTATGGCTGATGAGAGCGAACACAGTAAACGCTGGCTAAAACAGGACACATCGCTGAAGGATAAGTACCAGGGCTCCAAATGACTCTAAAGATGTGACGAACCACACCCATGCTAAGGCTGCATGAATCAGATTTTCACATGAATGAGATTTATGGGGAAGTCTGGTACACCAGTCTAAGCGGTGATCGAGAGAGAGAAATTAAATATGCTGAAAGAAAAAGAACACAACACTTACAAACTTAAAATAACAGTAGGTTACTGTGGCTAAATGGCTTTGCCTAGCGCAAGGACATTTTTCCAGACACCCGTTAGGTTTCTTGAGCTACAGAGTTCATAGTTTGTATATATTTGTATCAGGTGGGGACATTTCCATGAAGGGATTGAGCTATGTGGAGAAACATGGTTCATTGAGCTATATGGAGAAACATGGTGCATTGAGCTATATGGAGAACATGTGCATTGAGCTATGTGAAGCAACATGGTGCATGGAATAATTTGACTTGTGAACATTTTCTGCAATTGAGCTATGTGGATACAACATAGGTGCATTGAGCATGCAGCAACATGTGCATTAGTCTAGTGAGAAACATTATGCATTGAGCATGTGAAGAACATTGCATGGAATAAATTGACATCTGACATTTTCTGGGGCAATTTAGCGTTAAAGTTATTCGTACTGATCAAGACTTATACGAAGTAGGTGTTATGAAACGCCAGCAACAATGCAATGTCAAAATGAGCAACTATATCAGAGAACCATGATAGAAGTTAGTAGTAAGAATCTATTTCTGGCTTACAAGGAGTAAAGAATACAACCTGCAACATACAAGACATGTGAGACGCGACTATGTAGGGCTAGGCTACCTAGTAAATAAATAGTCAGAAATCGATGCTGGCTACTTGTAGAGCATAACTTACAATTACAATCCTTTTAGCTCAGATTACATACAGATTCCAGAGAGTAGTTTAACAAGTGGTCGATATGGAGGGTTTGAAGAAGAAGTGTAAGGGCGTGTGTGCCCAATATAACATAATCTTGCGCGGCAGACGAGAAACTTAAAAACAAAGTACTTTAGTTTATCGATAATATTATTCGCGACAGACGAACAACAGTTCAGGATGACATCATTTGCATGATTTCCCTGTCCGACGTCTGAAATTTCTGCACGTCTATTTTGCATGCCTTGCAAGTCGAAGATCGTGGGTTCGAATCCGGGCCACGCCGTTCTGTTCACGAGAGAAGTTTCTCACCAGAGACCCCTTGAATTGTTGCCGGAGCTACGGAGTTCGTGCTTTGTGCAATACTCTCGGCGGGTGCCGTGCCATTTCTGCGGAGAGGTACCGTGCCATTTCTTCGGAGAGGGACCGAGCCAAATGGGGTAAAACCCGTTCCAATGAAGTCTTCTCTTCGGCTTAAAAACCCTTTAGTCTCTTAATCTACTCTCTTAATCTACTTAATCTACTCTCTTAATCTACTTAATCGACTCTCTTAATCTACTTAATCTACTCTCTTAATCTACTTAATCTACTCTCTTAATCTACTTAATCTACTCTCTTAATCTACTTAAGTTATATATACTCTCTTGAAGCTAATACCTTTGATAAATACAATGTCTCTGAACGTCAATGACTATAACTGTATCAGCCCGCTTGCCCAGCGTGTTCGTAGCGCGTTGGACTGCGGGTGACTAGCCCTCTGTGAGTGAGGGTTCAATTCCGCGGGCTGGCAGAAAAGCCACAGGTTCCCCAGATTCACGGTGTTCGTGGCACCGAACCGAAGGGTTACAATGCCCATGGCACCGAGCTGAAGGGTTACGATGTCCATGGCACCGAACCGAAGGGTTACGATGCCCATGGCACCGAGCCGAAGGGTTACGATGTCCATGGCACCGAACCGAAGGGTTACGATGCCCATGGCACCGAGCCGAAGGGTTACGATGTCCATGGCACCGAGCCGAAGGGTTACGATGCCCATGGCACCGAACCGAAGGGTTACGATGTCCATGGCACTGAACCGAATGGTTACGATGTCCATGGCACCGAACCGAAGGATTACGATGTCCATGGCACCGAACCGAAGTGCTGAAAGCTCAGTGCTTCTGGATGGGTTAAAAAACAAAAAAACTGTATCATAACTATTATGTGATATTTTTCTCTCAAATATTATTTACAGAAAGTTTCAAACAGCAACACGTTGAACAAGTCAAGTACTATATTGGCTGTCTTGAGTCTACTATTAGTTATTTATTTATAACCACCCATATTATTAGACATACATACATACACACATACATATATATATGTGTCAGATGTGTATATATTTCATTACATAAATAGCAAGGCGAGGCGATATAGAGATTTGTTTGTTTGTGTGTTTGTTTAGCAGGATTAAAGCCTCTTTAAGCCGAGGCACGCCCTTTCAACCTAAGGCGAACCTTTATTGGTTATATCAGAGCGTGTAGGCCAACATACATGAAAAATAAGAATTATAATACTTCCACTTCGTAATTTGTTTTACTCCCGGACGGAGAGAGGCAAAAATATCGGACTTAATTAATAATAATAATTCCTCTTGTACCGTTATACGTTACATAGGGCCTGCAAGTAATTTCTCCATACCGCTCTATCCTGGGCAACTCGCTCAATCTCCTCCATGGAACTGAGACCGATATTTCCTGCCTCTCTCAACAAAGTTCGTTTCCGGGTCTCCTTAGGTCGACCTCTCTTTCTTGAACCCTTTGCATCCCACTTCAATGCCTGCTTTGATATTCGCTGATCATTTCTTCTCAAGGTGTGCCCAACATATCTCCATCTTCTCTTTCGTATAACTTTGTCACTAGTGGTTGACCAGACATGTCTCTGATTTCATCACTTCTGAATTCGTTCCATTTTATATTCATTATTTTTCGCAGACATCTATTTTCAAATGCATTCAACTTGCTTTCTATATCTTTCTATATCGGACTTAATTACATGGAGAGATTTTGCGAGTTTCCCAGGAGAGAGCGGTTTGGAGAAATTACTTGCAGGCCCTATGTAACGTCTAACGGTACAGAGGAATTATTATGTATATATATATATATATATATATATATATATATATATATATATTTATATAAATACATGTCATTTTCAAATAGCTTGTCTTGTGCAGAATGTTGCCGCCCTAACAGATAAAAGCCACCTTAACAAACTTTTGGGGTTTTCTTTCTCATACGCCTGTGCAGCCGTCACGACCAAATCATCAGTTACATTCTGAATCCATCTTCTCTCTGGTCTTCTCTTTTTCCTCTTTGCCGGGAAGTTTCCTTATATCTTCTCCAACCCTTCATGTCTTTTTATATGTAAAAAATACTTCAATTATCTCAATCTTATTTGTAGCACCAGCAAGTTTTCTTGTACTTTGAATTCTTTCTGGATAGATCTATTTATTCTCATACCTGTTCATGATATACTGAGGACTCTTTTGTAACACTTATATAACAGATGTCATTGACGAATTCTCAGACTGAGATGGTATGAGAGAGTTTCGAACACAGACCTGTTGATAAGAACAGGACTGGAATCAGGTTAAGAAAAGAAAATTACGATGGTTCGGTCATACTATGTAGAAAACACAGTCGAAAGTTATTAGACAAGCAGTTGAATGGAACCCGCAAGGAAATCAAGACGTCCTAAACAGACCTGAAGACGAAGTCTTGAGGAAATAAAAGATGCTGGACTATCCAGAGCATGGCCGTGCCGTGCTATGAAACAGAGAGACGGCCGTATCAGGCGGAACTGTAAGGGGGTGGCATAAGCACCAAATTCAAAATTACAACAGAAGGTTATTTTAAGGGGAAAAACATTTAAAGGGCAACATTTCGAAGACTTGCATCATACTGAGAAAATATACATCCCTCTTATGAGCCTGAGATTCTATATAGAAAATATCCAGAGGCCGGGAAAAATGACAAACACATGTTGAGGCCTTATACTCCATCAGGAGCTGAGATGATTAAGTCGTAAATATATTTTAGTAGATCTGTTTTTTCTTCTTTGCGTTCGTTCTTTACGACCAATTTTAATCACTTTTTGTGATATGTTTGATCTTTGCCAAGAACGTGTATACGTTGCACATTGGTTTTGTAGGCCCTAAACGCATAGACTTCTACACGTTTAGGACACATGCATCCGATTTTATCCCAACCTCCTTAGTCGCCTCTTACGACATGCATGGGAGGTAACAGTGGTTCTATTCTTTACACCCCAAATTTGGGCCCGGTAACCACTCGGGCGGATCTGTTTGTGACTTCAATACCGTTTATTCGCTTCTGCATTTCTGAACATATCTGTTACACATATTTACAATCCTACAGATAATCTTTGGTATGTATCCCAGACATGTATACAAATATAATATTTGCTTTGTTAATGTCATTATCTTTTATTACATGTAATATTTTAATGTATGTGGTTTTTACTATAATTTGTAAGCTAAATCTTGCGTTTTGTTATTATTCGGAGTGCATGGGCCTTTACAGCTAGAGCGAAAGGAAAAGTCATCAAAGAGGCAATTCGTGCTTATACGACAACTACAAGCAGTTTGACTATGGAGGTCATGGCAAGGATAAAATTCCTGGAGTGGCTACAGACGCGTACATTCACTCACACATGCATGCTCAGCGACTCTATGAGCATGATACAGAAGATTAGAGCCTGTTATGTATGAAGGCAGTGGATGCAATTAATACAAAACTCGTCAATCCAGATACTTACTTTCATTTTTGGCCCGGGTCAATCTGGGGTGAAGGGCAATGAGAGAGAAAATGCACCGGCGTGAAATGCTACGATTGAGAATGGGTCTTCCATGGGCAAAAGTGACATCACAAACGCTCTAAGAGAAAACATACGCTCTGAAGATTTCAACGACGAAGATAAAGGGTATTCTCTGTCTCGGTT
Source organism: Arion vulgaris (assembly GCA_020796225.1). NCBI lineage: Eukaryota > Metazoa > Mollusca > Gastropoda > Stylommatophora > Arionidae > Arion > Arion vulgaris. Next base: position 59,743,848 of record CM036758.1, on the reverse strand, counting down.
GCGCAAGTTGTGCATACCGATAGGTGCAGCAAGACGGGAAAACCTCGAGAGAAAACCCAGTAGATAAATCAATAAACACAGAACGGAAGTTTTTAGCCTATCAGTTATCAGAGGACTATCATCATAGCACTCCGGACATGTCCATAGGTGCTCCGATCTCCGCCTCAGCAAATCCAGCAGCGTCCATCGGCCAAACACACCAGTCCGATGTTGATTAATCAGTCTCTTTGCATATTTGGTATGCCGTTCTTTACGGGCTGCACCAATCTTGACACCCATCTCTCTCAATCTGGTCAGTGAGTGGGAATCGCAACCCTGAAACTCTTCTGTTCGAAAAGACTCTCGCAGTGCGTTAAGAATGTCATTTCGGTCCATTGCAGCCCCTCGGATACTGTGGCCATACCAGCCAATCTGTCAGCTCGTTCATTACCCCTGACTCCTGCGTGTCCAGGGACCAAAATGAAAGTTATTTCTTTGATCCCAGTCTGTACCAGTACCTCCACCCAGTTCCGTCTCACCATTCCTGTTTCAACTTTACGAATCATACACATGGAGTCACTGAGTATAAAAACACGTGCGAAGTCATGAGATGACAACCACGTCACCGTCTCTGTAACCGACCGTACCTCCATCGTCAAACTATTTGTGGTTGTCTCGTAGGCCCCACTGACCTCTCCTATTATTGTTCCTCCTGAGCGTGCAGAAAAGCCCACGCACAGCGTTGTTGGCGAATGACTGAACCATCGGTGTAGATTACTGCATCTGTTTCATTGACGTGGTCATTCAAGAGAGCATCAACCTCCGCGTTGATTAGTGATGGATTATTTTGTTCACAATTTTTCTTAATGGATGTAATGACTGTAAAAGCAGTCTGAAATTGGGGTGGAACAGCGATCCATTCCTCTCCTGGTTCGATTCCGGAAGGTTCACATATGTTCCCAAGGGTACCTTCTGTCTGACTCAGCCATGATCTGCCTCTCTTGAGTCTACAACCTTTCTCCTTACCGAGTTCTTCATGGAGGGGATGGTCTTTGTTTGCGTTGATTTTAAGATAAGATCGAGTCCTCGAAGTTTCAATTCTGTGAGCAATAGTGGGGAGATCAAGAAGGAATCTCATTGACACTCCTGGTGTATCTTTGGTGCATCCCAGAATGATGCGCATAGCCTAATTCTGAATTCTTTCCAGTCTCACTATCTGCGGTGAACTAATCGTTAAGATAGCCCATGCATATTCTATACATGACAGAACGAGGCCTTGGTACAGGAGCACAAAAGGCGTTGCTCAATATGAGCAGCGGCCATGATTTTCAGAACGGATAGTGCGTTGCGAGCCTTCGCAATAACTTGGTCAATGTGGTCCCTAAAACATAGACTGCGATCAAATTTTATACCCAGATAGCTCATAGACGCTTTTCGAGTGATTGTGTGACCGTCTATTTTGACATTTGGTGTTTCAGACTTGACAATGTGGTTGTTTAGGGAGAACCATGATAGCACAGCTTTGGTGTGGTTTATCGTTGCACCAGAGACATCGCATCAGGCCATGATGCGGCCCAGCTCCTCCTGTAGCTTATTAGCAATTTCCTCCCTCTTTCTTCCCTGTCTGTACACCATGATGTCGTCTGCAAATGACATTGTCCTTCCCCTTCCAGATAGTTGCTGCTGTGTAATCATTATGGTGAATACATTGAATAGTACTGGAGATAGTGGGGACCCTTGTGGTAGGCCTAATCAAATTGTTGTTGGCGCAGAGTACCAATTACCACACTTGAGTGCCACTTTTCTCTCGAACAAGGCCTTTGCAATCCATCCTATGAGCAGCGTAGTTTTAACCTAAACACACTGAAATACATACCTGGGAGGAAACCGGAGCAATTATGGACATACGCGATGTGCGATGAAGATTATCCTCAAATGAACAATGATGTTATTGATTTGTCATATTTTCAGTGGGAGAATGTCTGCAAATAATCTCGAGAGCCATAAGGAGATAACGCCTATGTGCTGCCGGGGTTCGCAAGGGGAGCAAAGCATGACAACACTGCGATCTGCGAGGCATATCGTAAGAGACGACTGAGGTAGAGGCTACTCTAGTAAATAAAAAAAACATCGCAGAAATTAGATGTGCTGGCGGGGGACTGCCTAGAGTAGTTGATAGTAGCTCGGTCTGCTAGCTGTGAGACGCCTCATAGCTCGGGTTCGAACCGACTGTCAGGTATTTGTTAGAGTCCCCTGGTCTTACTCAGGACGATAACGTGAGTACCTCTGAATTCGGAGAAAATCTGCCTGTATGGCGAGGGAATACTAATTACGAGTACATTGAGCACACGGCTGCCATTGTAAGAAATTGGAAAAACGAATTTTCACGCAAAAATCAGTTTACTTCGTCTGTGTTCAAAGCGGACAAAAAAAAAAAAGATGTGCTGGCCTACTTGTAGGCGCATAACTTGCACAACGTACAATCGCTCTTAGGCCCAGCTCACATACAAATCACAAATCACACTTCCTAGAAAATATGGAACTGCAAGTTATTTAGTATTAAAACTAAATTATGAAAATTCAATTCAAATGTACCAATCCTAACCAATGCCAGCGAGAGTTGGAAAATGTCTAAAGTTATAGACAGCAAGTTGAATGCATTTGAAAATAGATGTCTGCGAAAAATAATAAGTGGTCGATATGGAGCGTTTGAAGAAGAAGAAGAAGATAAACTAATCTTCCTAGAAGTACAACCGATGCGGTCAGGTTTGCCTGATAGACTTTCCCGTATCCTTTTCATACCTTAGGGTATGAGGTGTCTGTCACTTCACTATTATAAATCCAAGTGGTCAGGAGGTAAGTAAGCCAATTCCTTTCCTTACGAGTTGAACGTCGAGTATGGGATTGAACATACAGCCCTCTTGTATCCGAGTCGATAGACGTAAGTTTATGCATTACGCTAATCCGTCGCACTCATGAATATAATATATACACATTATATATATATTGCAAATCCTCAATGAAAATTTTTTCTATAGACCCCAGCACATTGGAGGGACTAGCTGATGACCGAGTTGTGTGGAAAGCCAAATTACGAAAGGGCGCAGAGTCTTTTGAGAAGAGACATATATACGAGCTGAACGACAAGAGAGAAAAGCGAAAACTCAGAAGTTGTCACAGTAAAACACTTGCCAATTGACCGTCTGTAAAGACGAAAAGGCCATATATATATATATATATATATATATGAAATGAAAATTGTGGCATATCCCAAAGGACGTAGCCATCAACCACAGTAAACGAGTCGTTATTTTTCTAGGCACCACTTATACGTTCAGTAGTTTGTCATTGCTTTCTGAACGGTGAGGTCTATTTTTACCTTTTGTAAAAATCCCACGGAAACGAATTTGCTTCCAAACTTGCCCACCGTGGGGTTTGAACCAGGTATGCTTGGGTCTGTGATCGAGCTCACTACCGCTTGAGCTACAGACGCTCACGTATACACATACACTAATATATATATATATATATATATAAAGTTGAATACAGGAACTAAGATGGTGTGATAGGGTCAGAAATGAGAAACTTATGGAGAGAACAAGACATATTCCAGTGGACTCAAGAGGTTAAAAAGACGCTGGCGCTGGATAGGACACACTTTGCGGAAACCTGGGGGCAATATAACAAGAAGGTCCTTTCCTTGAACCCACAGAGACAGAGAAAGAAGGGAGGCGAGAAATACCTGAGACGAGATTTGGAGGCAGAGATCAACAATATAAAAAAGAACTGGAGGGAGCTGCAGGAGAAAGCTAGAGATAGGAAGACTTGGCATGAGTTGGTTGAGGGTCTATGCCCCAATCAGGTAAAAAAAATATATATATATATATATATATATATATATATTAATAATAATATTCTTTGTACCGTTATACGTTACATAGGGCTTGCAAGTAATTTCTCCATACCGCTTTATCCTGGGCAACTCGCTCAATCTCCTCCATGGAACTGAGACCGATATTTCTGCCTCTCTCAGCAAAGTTCGTTTCAGGGTCTCCTTAGGTCGACCTCTCTTGGGATATATATATAAAGTAAAGGAACCAATTTTCATGCCACGGGGCTATACTGTACTAACATATGGTGTTAGACCTGTATTTTCTTCTGAAACTACGGTCACACTGAACTTCTGTGATACGTCGATTACCAGGTTACCAACCGTGTTTTAACTCTTCCTCTTTTCTCTGATAACCAGTGAGATGCTCTCTGACTATTGAGAATGTGTCATATGGAACAATCCAAAAAGCGACATCCCTATGCACGATAGCTTGGATTACAACATAATGAGGTTCACCGCTGAGCTGTGTTTTTCAATATTTTCGAGCAATTTAGATACAGCCAACTGATTTGGCTTAAACATTAACATTGCATATGGCATCCCTTTTGACTGAATCAGATAGACAAGAAATTGTTGATGACATTCAGGACACATTGCATACCATCCCGCTTTGGTGCAGGAATATCGCTCTCAGGTTAACCCGAGAAGACGTTCATGTTGTGGGCTTTTGAATAATTCCATAGTCAAGACTGACCTACCCGGAGTCATATTTGATGGACAGGCTATTGAGTGTTGTGACAGGCTTCGTTATCTTGGAGTAACATTTGATCGTAGTATATCGTTCAAACATCATACTGAACAAACGATAATATATTGCAAGCGTGAACTTGCAGCCCTGGCTAAACACGTAAAAACCAAGTACTCTAGTTTTACAAAATACAAAAAAATAAAACTACACAGGAACGTTTCGACCAAAAAGCCTTTATCAAAGTAAATAATAGAACAGAAGTGAAGAAATTAACATCTTACACAGCATACAACATATAGAATCACACAATAAATTCTAACGCTGTGTTCCACCTTGCTACATGGTTTTACTCAGTGGCGGCTCGTGATAATTTTTGTTGGTGGAGCCAGACATTTTGTTCCGGATAAATCATGGTTTTAGATTGCTATATTTTAATTTAATAAATAATAAATACACGATATACGTTATTTTGGTGGGGCCCCACCCCACTGGCCCTTAAAGATGAGCCGCCACTGGTTTTGCTGCAGTCTTTCCTTATACCTTGCAGCTCTCAGGGTTATGGTAGCCGCACACATTTAGCAGAGACTACTTGTCCTGCTGTTTCAGCAACTGCTTATGTCCGTGCAGTGCCGGACCAGAGCGGGACCTGTAGCAGATGTTACCAAGAGACCTTCGGTTTTGTATGATAATAAAATAAAATAAAAATTATACAAACGTTTCTCGATTTTACCGAGTTTCGAACCTATATCTTCCAGTGCTTTTGTAAGAAGAAACCCATCGATAGGTAGAAGCGGAAAAGAATGTATAGAGGCTTTCAAGAAACTCGAAAAAAATGGATGCTTCTAAACAACATTCTGCAGCACACTTAGCTACAAAATTCAGTGAATGTGCAAAGCAGGGAATGTATTCTGCGTACTTGTTTATTTCCTTAATGTGTGCTTGTAAGCTTGTAATTTTACAAGCTAAATAGTGTCTGCACTAGACGAGGGGCCTCCAGAAACGCGGCGCTCGTAACATTTGCTACTTCTGCTATAGGGCTAATCCGGCGTTGTGTACGTAGTAGATTACCTACTAGGCATCTTCACGATATCAAGATCGCAATGTGAACGACTTGAACGTATTCAGAATAATGGCGTGCGTATAGTACTTTGCTGATACTCTCATTTTGAAGATGAGATATATGCTTGGCCTTCTGTCACTACGCTTCCGCCAAGCAATTTCCCAAACCAAAACATATATGCGGGTTACTGTGGATAAGATACATCCACTGCACAAGAATATTAAGGACATGAGAATCAAGCGTGACATGTCGTCGATGGCTCAGACCGATAGAACAATTAGCCAGGTGACCATAGTTCCGACTCTACCAAAAGGGGAAGAATGGATTTCAACAGATCATGACCAACTATCGTAACGTTATCATTACTCTTGGAAGAGAATGTAGAGATTGGGGCAACATGAAGGTTGATCTCGTAGTTAAGCAGCTGATAGAAGATAATGCAAGGGATGATGCTGTTGTTGTTTATACCGATGGGTTTGTGAGATCGCGGTCAGGCTTGGGTTTCCTGGCTAGCACGGTGGTAGGGTTGCTGCAGAACAAAGAGGAGCATACAAGACCTTCAGTATTAAAGGGGAGGTTCAGGCTGTTACTGCTGCCCACCGGCGGCTCTGTGGGACTTCGTTTACTGGAGCCGTTGTTGTATCTGACTCTCCGTCGATGTTTTTAAATGTTCAAAATGGAGATTGCGGTGTGAGTGGATATCGCTCTATAGAGGTATTCGACTTCCAGAGGCGTATGTGGATCTATTGTCCTAGTCATGATTGTGTTTGTGACAATGACAAAGCGAAGAGGCTTGCACCAACAGCGTTAATTGTCGGGAAGTTGAGGATGGATAAGGGGAATGTTTTTTCGGTCGCTTCTCGACTTCCTGTTGGATGAGGACACTAAAATTGATGTTGAATCTATCCAGTGATTTTAAGTGTTTGGAGTTGAAACCGAATTCTGGACGGGCAGAGAAAGGATTGCGCTTAACCAGCTAGCTACAGGAACTATCAATATGATGCATACCCTCCGAGATCTGTTGGAGGAGGGGAGGAGGGGAAACTGCACACCTATGGAGCTTCCAGGAATGATATGACGTCAGTTGAGTAACCAATAATCAATAACTATTAAAAATCGTGCACACCAAGATTTCAAATAAAAACCTTACTCGAACTAGATACAACCTTGCACGGTGCTACACATATCTTGATGACGACACATCTAGAGTGATCACAGATACTGCTCAATATTTGAAGACTTATAAGCTGTTTCCATGTAAGCTATTTCTATAACTTAATGTCTGGTCATTGAACAATGCCAGGTAAAACCGTTCAGTAGTACGTTACTAACTAAACATTTGTCTTTGACGGATGGACGTAAGATAGATTTGCTGGATAAGGTATATTAAAACAAAAACTAGAAATGAAGCGATCGGAACAGCTGCAGACTATTCAAGAAAAATTGTCCACAGCGACCACAGGACATGTGAGTATTTTAGTAGATTTTGAGTTTTGTACTTTTGTACTCTTGTATTAGTATCAAGTCAACTGTTATTAAACCGCTCGAGTCCGACCACACTTGCTAATATTGTGGAGGCAGGGGAAGATTTGGACATAGACACCCAACCTATCTCGGAAACGAAGGTAAAAGAGGTCATTAGAATACAGAAGATAAATAAAGCACCGGGCAAAGATGGAGTATATTCAGAAATGCTTTTGGTGGAAGAAGCAGAAACACCAAGACTCCTGTACAAAATTCTAAATGGGATAAAGAAATAATTCCAGAAGAATGAAGAATAGGCTCTATTGCATAGACCACGTTTTTACACTGTGACAGATAGTTGAACAAAGCAATGAATGGAATAGTTCCATCTACATGGTTTTTGTTGACTTTGAAAAAGCATTTGATAGCCTGCACAGGGAATCGCTATTGAAGATACTCCGTCATTATGGATTATATACGGACTTTCAGTGTCAAGTAGTATGCAATAGCCAGTTGACAGAGTATTAGCCCTTCTGATGGCAGCACAGCACATGAATAAGCTGCAAGCAGCTGCAAGCAAGTGGTATTTTACAGACTCATTGTCAGCTATACAAGCCCTGGAGGCTAAATCCACTGACAGCACAGTACAAAAACTACAAAGAGAACTTGCTCAGCTTTCAGAAAAGGCAGAAATTCACTTGCAGTGGATTCCATCTCACTGTGGCATTGCAGGCAATGAGAGTGCTGATGTCTTAGCTAAGGAGGGCAGTGCCAAAGAGCAAATTTACCAACCCTTGTCTTTTCAAGAGGTCAAAACCCTCATACAGAGAAAATCTGCAGTAGACTGGAAGACAAACACTGGATATGATTATGGAAAAGACTCCCTCAAAGAACAGACCAGGTCATTATATTTCGACTACGCACCGGACACTGCAGGCTCAACAAACACTTATACAGACTAGGAATAAGTCAAACAGCTCTCTGCCAGTGTCAGCAGGCAGAACAGACACCAGAGCATATCCTGCAAGACTGTCCTCTTCTGTGTGAGCTGAGAAGCAACATGTGGCCACACCCAGTCGCCTGAAAACTAAGCTTTGGGAAACCTGACAGACCTGAAGCTGTCTGCCCAGTTTGTGGTCCACAGTAAATTAAGCGCATGACCAGAGATCGCTGAAGAAGAAGAAGTTTGCTGTTCATGCAATTTTCAGCATGCTTCTGTAAAACCACATCTTTGTAGCTTCCAACGATTCTATTATTCGTTCATTGTCCATAATTCGCTGCTACATATAAGTCTGTCCTTGTCTGTCGAGTGTGTGATAGTTATCGTTGGATAGTTTATTGTCTTCATGATGTCCCTTGTTGTATGGGATATCAACTCTTGTAATATGTTTAACTCTATCCACACCACAGGCCACTATAGCGGGGGAAAGCGAACGTCAGTCAATCTACCAGCCGCTAGAGTGGTTTTTAACATAGATCCATTTATACCTCTTTGTACTTTACTTTCCATATTATCTATAAATAGTAAAACATATATAGTTAACTAAGTAGAATATAAAACGATATATATTAATGTGATGGATACTGAAATAAAGATCAGAATACTAAGAGCATGCATATTCCCAGTGACAATGTATGGGTGTGAAGCATGGACATTTAACAAGACAGTGGGAAAACATATATGTACTTTTGAATATAATTGTTAACAAAGAGTTCTTTGTATATCATGGACAGAGAAGAGAACAAATAGATCTATCCAGAAAGAACTCATGATCAAAGAAAACTTGCTGATGCTACAAATAAGAATGAGAAAATTGAAGTATTTTGGACATAAAAAGAGAAACAGCGGGCTTGAAAACATCATCATAGAAGGAGGCACCTCGGCATAGAGTAGAAGTGGAAGACCACGGATAAGATGGATTCAGGATGTAACTCATGGTTTGAGCATGACGACTACAGAGGTGGGACATATGACTTATATGAGAGAATAATTCCGAAGGACTGTTTGGGTGGAAAAGTTTTGTTCAGGACAAACTTTTTGATAATGATGATGATAATGATGATGATAATGATAATGATGATGATAATGATGATAATGATGATGATGATAGTGATGCTAATGATGATGATGGTAATGATGATGACAATGATGATACTAATGATGATGATGATAATGATGATGATGATGATGATAATTATGATGATGATAATTATGATGATGATGAAGCTACTACAAACAGTGTATACACAAATGTTTGTATGATAAAAATTATGGTACCATGAAACAAATATTGTCAGAATCTCGCTACATTCTTGGTATGGAAAGAGTTAAAATGCAACATCTCTAGAAACTCCACAGAAATGGCACACCACATGAAGAAAGTATTCCACAAAGCACGAACTCCATAGCTGCGGCAACAATTCAAGAGATTTGGGGAAGGGGGAATACACTCATAAACAGCACGTTGCAGCAAATCTTTCAGCTCTTTCGATGGCAACACAGCACATGAATAAGCTGCACCAACCTGCAGGCAATATGATCATTTATTTACAGACTCTATATTGCTCAAGCTATATTGCTTTAATCTGCTGACCGTATGGTACAATACTTAGGAAGAGAACTTGCTCGGCCTTTAAAAAAGACTGCAATTCACCTACAGTGGATTTCATCTCACTGTGGTATTGGAGGCAATGAGAGTATCGATGTCTTGCTTAGGAATGCAGTGCCAAAGAATCAATATACCAACCATTGTCTTTTCAAGACGTCAAAACCACCTTCATTAAGAGACAATTTTCATTTGATTGGAAGACAATTGGAGGATATGATTATGGACAAGATTTTCTCAAAGATATCAGCAGAGTAAATCAAGTCATCAAGTGAAGTTTTGTCTATGAACTGGACAATGCCGACACAACAGACACTTACATAGACTAGAAATTATTCAAACAGCTCTATGCCAGTGTCAATAGGCGGAACAGACACCAGAATATGTCCTGCAAGACTGTTCTCTCCTTGGTGTACTGAGAAGCCACACGCAATCGACCTGGAAACTAAGTTTTGGGAAAACTGACATACCTCAAACTGACCACCAAGTTTCTGGTCCAGAGTTGATTAAGCGCATGACCAGAGATCGCTTAAGATGACGAAGGACAGTCTAACACGGTGATGATAATGGCAGGATACAGTGGAGAGACATGGTTAGAAATTGTATTACTGATTGTTGGACCGTCAAACACGATGATGATCATAGAGGAGAAGATAGAGAGACATGATCAGATGACTTTATCATCAATCCTCACACTGTGAAGTGGAAGATCAATAAATATGATTTTGACATAAGACAATCGCGCACAGATTAAAGATAACATGAATATCCTAAATAATACGTCTCAGCAACTAGGTTTGAAAATACACAGGAAAAGACCAAGGTCATGAGAATAAATGCAGTACATGTAAACCAGATTATGCAGGAGGAAACAGCTCTACAGGATGTAGAATCATACACATACCTTGGTAACAACATAGACACAGAAAGGGGAACAAACAAAGATAACAAAATAAGAGTACAAAAAGCCATGTCAAACTTTATTGCATTGTGCTAGGAATCACAACGCTAAGAATATTTCAATCAAATGTGAAGTCAGTGCTGTTCTATGGCTCGGAAACATGGAGGAAAATAAAAGAAATCACCAGAAAACTACAGACCTACAGATATTTACTTAGAATAGAGGGACTGAAAGGGTATGATAAGATTACCAACGATGAACTCAGAGAAAGAACTAAGTAGATACAAGTAGAGAAAGAACTAAGTAGATACAAGTTGAGAAAGAACTAAGTAGATACAAGTAGAGAAAGAACTAAGTAGATACAAGTAGAGAAAGAACTAAGTAGATACAAGTGGAGAAAGAACTAAGTAGATACAAGTGGAGAAAGAACTAAGTAGATACAAGTGGAGAAAGAACTAAGTAGATACAAGTGGAGAAAGAACTAAGTAGATACAAGTGGAGAAAGAACTAAGTAGAAACAAGTAGAGAAAGAACTAAGTAGATACAAGTAGAGAAAGAACTAAGTAGATACAAGTGGAGAAAGAACTAAGTAGATACAAGTAGAGAAAGAACTAAGTAGATACAAGTTGAGAAAGAACTAAGTAGATACAAGTGGAGAAAGAACTAAGTAGATACAAGTAGAGAAAGAACTAAGTAGATACAAGTAGAGAAAGAACTAAGTAGATACAAGTGGAGAAAGAACTAAGTAGATACAAGTAGAGAAAGAACTAAGTAGATACAAGTGGAGAAAGAACTAAGTAGATACAAGTTGAGAAAGAACTAAGTAGATACAAGTAGAGAAAGAACTAAGTAGATACAAGTAGAGAAAGAACTAAGTAGATACAAGTAGAGAAAGAACTAAGTAGATACAAGTGGAGAAAGAACTAAGTAGATACAATTGGAGAAAGAACTAAGTAGATACAAGTGGAGAAAGAACTAAGTAGATACAAGTGAAGAAAGAACTAAGTAGATACAAGTGGAGAAAGAACTAAGTAGATACAAGTGGAGAAAGAACTAAGTAGATACAAGTAGAGAAAGAACTAAGTAGATACAAGTAGAGAAAGAACTAAGTAGATACAAGTGGAGAAAGAACTAAGTAGATACAAGTGGAGAAAGAACTAAGTAGATACAAGTAGAGAAAGAACTAAGTAGATACAAGTAGAGAAAGAACTAAGTAGATACAAGTGGAGAAAGAACTAAGTAGATACAAGTAGAGAAAGAACTAAGTAGATACAAGTAGAGAAAGAACTAAGTAGATACAAGTAGAGAAAGAACTAAGTAGATACAAGTAGAGAAAGAACTAAGTAGATACAAGTGGAGAAAGAACTAAGTAGATACAAGTGGAGAAAGAACTAAGTAGATACAAGTAGAGAAAGAACTAAGTAGATACAAGTAGAGAAAGAACTAAGTAGATACAAGTAGAGAAAGAACTAAGTAGATACAAGTAGAGAAAGAACTAAGTAGATACAAGTGGAGAAAGAACTAAGTAGATACAAGTAGAGAAAGAACTAAGTAGATACAAGTAGAGAAAGAACTAAGTAGATACAAGTGGAGAAAGAACTAAGTAGATACAAGTGGAGAAAGAACTAAGTAGATACAAGTAGAGAAAGAACTAAGTAGATACAAGTAGAGAAAGAACTAAGTAGATACAAGTGGAGAAAGAACTAAGTAGATACAAGTAGAGAAAGAACTAAGTAGATACAAGTGGAGAAAGAACTAAGTAGATACAAGTAGAGAAAGAACTAAGTAGATACAAGTAGAGAAAGAACTAAGTAGATACAAGTGGAGAAAGAACTAAGTAGATACAAGTGGAGAAAGAACTAAGTAGATACAAGTGGAGAAAGAGCTAAGTAGATACAAGTGGAGAAAGAACTAAGTAGATACAAGTAGAGAAAGAACTAAGTAGATACAAGTGGAGAAAGAACTAAGTAGATACAAGTAGAGAAAGAACTAAGTAGATACAAGTAGAGAAAGAACTAAGTAGATACAAGTAGAGAAAGAACTAAGTAGATACAAGTGGAGAAAGAACTAAGTAGATACAAGTGGAGAAAGAACTAAGTAGATACAAGTGGAGAAAGAACTAAGTAGATACAAGTAGAGAAAGAACTAAGTAGATACAAGTAGAGAAAGAACTAAGTAGATACAAGTGGAGAAAGAACTAAGTAGATACAAGTGGAGAAAGAACTAAGTAGATACAAGTGGAGAAAGAACTAAGTAGATACAAGTGGAGAAAGAACTAAGTAGAAACAAGTAGAGAAAGAACTAAGTAGATACAAGTGGAGAAAGAACTAAGTAGATACAAGTGGAGAAAGAACTAAGTAGATACAAGTAGAGAAAGAACTAAGTAGATACAAGTGGAGAAAGAACTAAGTAGATACAAGTGGAGAAAGAACTAAGTAGATACAAGTGGAGAAAGAACTAAGTAGATACAAGTAGAGAAAGAACTAAGTAGATACAAGTAGAGAAAGAACTAAGTAGATACAAGTGGAGAAAGAACTAAGTAGATACAAGTAGAGAAAGAACTAAGTAGATACAAGTGGAGAAAGAACTAAGTAGATACAAGTGGAGAAAGAACTAAGTAGATACAAGTAGAGAAAGAACTAAGTAGATACAAGTAGAGAAAGAACTAAGTAGATACAAGTAGAGAAAGAACTAAGTAGATACAAGTGGAGAAAGAACTAAGTAGATACAAGTGGAGAAAGAACTAAGTAGATACAAGTAGAGAAAGAACTAAGTAGATACAAGTGGAGAAAGAACTAAGTAGATACAAGTGGAGAAAGAACTAAGTAGATACAAGTGGAGAAAGAACTAAGTAGATACAAGTGGAGAAAGAACTAAGTAGATACAAGTGGAGAAAGAACTAAGTAGATACAAGTGGAGAAAGAGCTAAGGGCGAGAAGCTGACGATGTATAGGACACATATTGATAAGACCGACCGGAAGCATTGCAAGACAGGCACTGTTATGAAACCAGTATGGAAAGAGAAGTAGAGGAAGACCTAGACCTACCTGGAGAAGAGAGCTGGAGACTTAATATTAAAAGGATAGGTAAAACATGGAAAGGGGGAGGAGAGATTAAGAGCTGGAAGCAGATTGTTGAAGACCTGTGCTCTGTTGGAAGTTGAAAGGTGAAGAAGAAGAAGAAGAAGAAGATGACATGAGACAGAGGACAGACATGATGATTTAACTTTGTCCCAAAATAATTTATCCTGATGAGCATTTATTTCAATACTTTCAATTGTTTATGTAATTATTTCTAAATCTCTTTTTATTCTGACAGAAAAGCCAGATAAGAATGTCTATTGCTAACAAGCTACTACCAGATTTTCTTGAGGATAAACTCGAAGTGCTTTCTGTAAGTAAAACAGTCTGACACAGTGGCGACTTGTCATTATGAGCCTGTAGGGCGGACCCCGCCAAAAATAATGTGTAACGTGCATTTATTATCTTATAAATTAAAACATAAACTAATCCAAAACCATGATTTCCCCGATAATTTGCGTCTGGCCCCACCAACAAAAATGATCACGAGCCGCCACTGGTCTGACATAACTGAGAATATTTTCACCTTCACATAATATTCAGGCCTCTATCATGCAATCAAACTTATCATTACATAAACGATGCTCAGATCATGATTTACATCTGGAATCTTCTCCGTTGTCTTCCTCTTCTCCTCGTTCTGAGTTGTCTAATTCCACAACTGTCTTCTCCAACCCTTAGTGTCTTTTTATGTGTACAAAATACTTCATTTTTCTCATTCTTATTTGTAACATCAGTCAATTATTTATTATTTTGAGTTCTTTCTAGATAGATCTATTTGTTTTCTTCTCTGTTATGATATACTGAGAATTCTTCTGTAACCCTTATATTAAAATGTACATTTGCGTTTTTCTGCAATTTTTTTAAATGTCCATGCTTCACAACCATACGTTGCCACTGGGAATGTTCATGCTTTTATTATTCTGATCTTTGTTTTACTGTCAGTTATATTGCTATAAGTCTTAATTTTTTGAAAGGCTACGTTTGTTCTTCCCTTAATTTCTATCATCTCATTTTCACCTCTAGTTAGCAGTGAACCGAGCTATTTAGAAAAGAGAACCGTGTTTTATTTCAGACAAATCCTTCACAAAATAAATAATTCTCTCTCTCTGTGCCTTTTTTAACCCGTATTGGATCAAAGACTTTCAACCAACTCATGCGAAGTCTTCCTATCTCTAGCAAAGTCTTCCTATCTCTAGCGAAGTCTTCCTATCTCTAGCAAAGTCTTCCTATCTCTAGCGAAGTCTTCCTATCTCTAGCTATCTCCTGCAGCTTTCTCCACCTCTTCTTATATTTTTTTATCACTGCCTCCAAATCCCTTCTCCGTGCACCTCTCGGCTTCCCCTTCTTTCGTTTCCCCGCGGGTTCCAGGAAAGAACCCGCTTGTTATATTTCCCACAGGCTTTCGTAAAACGTATCCTATCCAGCTCCAACGTCTTTGTTTAACCTCTTAGTTCACTGTAATCTATCTCGTTCTCTCTATAAGCGTCTCATTTGTAACCCTATCATGCCATCTTATTTCCTTTACTCCACGCAGAAACGATATGATGAATGTTTGAAATTTAAATGTTATTATTGTAGTCGTTATCCATGTTTCTAATGCATACATCAGAACTACTTTAACATTGGAATTAAATATCCTCTATTTTTGTTCTAGATTTGATTTCTTTAGACTTCCATATGTTTTCCAATATCTGTTAAATGTTTGCAGTTTTATCTTATTGAAGAACAAAATGTTTTATCAGGAAGGCTAAAATAACCCAATTATTGTTAGAGTGAATCTAGGTTTTCGGTTGAGTCCGCCCCTGCTGCCACAGTTGGAAAATTATACCACCAAATGCATCAATGGAGTGTAAAGGCATCTAGTAAAATAGCGGGTTATCTGAAAGAAGCAAAAGAAGGGACTGATGCTTCAACCGAATACAGTAGGGTAAGTGAACAATTGACAGACAGCTACCTCTAATCATTTAATAAATTGTGTGTGTTGCATCTAGTAACAGCAGCTTTTAAACGTTTAAATAGCGTGTTTGTAGCCCGTTGAACTGCGGGTGACTAGCCCTCTGTGAGTGCGGTATCAATTCCGCGGGCTGACAGAAAAGCCAAAGGTTCCCCAGATTCACTGTGTTCGTGGCACCGAACCGAAGAGTTGCGATGTCCATGGCACCGAGCCGAAGTAGCGGGAAAGCTCCAAGTCTTCTATTTGGGAAAAAAAAGAAGTCTAAATAAAATATGAAACTACAAGTTATTTAGTATTAAAACTAAATTATGAAAATTCAATTCAAATGTTGTATTAATCCTTACATATGCCAGCGAGAGTTAGAAAATGACTAAAGATATAGAAGGCAAGTTGAATGCATTTGAAAATAGATGTATGCGAAAAATAATAAACATAAAATGGAACGAATTCAGAAGTGATGATATTGGAGAAATGTCTGGTCAACCACTAGTAACAACTGTTATAAGAAGGAGAAGATAGAGATTTTTGGGTATACTCATAAATGAAATGATCAGAGAATCGCAAAGCAGACATTGACGTGGGATTCAGATGGTTCAAGAAAGAGAGGACGCCGTATGGAAACCCTGAAGAGAACTTTTCTGAGAGAGACGAGAGATATCGGATTCAAATCCATACAATTAAGTTTAGATAGAGCGGTATGGAGAAATTGCTGGCAGTAAGACTGAACATGAGGAAATAATATAATAATAATAATATTCGACTATAATATTTATTTCTTTTTTTTTTGCACATTGCTTTCATTTGTTTAAAACTTTACAATACCAAAATTCGACTTGTCTATTTTCGGATTAATTTTATTAAGTTTGATGTGATTGTTAATTGTGGGATGTTCATATTTAATCTAAGTGAGGGTCTCAATGGTGAAGTGGATAGGTCGTTTGCTTGTCCTACTGAAGGTTATGGTGTCGAATCTGGACCAAGACATATGTGCAATGTTTTCATGAGATCTCTAGGATTGTTGTCGGGGCTACAGAGTTCATGCTTTGTGTAATACTCTCGGCAGATGGCATATCGTCTCTGCCGACAGGGACGGAGCCATATAGTGAAACCCGGTGCAATGAAGTTAATCCATTGCCTTTGGACTCTTTTCAACAAAATTCAATCCAAGTTTATTGATTGATTGATTGATTGATTGATTGATAATCCCATCCTCATCGCACTTCGTTGAATAACCATATGTTCTCTTAAGCTAAGTTATTTAAAATAGCCAACGACATTAAGTTTGATAATAAGAGTTTCCAAGAAACACTGAAATACAAATGCGTTAACATGTATGATTCTAGGTTTCTGATACCACAGCGACTAGTTTATCTATGAAAATGAATCCACTATCGGAAGTAATTGTCTTACATGTCAATGATCATGACACAAGAAGCATGCCAATGTATCTGGATGGTGATCCAATTTGGGCATCACCTCAAAGGAGACGGTTGAAGAACTGTGTACACAGACTGACTGACAAGTGAGGATTTTTTTGGCATTTACCGTTCTTGTTTATTTGATTGTAGACAATATATCTCATCTCTTTATTTCTCTCCTCGTCTGTTTTATCACACTACCTTTCTAACGAGAATTATGTTGTCCTATATCATTTGAAAGGCCCCGTAACCAATCTACCATGCTCAAAATACGGCACAGTCCAACTCTGCACTGCACTGTTATCAAGAAGACCAATTTTATACAGGAGTATTAATCATTACATACTTTCTGTTTTCTTATACCCTCAGAAACTGCGGTCAAAGGTAACGGCGACTTAAGACTCGTGTCGTGTTAGTAAACTATTCGTATGGAGATTACGTCATCGCTAAATATACTTATTACTTGAATCACGTGGAGTACAAGGTTTCTATCGTTAAAGTTTTACTTGTGTGATTAACTAATTAGGCGAAAAAATTAATTACGAAATTTGTCTGCAAAGATACATGGAAATTAGACTAGCACAGCTTCAGAATCAATAATATATATACCACAGATGTATACTATCAACTTTACTGTAGGGATCAGAATGCTGGTGAATGACAAAACAGGATATGTCCAAACTATCCCCCTTCCATACAACTTGTCTGCGAAAGATATAATGCGTGTTCTGACCAAATACTATTTCTTAATATTAACAAGAGAATATGAGCATTGTCATCCAATGCAGACGCTGGAAATGGATCGGACATATGATACGCATGGAGACTAATTGTCACGAGAACTGTACTGAGATTGATTCGAAGAGTAAGCAAAAACATGGAAGAACCAAAACGACCTGGAGAAGAACATTTAGAACAAAAACTGAAAGAAATGAATCACAGCTGGAACGCAATACAGAGGAAAGCCAAGAATTGGAAAAATTGGTGTGCCTTTGTTGCTGACCTAAACGTCAGGTCGTCACATATCTATAAACATTACAATAGAGGAAGATACAAGCGATCCTTTAGATCAGCGGTTTCCAAATTCTGCATTACCGTCACATATCTATAAACATTACAATAGAGGAAGATACACGTGATACTTTAGATCAGCGGTTTCCAAATTCTGCATTACCGTCACATATCTATAAACATTACAATAGAGGAAGATACAAGCGATCCTTTAGATCAGCGGTTTCCAAATTCTGCATTACCGTCACATATCTATAAACATTACAATAGAGGAAGATACACGCGATCCTTTAGATCAGCGGTTTCCAAATTCTGCATTACCGTCACATATCTATAAACATTACAATAGAGGAAGATACACGTGATCCTTTAGATCAGCGGTTTCCAAACTCTGCATTACCGTCACATATCTATAAACATTACAATAGAGGAAGATACACGTGATCCTTTAGATCAGCGGTTTCCAAACTCTGCATTACCGTCACATATCTATAAACATTACAATAGAGGAAGATACACGCGATCTTTTAGATCAGCGGTTTCCAAATTCTGCATTACCGTCACATATCTATAAACATTACAATAGAGGAAGATACACGTGATCCTTTAGATCAGCGGTTTCCAAACTCTGCATTACCGTCACATATCTATAAACATTACAATAGAGGAAGATACACGCGATCCTTTAGATCAGCGGTTTCCAAACTCTGCATTACCGTCACATATCTATAAACATTACAATAGAGGAAGATACACGTGATCCTTTAGATCAGCGGTTTCCAAACTCTGCATTACCGTCACATATCTATAAACATTACAATAGAGGAAGATACACGCGATCTTTTAGATCAGCGGTTTCCAAACTCTGCATTATCACGGACCCGTTTCAAATACATGTTGCTGTCGCAGCCTCCCCCAAAAAAAAAAGTTTATATATATGAAAATGGACAGAGATAAATTGTCTTTATGTTACAATAGTAAACAATGTTCTCAGACTGAGGGAAACTTCAAATGATCACTTTCATTTTGTCCTGTCAGACATTTAGACTCCGGTTTTGTCTGGGTTCCTTGATTTCAAAGAGGAGCTAGTTTATCCAATGTTTGTATGCATGTTCTTAAATTTTATTTTTATTTTTGAAATGCCAAATATCATATTTCTTCAAGCGCTTGGGGCCCCCTGTGAGTACATCACGGACCCAAGTTTAGGAAACACTGGTTTATATATTTAGAATATAGAAGTATCTATTTTTTAATGTCTTCAGTATGAACATTGTTGCTTCCCTTCTTCCATCTTCCCCTTCGAACCCAATGTGTGATGATACTTGTAACTAAAATGTCTTGTTTTACTGATGTGGACATTTGACTTGTTTTGTTGGTTTTAGGGGAGTCTCTGTTGCTGGGTGGTTACGCCTTTGCCTTGCGTTCTGAACATCGTGGTTCTCTCTGTCTTTTCTCTCTCTCACTCGCGATCACCGCTTAGACTGATGCACCCGATTTCCCCATAAATTCTGCTGTATCACCGTTTAGATTGATGTACCAGATTTCCCCATTAATTCTGCTGCTGTTTTTAGGGACTCCGACTCCCGAGTGGTTACCGGGGCCAAAATTTGGGGTGTAAAGAATAGAACCACGGTTACCTGCCACGCATGTCGTAAGAGGCGACTAAGGAGGTTTGGCTGAAATCGGATGCTCGTGTCCTAAACTTATACAAGTCTATGCGTTTTGGGACCTACCAAACCAATGTGCAACGTATACACGTTCTTGGCAAAGATCAAACATATTACAAAAAGTGATTAAAGTTGGTCGTAAAGAACGAACTCAAAGAAGAAGAAGAGGGACTGTCCCTCCGTACAGCTTCTCCGTGGAAATCTAATTCATTCAGCTTTAGTATGAGTGTGCTTCGTCATATCTTTAGCGCCATTTGAAGCTCTAGTGCTTATCCTTCGGCGATGTGTCCGGTTTCAGCCAGCGTTTACTGGGTTCGCTCTCCGTCAGCTTTTAGCTGTCCCCAGCCCACCTGCAAGGCAGCAGGTTATTTTATTTTAGGGTAGCTACCCTTAGACAACCTTCTCTCCCGGGTTGTTGAGCGTCATCTGCCCAGGTTACCAGTCTTTTTTAAAACTAATTGGTTCGCCTGCCGTCCAGTTTTGTGTACGGTTTGCTCCGCTAGCCTTTGATTGTCCCCAATCTAAGTTACAAGGCAGTAGTAGGTTGTGGGTTTGAGCCCGGATCGCGCCGTTCTGTTTGCTAGTACATTTTTGTCCAGAGATACCTAGTATTGTTGCCGTGGCTACGGAGTTCATGCTTTGTACAATACTCTCAGCAGATAGCGTGTCATTTCTGCGGAGACAGACCGAACAATATGAGGTAAAACTCGGAGCAATTAGCTAAATTCTTCGGTGTTAGACCGCTTTTCTTCTGTTGATTATTTTGTTTTTGTTATGTCTTGACCACATCAAAATGACATGTTATTTCTATTCTTGTATTTATGTCATTGACAATACATCAGAGCGATAGTGACTGGTGCCGGAAAGACTATGTGTGCTATAATCAAGTTCAAAAAGAGACTACTTATCCTGAATAAAACTGTCAATGTCTCGGCAGCACCGCCTTCATCGATCAAAATTCAATGGAGAATCTCCCGGTATCTGATGTCCCCGACCTTTCTCATGTTATATTCTATGCTTTGCAGGTAAGCTGTACATTCACTTTCTATATTTTGTGATGAGTTGGATGGGTAGATTAGGTGGAAGCATAGATTAGATAGTAGACTAGACGAAAAGGTAGATTAGATGGTAGCATGAGGTCACAGGTGCATGGGGACAACGTCGCGCCAGGATTAGTGAGCTGGCACTAATCAAGACCCTGCCCCACCACCTCGTGGTGACCCTGGAAACAGACAGTGGTTCTGGTCTGACTAAGTGGGCAGGAATCGAGGGAGGGCCTACTCTGGTATAAGTAGTGTTGCAGACGTAGTCATGTTGGATGAGATCCGCTCGCAACGCAGATGAGCGGAATTTCAGAGTGACTATAAATGCACGTCTCTCCCGGCCGAAGCGAAAAGCTGAACGGATAAACATGAATGAATGTGAAAGTGACTTGGGCCCGCATGGAGCAGAACGTGGGCCCGAGACGAGCTGCACGTGGGCCCACATAGGTCGAAATTCGGAGTTCTGAGGAGGGGGCCCCGAGTTTAGCTCTGTGTCAGAACAAGCTAGAGGCATTGTGCAGGTGTGCACGATGTGAAACAACAGAAACGTATGAAACAGTAATCGTCTGAAGGAATCCAAACTCCCCCGGAGTAAAGGGTCGCAACCAAATTTGCCAGCTGTGGGGCAAGAGTCAATAAGAACGATGCGTAACGAATCAAATGTCTCGGCAAGTGTCTCTGAAAACGTTGTAACGTATCGTGTCGACACACTGGAAGATTGCAGCAAACTCCGTATCAAAGGCTTAGCGCAGATACATTTGCTGGGTAAGGTAGGCAAAACGTAAATTCTAAAGTTGCGTGTTTGTGCCTAACGAAACAGCCCTCCCTGGGACAACAGGGCAAGGTAATGTTGTATTAACAATATGATGAACTGAGGTGGGTGACGATAGCTAGCGTAAAATTTCAATTGCGTTGCTAGAGCCTACTGAAACGACCCGCAAAAATATCTATGAGCAGCCCCAGTCCAGTGTTTCCCGGGGACAGGGAAAATGCAGAGTAAATACTTGCAAATTGCCAAGTGTCGACACCCGCCCCGAAACGGATGAGCATACTCCTACTCAGGAACAAACCGTGGATAGAAAAGTAAGGTCGATAATGCAAAGGCTTGACTTGTACAAACCCAAACATTGACTAAGGGCAATACTTTTCAGACACCGATCATCCTACACAGAGTCAGATGACGTCCACACACCATGGCTCAGATCACATAAAGGTTAAGCATACCGCCAACATATGGTCTTTTGTTTGACAAAGCACATGCGTCTTCAATGACTTAGAATGTTCCTAATCCGTAAGGATCTCATATAATCAGAAAGAGTGCATATTGTAGACATACTCTTTGGAGAAGATCAAAAAGCCCAAATATACGGCGAAAATTGATCGTAAAAGAGAATGAATACAAAAAGGTGACAAACTACATACTTATCATAATGCCACTGTATTATATGGAGACTGTCAATAACTAATTTGAGGCTTTTCTGCAGGTTTGGATCCGTGGTAGCTCTCATCAAACTGACCCCAAACTCAGCTCTTTGCGTGTTCGAAACTACAGATGAAGCAGCTAACGCTATATATTTACATTCAATCAACCAGTCATTCAAGCTGCTAATTCTTCGCTGGTGGTACCCGATAATTTCAAAGTATGTAACCAAGCTTATCCTATGCTTGTGCTGAAAGAAGGGTACCGCTGTTCAAAACCATGAATTAACTCTTTCGTAACGTAATTTGTTTGATCTCTGGATGCATTTTTGTGTAATGTATACCGTATTGTAACACCAAAAGGTTGCAGGCATTCGTTAATAGATGCCTGCGCAGGAGACACTATCTGCAATGGTATTTTAATACCACAAACAGGAAACTGTTGGATAGAGCCCGGACAACGCCAAGTGTAACAAGAGATAAGGGGCAGAAAGTGGCGATGGATAGGAAACACACTGATGAGACTCCCGGACAGCAGCATCAGACAG
This sequence comes from Arion vulgaris, assembly GCA_020796225.1. Classification (NCBI taxonomy): domain Eukaryota; kingdom Metazoa; phylum Mollusca; class Gastropoda; order Stylommatophora; family Arionidae; genus Arion; species Arion vulgaris. The sequence goes on along the minus strand of CM036758.1, from coordinate 59,721,115 downwards.
GCCCTCCGATGGAACCCCACCATGGTAAAAGAGGTAAGTGAAGATATAAGAATATCTGGAGGCTGGAGATGGAGACGGAATGCAAGAAGTGGAGAGAGTGGAGAGATCTGGAAAAGATGGCATTGGAAAGAAGAGCTTTGAAGGCCTTGGTTGCGGATGTATGCCTCCGTATGGGTGAAGAAGATACTGTATTATATAAGAAAAATAATGAACACAAAGTGAAAAATTCAGGAAGTAATGAAATCAGAGAATATCTGGTCACCACTAGTAACAACTGTTATAAGAAGGAGAAGATGGAGATATCTGGTCAGCCACTAGTAACAACTGTTATAAGAAGGAGAAGATGGAGATATGTTGGGCATACCTTTGGAAGAGAGATATCTGGTCAGCCACTAGTAACAACTGTTATAAGAAGGAGAAGATGGAGATATGTTGGGCATACCTTGAGAAGATATCTGGTCAGCCACTAGTAACAACTGTTATAAGAAGGAGAAGATGGAGATATGTTGGGCATACCTTGAGAAGAAATATCTGGTCAGCCACTAGTAACAACTGTTATAAGAAGGAGAAGATGGAGATATGTTGGGCATACCTTGAGAAGAAATATCTGGTCAGCCACTAGTAACAACTGTTATAAGAAGGAGAAGATGGAGATATGTTGGGCATACCTTGAGAAGAAATATCTGGTCAGCCACTAGTAACAACTGTTATAAGAAGAGAAGATGGAGATATGTTGGGCATACCTTGAAGAATATCTGGTCAGCCACTAGTAACAACTGTTATAAGAAGGAGAAGATGGAGATATGTTGGGCATACCTTGAAAAGAAATTATCATTTATTCATTTTAATATTCATTTTTAAAATAAAATAATTCCAACACACATTTTCATTAACTTCAAAATTACATCGGTGATCCTCACCGGAATGTTACAGAGTTCGTGCACTGCCGTCGAGATCTTCCAGTGTAAGAAAGAGATTGAAGCACACATAGTTAAGTGCATTATTGATGGTAAAATCAATCAATCAATCAACTGATCTACAAGATTGGAAATCGCATAGATATATATTCATCAATCATTTGAAGTCATAACTACTATATTTATCCATTAATACATTCATCATGTGAGTCTTAACATATGGCACTGGCTCATAACTAACTTTATATCCAAGAAGATGAAATATTTGTGCCACGTTAAATGTCATAGTGGTTTGGAGAGAACCCTAATGGTTCCTGGAGTACGAGGCAGAGGACGACCATGACGAAGGTGGCAGCAGGACATCAAAGAAACATTGAACATGACGCTGGAGGAGGCGGGATAACTTGCAAGAGACACTGAGTTCTTTCAGAGAGGCTGTAATGAAAGTGACGTTCTTAAATTAAGGGACATGCTGCTTTTTAAGTGAATTGCATATCCTTTACAGGACTTTGCGAATCAACCCCAGCATTTTAGCGCTGTTTGTGATTTTTCTAGGCATTATTATGTTCAGTAGTTTGCCATTGCATTCTGAACGGGTGATGCCATCTTCCTTTGTAAAAATCCACGCGAAACAATTTGCAACCAAACTGTCCGCAGCGTGATTCGAACTCACAACGTCGGGGTTAATAGACCGAGTCACCACCCCGCTAAGCCACAGACGTCCACCTGAATGCTTCTTCTGAATCTATATCTATATCCTCTTCTGTCCGATTGACACATAAGGCTTCACAGAGACCTCCACTGTTGCCGTTCTACCACCATCTCCACGTCAGGCCACACTCCTTCAATTCTCTCTCCACCGTTCTTCTCAGTGTTTTCTTTGGACGTCCAGGCCTTCTCTTCCTATCCGCTGACCATCTGAGAGCTGTCCTAGCCAATGCCCACACTGGCTACTTGATATTTGAACATATTCCTCACATATATTTCAGTCTCCACCACTCCACTATTCAGTCTCTTCTTTCGTGATATCTTAACCTTCAATCAGTCAAGTCTCATGCCTGCCGGCGTAGGCGATCATGTCTCTTCACAACTCTTGTTCTCTCATTTGTGTAGGTAATCAGTTCTGACATAGATCTTTTGTCGAACCACGATGTCAGACCATCCAACATCTTCTCCCTCTGTCTTCGACGATCTCTCTTTCCTGAATTTTACCTGTTGTCGCCAATTGTTCTAAACATCCTCTTCACATCATATGCCAGAATATCCTTGTTTGAGCTTCTATGCGTGAATGTCTGTTTAAAAACTTAATCATTTCTTTTCGTTCTCCATTAAATGTACAGTATTCTTCTATAAAACTATATCTCTGTGGTTTCCAGTGTTCTTATTTCATTGCTTGTTCATATTTACCTTACTCTGTCTTTAATTTTTCATTATTCAAAATAATTTTCTGTGATCTGCCTTCTACGATTCTGTATTTATCGTTGCTTTAACCCTTTCGCACTTCTGAACCGATACACTGTCTCAGTGTATTTTTTAAAGGGGCGCAAATCCGGTGTATTTTCTAACTTAGTATGTATTGCAAAATAAGTACGCCCTGACGTACATAAAATTTGAGGAATAATAGAATTAATTTCACCTTCTTCCTTCTTGTATTTACATTTATTGTGTGCTCTAAGTTCTTCTCTTCAACATATATATCGACAGAATTGTGAACGATGCACAGTGCGGGTGAGATCTTATCCACAGAGAGAATGTAAACTACCTTTAATTAAGTAACCAAATCAATGAATTACTTTCGCAGACGACCAAAGTCTAATCTAGGAAGATGAAGAACAGCTACAACATCATATGAATTTATTACTAATAGCATGTAGAAAGTACAACATGAAAATCAACAAACAAAAGACCGAGATCATGAAAATCAGCAGAACACCTAGCCAAGCAAACATGCAAATAGACAACACAAGAGTAAATCAAGTTTATGAATATAAATATTTAGGCAGCATTTTCACAGAGGACGGAAACTCGATAGAGAAATAGAAATAAAAAGCCAAAAAGCAAATGCAGTGACATACCAGCTGGCCTCTTTACCCATCATCATCAGGTGCCGTGCCGGCTGGCGTGGGTACCATTACTACAACACCCGAAGCTCAAAATGGAAGTGAAAAGACATGATAAAAGTATTTTCCTACCAACACTTTGTTACCAGTGCCAAACTTGGTATCTTACAGCAACACACCACAGAAAGCTCGCCACGTGTGAAATTAAATTCTTGAGGAAGGCAGTGGGGGACAGCAGGAAAGATAGACTACGAAATGAGGACATCAGAAGCAGAATATGCATAACTTTATGCACCGAATGTCAACAATTTCAGTGTTTCGGACACTTACTTAGAATGGAATACCCACCAATAACATCATACTTTAACAGAAAAAATCATGTAATAGAGCCAAAGGAAGACTAAGAAAAAGATGGGTAGACAATATCAAAATCACACTAAATATACACGGATATAACACAATAAGGGCGACTCATCTATCCTTAGATTCATCAATTCCATCATCCACCTGGGTAAAGACAACAGACAATATGTAACACACTTCTCATTATTATTTGTCTAATTTCTATTTTACTATCTGCTTTATCATCTCTTTCTTCTCTTCCCTTATCATCGTCTCACAGTCTATATTAACCTTATTGTTGGGAAAGTGTGACTTCAAACATTCTTCTTTATTTTTGTTGTATCTTCTGCTAAAGAACAATTTACAACTATACAAATAAGTACGTTGGAACAAGATGGCTGCTGTCTATCTGTGATGGTCTAGATGAAGATGAGGAAATGGCCGAAGGAGATACAGATCGAAGTATTCAATCTTTTCACACATTTTTAACCCTTCCAGTACTTAGTTATGTTAATTTTTAGAAGTACTTTTAAAAGTTTGAAAGCCGAAGGATTGACTTCATAGCACCGGTGGCTCACCCATATGGCTCGATCCTCTCCCAGAAATGGCACACCACCTACAGAGAGTATTGCACAAAGCACGAACTCCGTAACTCCTGCAATAATCTTAGGGGTCTCTGGAAAAAAATGTATCCGTGAACAGAACGGTGTGGTCCGGATTCGAACCCACGACCATCGTCTCTCAAGGCATGGGCTTAACCACAAAGACTCCCTGAGGAGTCTCTGTGGCGTAGGTATTAGGTGCTCGCCTCGTCCAAAGGTAATGGGTTTGCTCCCTCGTGGCGCCATTGGCATATTTGTTCAGACATCCCTGATATCAATGTAGGTTTGATCAAGTTCCTAATCCTATCGGAGACGGACGATAAAACGTTTCAAGTTAAGCACTTAAAAGAAACCTTGGCAGTTCTTGGAATTATTCTCTCGAGGCCAAATGTCCTGTCTCTACAGACGTCATACTCAAGGCATCAGTTATTTCCAAAAAAAGATATCTCCTCCGTGGTCTTCATCTTCTCCTCTTTACCAGGATGCCTCCTTCCAAGACGGTCTTCTCCTCTTTACCAGGATGCCTCCTTCCAAGACGGTCTTCTCCTCTTTACCACGATGCCTCCTTCCAAGACGTCTTCTCCTCTTTCCAGGATGCCTCCTTCCAAGACGGTCTTCTCCTCTTTACCAGGATGCCTCCTTCAAGACAGTCTTCTCCTCTTACCAGGATGCCTCCTTCCAAGACGGTCTTCTCCTCTTTACCAGGATGCCTCCTTCCAAGACGGTCTTCTCCAATCGTTCGTGTCTCTTTATATGTCCAAAATGCTTCATTTTTCTCATTCTTATTTATAACATCAGCCAATTCCTTCTGGGTAGATCTATTCGTTCTCTTCTCTGTCCCTGATATACGGAGGACTCTTCTGTAACACTTATATTCAAAAGCACATATATCTTTCATAATAGCAACTCTATATTCCTCCCTGTCCTGTGAGATAAGTCGGTTTCCTGCCACAATCATACACAACTCGTCTATGTCACTGTGTACTCATCTTCTTCTTGGTCTCTCTCTTTCCCTTTTGCCCGATATTATATCCTGGTGGAGATATACAGGGTGTTCAACCTAAAAGCAGCCTGTGAATGGAGCTAATCTGGCATATATGTATGGAAATGGGAAGGTTCAGTTATGACGTAGTATAGGTCAAGGTTGTGTGATGGTGTGTAATTGTAGTGCAGGAAGGGGCGATGAACAAATGTGACGTAGGACAAGCTAGTCAGAACCGGTTTAAATAGTAAATAGACGAGATGCAATGCGTACCTGGCAAATTTATATTTATCACTGGGGCTGCTTTTAAGTTGAACACCCTGTATATTTCAATGAATTATTGGGTTTTATAAAAAATAACACCAAAAATACCTGTCACTGCTACCTGTAGTACCGCTTTTTAAAAGGGGAAGACTGCAGTAAAACTTGGTAAATAGTGAAACATGTACAAACAAAGTACTATAGTTTTACAAAATACATAAACAGTGACGATAAACAGCAACGTTTCGACCAACAAGGCCTTTATCAAGCAAACGAACAAACAGGAGTGACAAATTAAAATGAAACACAAATGGACGACCAAATACCAACGTATCTAAGGAAAATCTGGAATAAAAACGAATAACGAAATAAATGTAACACAAAAACACACATAAAACTAGAAATAGAAAAGAAACAATGAAACATCTAGTAAATATATAACTAGAATACATGAAACATATACCCATATAGATTATAAAGCATGGGAAGAAAGTACTAAAGCATAAGAATGTAATACATGCAACATATACCCATAGAGATTACAAAGCATGGGAAGAAAGTACTAAGAAGCATAAGAATGTAATACGTTGAGCCCGCGTGGTCCAAGGTACCATACAAAGAAATCAACCGATTCTCAGAGCAAATCGACTACGATCATCAGAGGAACATGATCGGATGGCTGTGACCTGGACATCGCAAGCTCCTGAATGGCCAGTATCATTGAAATGGGTAGTTACGGGGTCACAGAGCATTGGCGTATATCGCGAAAGGGTTGGGCGAATCGGTCACTGAGTCTCTGCCGGTTTCAATATAGGCCTGTGCCCGCCTTCAGATAATGGCATAGATAATATTACGGACTCGCACGTGAAACTTTTCCAATAACGAACGTGGCTTTTGGAAAAGACACAGCGCGGGTCTGTTTTAAGCTAACGTGTTGCAGCGCCGACGGCCACTGGATGGTGCCAAAATGACTCTGGATATTAGGCTTGAGCGATGTGAACCAACATATCCTTAAGGCTTCTGTCCGTCTGTACGCCACCAAAGGATAGTGTTGGAAGATTGAACGTGTCTCGGGATCAGACTGAAGAATGGAGAGATGACGGAATAAGACTTTCTTCACAAGGGAACTATGAGGGTGGAAAGTTAAGACAGTTTCACCCTGTCAGAATTGGATGTTCTATGCTGGTTAGAGAAGCCTCTGGCGAAGAAATTTGCTGAACACGCCGCTTGCAGAAGCAAGCACTTATCCGGGTATAGCGCTTACGAAAGAAATCAAGCATCTCGTGAGCCCTATCGAGAAAATCATCGTCCTCGCTACAGAGGCGACGAAGGCGCAAGAGTTGAGAGAATGGTAAAGAGTCACGACAAGCATCATGCACATAGTTTTCTTCTTTATACCTCTTCCCATTCCCAGGCTTGTCGGGACTCTTTACCATTCTCTCAACTCTTGCGCCTTCGTCGCCTCTGTAGCGAGGACGATGTTTCTGATAGGCCACGAGATGCTTGATTTCTTTCGTAAGCGCTTATACCCGGGATAAGGTGCTTGCTTCGCTATGCGGCGTGTTCAGCAAATTCTCGCCAGGAGGCTCTTAACCAGCATAGAACTCCAATTCGGGACAGGTGAAACTTGTCTTAACTTTCCACCCTCATAGTTCCTTTGTGAAGAAAGTCTTATTCCGTCATCTCTCCATTCTTCAGTCTGATCCTGAGACACGTTCAATCTTCCAACACTATCCTTTGGTGGCGTACAGACGGGACAGAAGCCTTAAGGATATGTTGGTTCAAAGTCACCTCAAACCTAATATCCAGAGTCATTTAGGCACCATCCAGTGTGGCCGTCCGCTGCAACACTGTGCTTATGTCATACAGACCCGCACGGTGTCTTTTCCACAAGCCACGTTCGTTGTTGAAGACAGTTTCACGTGCGAGTCCGTAATATTATATATGCCATTATCTGCAAGCGTGCAACAAGGCCTATTTTGGGGAACCGGCAGAGACCAGTGACCGATTCGCCCAACACTTGCGTGATATACGCCAATGCTCTGTGAACCCTGTAGCTACCCATTTCAATGATACTGGTCATTCAGGATCTTGCGATGTCCAGGTCACAGCCATCCGATCATGTTCTCTGATGATCGTAGTCGATTTGCTCTGGAGAATCGGTTGTTTTCTTTGTATGGTACCTTGCACCAGCGGCTCAACGTATTACATTCTTATGCTTCTTAGTACTTTCTCATCTCATGCCTTGTAATCTATATATGTATTTGCTTCATATATATAATTTGTATTTTCACTTGATTGTATATTGTTTCTCTTCTTTCCACTTCTAGTTTTGTGTTGCACTCATTTCGTTATTCGTTTTTATTCCCAGTTCATTAGATACATTTGCATTTTTCCGTTATCGTCCATTTGTAAGTGTTCTCTATAATTCGTCACTCCTGTTGTGTCGTTTGCTTGATAAAGGCCTTTTGGTCGAAACGTTGCTGTTTATCGTCGCTGTTTCTGTATTTTGTAAAACTATAGTACTTTGTTTGTAGCGTTTCGGCTATATGTTTGATAGAACACTGCAAGATATTTTTTTTGGTACTTTTACTCAATTCTGTGAGTCTATGGTTATTTATTGGTGAAAAATATTCATAATATTGATATTCCTTATTGTTAAACTTACCTTGTTGGATAATATAACTATGATTTATCATTTTGTGTTGATTTTAAAATGAATTCGTCTATGTACAACAATACTGGAATGCGGGGGTCACGTGACCGGTTGTGGTCTGATTTCCCATAAGTTAACCTGAGTCCGATGGCCCATAAGCTTATAGTTGGCTCTGAAAGAGACACAGCAACGTAGTGATCTGGATCAGATCCTAAGAGTACCTGATTCAAACACCGTGGCAGGCAGTATGGACGTAAATTTATTCGGTAATTTTTACGAAGGGGTGGAAATAGAACTCACCCTGTCAGAAAAAATAGCAAACTTTTAAAAATGTATAAGTGATGTTCAGAAAATCCACGACTCGTTTACTCTTGTCATTGGTGACGTCCTATAAAGGATATGCCAAATTTTCAATTTTGGGGAAAGGGGGAAAGAGGTAAGGAAAGATACGATAGAGAACGATATATGAGTATGTTTAACCAGCGTGAGACGGGAAGAATCAGCATTCGTATCAAAAACAATCTATTATTAGAGTTTGGGAGCACCTTAGCACATATTGATGTTTTAAGTGTAAATCTTTTCTTCGAACGCCCCCATATCGACCACTTGTCAACCGCTATGTGTGATTTGTATGTGATCTGAGCCTAAGAGCGATTGTACGTTGTGCCAGTTATGCACCTACAGGTAGGCAAGCACATCTGATTTCTGCGCTGCTTTTTTATTTACTATGGTAGCTTCCCTAGGGCCTACATCAGTCACCTCTTGTAACATGCACTGTAGGTTGCAGTGGTACTATTATTTGCTCCCCTTACGAGTCTTGACACGACACTGGCGTTAAGTGTCAATGATATTAGTTCCTAAATTATAAATATTATCATTAGAGATAACATTTCAGTGCTTTATTTCTCTTTGTATTTTGTTCCGTTTGTAATGTGATATTTCTTGTCATTAATATGATTTTCTTTATTCTATTTGTAGACACCAAAACCTCACGGCAATCAGATGATTACAAGGTACTATTAATAACTACATGTTCTAGATAGATAAATAGATAGATAGGTAGACAGACAGACAGATATACAGTTATACAAATAGACAGATAGACAGACAGACAGAGATAGATAAGATTAGATTAAGATTTAGATAGAAAGATAGACAGACAGATAGATAGACAGATAGACAGACAGATAGACAGACAGATAGACAGACAGATAGACAGACAGATAGACAGACAGAGAGGCAGACAGAGAGAGAGAGAGACAGACCGACTGACTGAAAGACCGACCGACCGACAGGTAGACAGACAGGTAGACAGACAGACAGACAGGTAGACAGACAGATAGACAGATAGATAGACAGATAGACAGATAGATATATAATCTCTATCCATCCATGTCTTACAGCCAACAGTGACTACCAGCTTCTTCAAAACAGTTCCCTATTCGCTAAGAGCTGCAAGGAAAACAACCAGAATGAAACTGCTATCCGATATTAGAAGTTTCACTATATGTAACCAGGAATCGATTCATAGAAATGATCCCTTGCAATTATGTAAGTATGCCCTTATGAAACCAAACAACAAGTCTATGTGGCTTGCATTGCAAAGGTCGTGAGTTTGAATCTGGACCGCATCGTTATGTTCACGAGCGCATTTTTTCCAGAGACATCTCTATCTCTCTCTCTCTCTCTCTCTCGATCCCCGCCTAGACCGATGTACCAGACTTCCACAAATTCTGCTGTGTCTTTAGGACTCCACCCCTCCGTACAGCTTGTTATTCATATGGAAATCTGATTTATGCAGCCTTCCAGTGACATCTAGGATTGTTGTCGGAGCTACGGAGTTTGTGCAATACGCTCGTCAACAGGCGTACAATTTCTGCGGAGAGGACTGAGTCGTATGGGAAGAATCCGGCAATATAGTCGGCTTAACTTACACTTAAGAAAGTCAGATGGAACGATGTTCTATCAGACAAAACAAGTATTGATAAAACAGTAACGATATTCTATGAGAAAAAAAATGGAACTGATAAAGCAGTAACGATATTCCATCAGACAAAAATGGAACTGATAAAGCAGTAACGATATTCTATCAGACATAAGGGGTATTGTTAAAGCAGCTGAAAAGAAACACAAGCTTCACGTCTTGGTAATTTTGATTTTCAAGTTTTCACAAATGTAAAGTACTCGGTTTACATAAGATGGAGTATATTAGATGGTCTTTGTGGCTAAGTGATTAAGACGTTCACTGTCTGTTCTGAAGGTCGTAGGTTCGAATCCGGGCCACTTCGTTCTGTTTCCAAATAAATTTTTAAAAAAATTAGAAAATTGAAGTATTTTTGAGATATAAAGAGACACGAAGGATTGGAGAAGACCATCACGGAATGAAGTATTCTGGCAAAGAGGAGAAGAGGAAGACCACGGAAAAGATGGTTTAAAGGATGTAACTAATTTTTTGAACATGACGGCTGCAGAGGGGGGAAATATCTGGCCTATGAGAGAAAATAAATTGAAGGACTGTTAGGTAGAAAAGTTCTGCTCAGGACAATCTATTTGATAATGATTCATTGAGTATAGTAAATGTTAGATCTCCATCTTCTCTGAGCTTGTTGCAGGTTGCATTTGCCCTTTCAGTTCTTTGTTTAATTTCAATCATAATTTTCTCGTCTTAAATAAAACAAAACTCAGTACTGCATGAAAATTTAAAATCTGCTATCTCTAGCTTGGTTTCGTCTATTTGTATGTGTGCTCCAGTCTTCAAGTTTATCCTTCATTCTTCTTCTCTGAACTTTCCTCCAACCAGATCATGTCTTGGGCATGCCAGTTTAGTTCATTAAATGTCTTTCTCGCCTATTTCTCTGTTTACAGTTCGACTCCATGACTTTCTAGGTCGTCCCCTACATCTCTTGCCTCCAGGATTCTATTTCAGAGTCACATATTGGTGTCTGGTCTTCAGGATCTTTATTGTATGTCATATCCACTTCCATCGCTTCCTATTTATTTTCTCGTTTGATATTGTTGATGCGTATCCCCATTTCTTTGGTATTATTTGTGTTGTTCCTTAGTTCAATCTGTTTGACATAAGTTTATGTAAGACAATGTAAATCCTTTGATTCTGAGATGTAACTGTATAACGTTGTGTAACATTGTGTAACATTGTGTAACATTGTGTAAAAGTGTGTAAAAGTGTGTGTAACATTGTATAACAGTGTGTAACATTGTGTAACGTTGTGTAACATTGCGTAACATTATTTGACGTTCTGTAGCATTGTGTAACGTTGTGTAACATTGTAACGCTGTGTAACGTGTTACCATTGTGTAACGTTGTGTAACGTTGTGTAACATTTTTAACGCTGTGTAACGTTGTGTAACATTGTGTAACGTTGTGTAACATTGTGTAACGCTGTATAACATTGTGTAACGTTGTGTAACGTTGTGTACCATTGTGTAACGTTGTGTAACGCTGTGTAACATTGTGTAACGTTGTGTAACGTTGTATGTAATCAATTGTTATTTTGACGTATACTTTATGTCATGGTATGACAACATTTCCTTTTGTTCTATTCTAAATTAGACAAAGTCTAGCAATAGTTGTTGTGTCCATATTGTGTTGTAGAGTGTCTACAATGTTGGATTTCTCTTTATATGGATTAAAGTCTCCTATATCGATACACCTTGATCTCAACCTAAGATGATGTTTTTCGTTATGTCAGAACGTGATGATCATACAAACAAAAAATTGAAAACAAAGTCCTTGTGAATAATCCAAGTAATATTCTGCACGATGTCTGTATATTTATCGTTTTCATACGAGAGGCGAGAACTTAACGTTTATGCCAGGAGAACCTCAAAGGTATTTCGGTTCGCACGCTCGTGGAACCATCGTGACATTTTCCCAGAGATCCCTGATCTAAGTGAAGGTGAGATAGAGTTGATAGTCCTATCTGAGACAGAAGATAAAACATAGATCCCGTTTTCAATTTGAGCACGTAAATAACCCTTGGCATTTCAAAATCGAGAAGGTTTAAAAGCTGCTTCCTGGGCAAAATTCATTAGAAATATTTAGAAAATAAAATTCCTACAAAATATTTTTACCACTTTCATAATTACATCGTACCCTCCGCCTGTGCTACGGAGTTCGTACAGTGCCGCTGAGATCTTTCTGTCTAAGAAAGAGTTCGGTGCACACATGGTAATTTACTGAAGTGCAATGAGGATGTCCTATCAATCAATCATTTATTTTTTACTATTTCGTGTGCTTTAAAAAAATTACTAGAAAATTAAAAATAAAACACAATAGGTAAGAAATAAGAACACGTACAAAGATACACAAAAAAAGACATTAGAAGCTATTTTAATAAAAGTATTTTCATCTCTGTTCTCCATGAAACGCACACACAACCTTTGAAGTTTCAAGCTTCATCTGACTAACACGTGACTACGAAAAAACCACAAGAAAAGCAATGTTAAAATGGAGGAACTCAAATTGATTTATCAGCAAATTTGAATTAAATGAGTTGTGTACCTTAGACCTTTCTAGAAATAAGAGTAATAAAATGGCTTGAAACTAAAACAATAAATATGAATAACAGAAGAGAACAGATAAAACAATGACTGTACAAGGACCATTGTGCATTTATTTAAATATTGTATATGAGCTTATTTTGTTTAGATATTTTACACATTAAAGTTCTGATACATTACAATTTGTCTCAGTATGAATTGTATGTGCGACTGATGAATGGAGACACTAGAAATAGAAGGATGGATACGTGTGACAAAGACATGAAGGGGTCTCTGTGGCAAGTGGGTGAGCCTAACGCTGCATTCCAAAGGTCATGGGTTAGAATCTGAAATATGCCGTTCTGTTCAGAGTGCATTTATTCAGAGACACATAGGAACGTTGCGAACACAAAGTTCGTGCTTGGGCAATACTCTTGGTAGGTGGCGTGCCATTTATCTCGAGGTAGGAAAAAGGGTTCCTTTATTAACTTTTACAATACAAGCTTTCGATAAATATATTGGACTAAGAATTAACACAAATAAAACCAAAGACTGATTCATAGGAGCATCATCATTGCACTTTGTTGAATAACCATGTGTGCTCCGACATCTTTCCTACACAGTAAGATCTCATTGGCAGTTCACGAACTCTGTAGCACAGACGAGGGTTTCAGATGTAATTTTTAACGATGTTGAACTCGTTGTAGGTATTTTTTTAATGTTTTGAATTAATCTTACTGAGCAGCCTGCTTTCTCGAGCAGCCTGCTGCCCGAGCAGCCTGCTTGCCCGAGCAGCCTGTATGCCGAGCAGCCTGCTTGCCCTGAGCAGCCTGCTTTGCCGAGCAGCCTGCTTGCCCGAGCAGCCTGCTTGCCCGAGCAGCCTGCTTTCCAGTCTGCTTTTTAACAAATGACAATGGTTTCTTTTCGTGCTCAAATTGAAGACGGAACCTATGTTTTTAATCATTTGGCTCGTTAGTACTATAGTCCGTTTACAAATGTTTCCCCTCAGTCAAGTTCAATTTTCTAAAAGTATCTGTTGTATTGATTTGAAATTTGCATGCAGTCTTATATTTACGATGCCCAAAAGGGAAATATGTCGTTGACAGGTCGAATTGCAGTTCAGATATTGCATATCGGCGAATTTCTTTGATGTTTTGCGAAAACTTTAGCAAGGCTATGCAAAAGAACTAATTTTACAGTGATACACTTCATATGGTTAAAGGGATGTCATCAAAGACGGATCCCTATTCATATAGTGATGGGTGACATGTATATAATTAACATAGACATATAATTAGCATAGACATATGGAAGAATTATAAAATAGAAAATGACTGGAGTATGACAATAATATATTTAACCCTTATTCTGTGTCGGACGAGTCCAGAGTAGATTGATGACTGTTCTAGGTTGAATTAAATGCAAACAATCCTTTCTCCAATATTCTTCTTTCAAGACATGGTCCTCATATTTTATCCAGTAAGCTTTATCAACATTTGATAGCGCAGCGTGGGTTAGTATCTTGACATCAGACAATTTGAATGTAGTATTTTCAGCTGCCACTTGTCATTTAATTTTAGCCCACACAAGTTCTATTGGGATTAAATGTGAATGGTACGGTGGAAGTCTCAAACACCTATGACCATGCTCCTCTCAAACTTGTCAATTTGAAATTTCTTTGACCTTTGTGTCTGCTTTACAAGGGACAACAATTCTGGTTTGAAGTAAGTTTCATTGAACAGAATATTTTCTGGGATGAGCCACATCTTTATTGCGTCTTTTGTGCCTGATGTCGTTGGTATTTTGTCTTCTTGTGATATAACATTGTTATATGATGCATTGTCCATTATGAGACAAGATGGTCCATCTAAAGATGGAAGAACTGTTTCTCGAGCCAATTTCTAAATATTTGGCCATTCATCTCTGCGTGATAATCCCTATTGTCTGTAAACTTTGAAACGAAAACGAGTTCAGCATTCTGCAATAACCCATTATGTCTACTACCACCGGGGGCTATGACTAAACGTTGTTCTTACTACTTGGTACATATCGCTTTATCCTTCCATCTACTGACTGCCATTCCTTTGCATTGGCGTGATGTGTATTGATCCATGTTTCATCCAAATACACAATATCATAACTTTCTCTGCGCATTTCTCTTACTTCACGTAGGTACGTGCTTCTCATGACTACTAAATGCGGCTGCTTGCAAAATATTTCTTCCACTCGTATACTTTCTAAAGGTGAAGCCTAATGTCCTTATAACTTTCCACAACGTACATTTAGATAACTCAATGTCATTGTTCTTCTTTAAACAAGTCTGCAGCTTTCTTACAGTCACTATTTCTTTGCAATCCAACATTTTCACAATTGCTCGTCGTATAACCTCCTTGTCAAAGCTATCTACAATTGACTTTCTACCGGCTATTTGCTTATTGTTTGGAGGGTTTATTCTGATTCATGCATCCATCGACGAAATGACCGTTTACACAAACCCAAAGCATGCACTGTTCTCTTTTCGGGGCTTAAAATAGATTGATAAAGTCTTCCACGATCAGCTTCTCGACTAAAATATAAGTACAGCTTCATTGCAATGCTTTGAAGTGTTCAGAATTTCACTTTCAATCCCATTCTGTAAAAAGCAAGAATCATCCAACGTTTCTGGTAAATGGTTTCTGGTAAACTCACCCACTGCCTGTATTGGTATAGACTTTACCTCTGAGCATATCCGTTCAAGTGTGACAACAGCTTCTAAACGGCAAAAAACGTGCACGAGAAAATATTTGTCACCACAGAAGTTGGGTCTGAAGCTGTAAAATCTTTAAAAATGTGTCCTTTTACACTGACAAGAGTTTTATATACCCATATAAACAAACATGGAAATAAGCTGTACAATCTACAAGACAAACATTTTTGTTTGTTTGGTCATTCATATTTCAAGTTTGAATGCAAAATTTCATCATCGTAGTTGAAATGATTGCAGAGTTATAGTGCGTTTACATTTGTAAACGCACTATAGTAATTTAATCTTACCTACACTGAGATGTGTGAGCATCTGTAGCTTAAAAGGTAGTGAGCTTAATCACACACATGGTTCTGGTTCAAACTCTGCGATGGACAAGTTTGGAAGCAAATTATTTCCCTTTGATTTTTACAAACGGTAAAAATAGACCTCACCGTTCAGAAAGCAATGACAAACTACTGAACGTATAAGTGGTGCCTAGAAAGTCGACGACTCGTTTACTGTTGTTGATGGCTAAGTCCTGTAAAGGATATGCACGATTTTCATTTTCTCTGGAAAAATACCGATCGTTCCATACGGGGAACGAACCAAGTACCTTGAAACGAGAGGCGAGCACCTTACTCTACGCCACAGAGAGCTCCCCATCTTCCTTCCCAAGTGACTAATTAAATTTTTAAATAACATATATTGGCTAAGTTGAAAATTGTGTTTGATAATGACTTTAAATCGTGATATATCCTCTACAGGACTTATCCATCAACCACAGTAAACGAATCGTTGATTTCTCTAGGTACCACTTATACGTTCAGCAGTTTGTCATTTCTTTCTGAACGGTGAGATCTATTTTTAAAACTCGTAAAATGCAAGGGAACGAATGTGCTTCAAACTTGCCGCCGCTGAGTTTGAACCAGGTACGCTTGGGTTGTGATCTAGCTCCCTACCGTTGAAGCTACAGACGCCCACTGACAATGAGATTCCCATAAATTGAGAATTATCTAAATTTTAATGCACCAGAAATTGATTATATGTTTTACTAAATTTAATAAATGGTCTAAAGCGGATGGGTTGACTTCATTACACCGGGTTTTACCCCAAATGGCTCAGTCCCTCTCTGCAGAAATGGCACGCCACCTGCTGAGAATATTCCACAAAGCACAAACCCTCGAGCTCCGGTAGCAATCCCAGGATTATTTAAATAAAATGCACTCGGAACAGAACCGCGAGGTCCGGATTCGAACCCACGTCTTTCGGAACGCAAAGCAAGGACTTAGTCACAGAGACACCCAGGAATTGAATGTGACAGAACGCAAAGCAAGGACTTAGTCACAGAGACACCCAGGAATTGAATGTGACAACGTTAACACATTTGCATACACACATACACACTGTTAAAATAATGAACATAAATTGGGGAGAATTCTGGAGAAGGGATGAAATCAAAGTAATGTCTAGTCACACACTAGTAACAAATATTATAAGAAAGAGAAGGTGGGCATTCTTCTTCTTCTTGCGATCGTTTTTGAATGATTATTTTACCATCAGATGTGTTCTTCTTCTTTAAACGCTCTACCACTTATTAACCACTCGTTTTTATTTGTATGTGATCTGAGCCTAAGAGCGAATTTACGCTGTTCCACTTATGCATCTATAAGTAAGACAGCACATTCGATTTCATGAAGCTTTTTTATTTACAAGAGTAGCTTCTCTAGGCTCCTACCTCAGTCGCCTCTTACGACATGCCTTGTAGGTCGCAGTGTTACTATTCTTTGCTTCTCTTGAGTGTCCGGACAACACACGTGCGCGATGTGTTCTTACAGTGAAGTCATTTGTTGTATGGAGCTCATCTCTGATGATGTGTAGATATTTTAAGTACAGACTTAACTACGCAACGCTCGGTAGATCGATCAACAGTATAAGACTTATAGGGCGTTATAATCATTTATAAGCTTTAGATTCGTGATACCCAAAGATTAGAGCTTTACTATAGGGCTCAGAAACATGACAGCCGACTCAAGACACGAGAGGAGACTTCGATGTACCGCAAGATTATGAACATCAGGTGGTACGACAAGATAACCAACTCTGAAGTACTGCAACGGTAAATCTGCCTTTCCCTCATGGGCATGCTCAGCAGTAGACGACTAAGATGGTTTGGGGTATGTGAGAAGAATGGAAACTTGTCGCATACCAAATGTTGTTCTGGGAACTTTCGGAGGGGGAAAAGGCACCAGGACAGACCATTACTCAGATGTAAAGATGTCTGTAAAGCCTCAACGAAAAATTTTCTATAGGTCCCAGCACATGGGAAAAAATAGCTGATGACAGAGTTGTGTGGAAAACCAAATTACGAAAAGGCGCAGAGTCTTTTGAGAAGAGACTTATGTATGAGCTGAACGACAAGAGAGAAAGCGAAAACTCAGAAGTTGTCAAAGTAAAATACTTGCCAATTGACCGTCTGTAAAGACGAAAAAGGCCATACATATACCCAAAGATGGGTACTATGGTCTGTTCCGTAGCAACCAAATTGTCATATTCCGATTCCCTACCGGCAATAACAGAGTCTGGTCCCACCTTTACAACAAATTTCAAATTGGCACAACTAGTCTGTGTCACTGCGAGAAGGCGGACATGACAGCAGAGCACCTACTGCAAGACTACCAATGCTAGCAGTCCTGAGAACGAAACCTGCGGAAAATGAGCTAAATGAGAAGCTGCACGGAGGGACAGTGTCCCTAAAAACAACAGCAAAATGTATGGGAAATCTGGTACATCAGTCTAAGCGGTGATCGCGAGAAGGAGAGAGATAGAGAGAGGTACAATGGTTTCTGGTGTATCTTCTAGCCTAGTATCGACAACTTTAGCACGTCTTTAGCAAGTGGAGATATGTTGAACCGTGGTCCCCGGTCACATTAGGGCCGACGAGCTAAGTTAAACATTGTCAAAATTCAGACCACAAATGTCGCGTGTACCTCACATCTCAGTATTATTAGATAGAATTCAAAACGACACAACGTGCAAGAACTCGGTTATATTATGTCGTAAACTAAACTTAACTATAAGGAATATCAACATTATTAATATTTTTTATCAATAAATAACCATGGACTCATACAAGTGAGTAAAATTGCAAAATAAACTTACAGTGTTCTATTAAACATACATGAAAGTCAGCTCCATCTAAAGGAATTCTGATTTGTCGGTTAAGCTATTCGGCCTTCTGTTACCGATGGCTCCGATTGGACATACTATCAGACGAAATAATGAAAGAATAAGAAAGCAGCCAATGAATAAAGTTAGAGACAAAGAGTTCAATAAAGAAAAGGCCTATAAAGATGCCCTGAAACAAACTTTGCTGTGATACGAACTTTCGTGTGGTGCCGGAGCCCGCAAGGGAAGCAAAGAAAAGTATCACTGCTACCTATACAAGGCATGTCGTAAGAGGTAACTGAGGTAGGGGCCTAGGGGAAACTACCCTAGTGAATAAAAAGCTTCGCAGAAAGTGGATGTGCTGGCCTACTTGTAGGCGCATAACTGTCACAACGTACAATCATTCTTAGGCTCAGATCACATACAAATCACACCTTGTGGTTAGCAAGTGGTCGATATCGAGCGTTTGAAGAAGAGGGAGAAGCTGAGCTGAGATAGGCTAGAATTATCGGACTCAATTGAACGAGTTACTTAGGATAGATCGGTATGGAGAAATTGATCTCAGGCCCTATGTAACAGGAAGGTACGAGAGGAATACTTTTAAAACAACGAAAAGCACATACATACACACACCATACACACCCACACGCACTCATGTAGGAAACTATTTATGTTATGTAAGTAGTTGAGAGAGTCAGCGTGGTTACAGCTGTGAGCTATTGTTAGATATGCAAGCAAACGACATAATCTGGCAGTTGTGAAAGCTTCATCTCACCTGTTGCATCACATTCCTTTACTCCATGTGCTCCACGATTACAATATGTTACCTTGCTTGTGTTCTTCTTCTCTTTCTCTTCTTTTGCGTTCGTTCTTTACGACCAATTTTAATCACCCTTTTTGATATGTTTGATCTTTGCCAAGAACGTGTATACATTGCACATTGGTTTGGTAGGCCCCAAACGCATAGACTTCTACACGTTTAGGACACATGCATCCGATTTCAGACAAACCTCCTTAGTCGCCTCTTCAAAGATGTTCAATGTCTTGTATTCAAAGATGTTTAATGTCTTGTATTCAAAGGTATTCAATATATTGTTTTCAAAGGTGATTCAATGTCTTATATTCAAAGGTGATTCAATGTCTTGTATTCAAAGGTGATTCAATGTCTTGTATTTGTTGCAAACTTTATTACTTGTTTATATCTGTTTTGATCTTAGAAGACTTTAAACAATTTGTTAAAACTAAATGACTTCATCTTCTTCTATGATCAGCAAGTATTTGAGATTGAGATTCTACATTATCTAATTATAGTCTACTGTCTACTGTCTGTTTTAGGATTTTAGTTCCATTATACAGTTTCTTCTTCAATGTGTTTAGTGTAGGTCATTTTCTTCTTTTTAAGTCTGCCTGTAGTGGACAGTTTTATTATTATTAAACATGCCTGGGGTGGACAGTTATCTTCTTCTCAAGTCTACCTGTGGCGGACAGTTTTCTTCTTGTCAAGTCTGCCTGGGTGGACAGTTTTCTTCTTGTCAAGTCTGCCTGGGGTGGACAGTTTTCTTCTCAAGTCTACCTGTGGCGGACAGTTTTCTTCTTCTCAAGTCTGCCTGCAGCGGACAGTTTTCTTCTTTTCAAGTCTACCTGGGGTGGACAGTTTTCTTCCTCTTAAATCTGCCTCGGGTGGACAGGTTTCTTCAGTTTTCTGACCAGAATCACCAAAAATATTGGAACAGCCCGAAAGGAACGGCATACCAAATATGCAAAGAGATTGATTAATGAACATCCAACTGGCGTGTTGGACCACTGGATGCTTTTGTGTTTGTTGAGGCTGAGATCGAACCACCTATGGACATGTTCTAGAGTGCTATGATGATAGTCCGCATATGATAACTGGTGCACAAGCTATGCCTTAGTTTGTTGTGGTCTGTTAGGAGAAGAAATATGAGCAGGTCTACTTGTAAGATATTTTAACGATGAAATTAAGCACAGAAAAAGTGGGAAAAATAATAACAATGATCACAAAAAGCACACACAAAAGAAATTTGTAATGTTAAGAAAAAGAATGAAAATAACTAATGAGTTGGAGAACAAGAAGGAATTCAATTATATCAGATTGCGCAGTAGGTAGAACGTCAGTCACATACTGATTGCGTCAGTCACATACTGATTGCGTCAGTCACATACTGATTGCGTCAGTCACATTCTGATAATCACTGGTTAAAGAACTGTGGAATAGAGCGGATAAACTGTAGGTGGATACGAGATAAGAGGCAGATGTGGCGATGGATAAGACACACAATGAAGCAACTTCCTGACAGTATCAGGAAACAGGCCCTCCGGTAGAAAACCCCAGGTTAATAGAGTATGAGAAGACACAGGAACACATGCACACGGGAAATGGGAAACTACAAGAATATTTTGCGCGAGTGGTGAGATCTGGAAAAGATGACCTTGTAATGGAGGCATTGAGAAGTCTTTCTATGCAGTTCTATGCCTCCCTAGGGTTAGAAGGATGAGGAAGAAATCCTAGTAAGTGAAGATGTAAGTAGAAAGAATGCTTGTTATGGTAACAAAAACAGCAGCGACAATGGACAATGAAGGCGGTTTGTATATGGACAACATCTTCAAGCAGTGTGATGGAAATCTTGTCTCCTAACTCGACCACCACAACGTTAGAAACATTGTTGGGAATGTATTTGTAACGTTTACATACATACTTCACCCTGGTTACTGGGGCCCAAATTGGGGTGTAAAGAATAGAACCAATGTTACCTGTCACGCATGTCGTAAAAGGCGACAAAAGATGGTTCGGGTGAAATCAGATGCACGTGTCCTAAATGTGTAGAAGTCAACCTGCTGCCTTCAGCAGACGAAGAGCCAAAGGCTAACGAAGAGCGAACCCAGTAAACGCTGGTTAAAACCAAACACATCGCCGAAGGATAAGCATCAGAGCTCCAAATGGTGCTGACGAAACCCCCATGCTAAGGCTGCATGAATCAGATTTCCACATGAATGAATTTATGGAGAGATCTGGTACATCGGTCTTTAGGTGATCGCGAGAGAGAGATACATACTTCACTGATACATAACGTTACACTGCTCTTTTCCGAGCAACTATTTATTCACAACTTCGTATAGCGACATTCTAATACAGAAATAGTATATTAAGAGAAATAAAATTCAGACAAATAAAGTATTTTGGGCACATAAAAAGACATGACACCATGATAAAATCTTTACTAGAGGGGAAAGTTGAGGGCGAAGAGCAAGAGGAAGATCGAGAGATAAGTGGAGGGGAAAATTTTAAGAAATGGACAGGTTACAGTCTGGCAGAGTGCAACACCAAGGGAAAGAAGAGGATGCTGGAGATTCATTGCAGCCAACCTTCGATGTGGAGATGGCACCTGATGATGATGATGATACAATCACAGATTCCGTTCTACACGCTTATATGTTTTTTGTTTTGATAATACAGTACAGAACCTAGAAACAGAACTACTCGTTGTCCCACCCACGCAGGCACGTACGCACGCACCCCACCCCCACACACATGCCCACGCACGCCCGCACCACGCACCCACCCACGCACACACGAGCATGCACGCACACACACAAACACAGATACCTGGGTGTAGTCCATCTCACCTTGTCTTTGAAGGCAATGATGAGACTATCGATGTCTTGGCTAAAGAAGGCTGTGCGAATTAGCAAACTTATAACCACGATATGAACCGTTAGAAGAAGAAGAATATTTGAAAATAGATGTCTGCGAAAAAAAAAATGAAATTAAAATGGGACGAATTCAGGAGAAGTGATGAAATCAGAGAAATGTCTGGTCAACCACTAGTCAGATGTCAACAATATTACTGCCTTGCAGGTCGGCTGGGGACAGTCAAAGGCTAACGGAGAGCGAACTCAGTAAACGCTGGCTGAAATTGGACACGTCGCCGAAGGACAAGCGACAGATCTGCAATTGATACTGAAGATGTGATGTAAAAGAAACGTTCGTGGCAAAGGCTGTTTATAAATCACAATAAGAATGATCAAAATGACCGAACAAGAACGATCGAGAGAGATTTCAAAAATATTTCATCTTTTCTTTTTTTTTTTCTTTTTAGTCACTTCTCTAATTTGTTATCCCAACACTTTGATTATTCTCACAGGTTCCGTAAGAGAACAATTTACAACACCTTCCAAAGTTAAGCAAGACAGGTATTCGTTCTCACAGGTTCCGTAAGTGAACAATTTACAACACCTTCCAAAGTTAAGCAAGACAGGTAATCGTTCTCACAGGTTTCGTAAGTGAACAATTTACAACACCTTCCAAAGTTAAGCAAGACAGGTAATCGTTCTCACAGGTTTCGTAAGTGAACAATTTACACCTTCCAAAGTTACAAGACAGGTAATCGTTCTCACAGGTCCGTAAGGAACAATTTACAACACCTTCCAAAGTTAAGCAATACAGGTAATCGTTCTCACAGGTTCCGTAAGTGAACAATTTACACCTTCCAAAGTTAAGCAAGACAGGTAATCGTTCTACAGGTTCCGTAAGTGAACAATTTAACAACCTTCTAAAGTTAAGCAAGACAGGTATTCGTTCTCACAGGTTCCGTAAGTGAACAATTTACAACACCTTCCAAAGTTAAGCAAGACAGGTAATCGTTCTCACAGGTTCCGTAAGTGAACAATTTACAACACCTTCCAAAGTTAAGCAAGACAGGTAATCGTTCTCACGGGTTCCGTAAGTGAACAATGTACAACACCTTCTAAAGTTAAGCAAGACAGGTAATCGTTCTCACAGGTTTCGTAAGTGAACAATTTACAACACCCTTTCCCAAAATTAAACAAGACAGGTAATCGTTGTCACAGGTTCCGTAAGTGAACAATTTACAACACCTTCCAAAGTTAAGCAAGACAGGTAATTGTTGTCAATGACATGAATGAGAACAGGAAGATAAGATAGAACATACATCAATGAGAACAGGAAGATAAGATAGAACATACATCAATGAGAACAGGAAGATAAGATAGAACATACATCAATGAGAACAGGAAGATAAGATAGAACATATATCAATGAGAACAGGAAGATAAGATAGAACATACATCAATGAGAACAGGAAGATAAGATAGAACATACATCAATGAGAACAGGAAGATAAGATAGAACATGAAAGTAGAGAAATAATGTCAAGAGAAACGTTTTAGTTTAATTTAGATGTCTCCCCTTTTGTCTTCTGGCTTTCGCCGATTATGAATTCAGGCGTAGTCAGGGCGCATGGTATGGCGCTTGCAAACAGATTTTTGCGTGGAGTCATGCTTTCCATTCTATTATTGTCTCCCGCCATACATTCTTGCCTTCTTCGACTTCAGAAGTACAATTTCTCCCTCAAACTCTTCTCTTTAACAAAGGAAGAATATGGGTGAAATATGTCAGTTACATACATTTATGGAGATTGTATTTGTTATGTTTATAATAGCTTTTTCTGAGCAGAGTGTTGCCACATTTGCAGCTCTTCGTAGTTTTCCTTCCTCACAGGTCAGATGGCTAGCCTGCTGCCGTCGCACACACATAATCTACATCTTAAATTCATCGTCTCTTCGGTCTTCCTCTTCTCTTCGATCTTCCTCTTCTATTCGGTCTTCCTCTTCTCATCTTTATCGGGATGTCTCCTTCCATAATGATTTTCTCCAACCCTTCATGTAATTTTCATATTTCGAAAATACTATCACTTTTCTCAGTCTTTGTTTTTAGCACTATAATTTTATTTTTTTATTTTGATTTCCTCCTAGGTAAATATATTTGTTCTATGTCCATGGTATCGAGAGGACTCGTCTGTAAATTTTATTTAAACGCACATAAATGCTTTACCACTGCTTTACTAAATGTCCATGCTTCACACCCTTACGCTGCCATTGGCAATATGCATCTATCTATAGCCTCTTCGCGTGCCCAGCGTGTTCGTAGGCGTTGGACTACGGGTGACTAGTCCTCTAAGGTGGATTCAACTCCGCGGACTGGCAGAAAAGCTACAGATTCCCCAGATTTACGGTGTTCGTGGCACCGAGCCGAAGGGTTACGATGTCCATGACACCGAGCCGAAGAGCTTTCAGCTCAAGTGCTTCAGGATCGGGAAAAAAAACAACAAACAAACAGCCTCTTCGCTTCCCATTTGACACAAAATGCTTCTACAAAGTGATTTATAACTTTGCCGTTCCTTCGCTTTTCTACTAATTGTTTCCCCATGTCAGGTCACAATAATTTAACTATCTTTTTCCAAATTCTTCTCCATGTTATGTTATGTTATGTTATGTTATGTTATGTTATGTTATGTTATGTTATGTTATGTTATGTTATGTTATGTTATGCGATCGACGTCATGGCACATTGGACATTCCTATTCGTGCTCTGTCCTCCGTTGCAGCAGCCATCCCAAAGTCCATTTGCTCACAGTACCCATGAGAAGTTGATTACTATATCTTCTCTCTCACCACGAAGACGACACCTGTCTAGCATGTCCAAACTTAACACCTAATTCTCGAATTCGTTCCAGTGTCTGAGACCCGCCCAGGTCACACAATTGAGAGCGTACCGCATTGATGATATCGGCTCTGTTCATGCTTCTGTCCACTTGAGTCGGGGCACTGTTTGCAAGAGAGTCAGCACGCTCGTTACCCCGCACTCCAGCATGTCCAGGCGTGTACAGCCAAGTCATTTTCTTGAGATTTGATCTCCGAATGCTGTTCACCCATTCCACCCGCATACTTCCAGATTCAATCATTTGAAGCATACTTCTTCTCCATGTTTCCTTTAGACGCGCAGGCCTTCTTTTCCCATCCGCTGTCCATCGTTAATCTGTCCTTACGAACATCCCTACTGGCATACGACATACAATCTAAATCAACTTCAAACTTCGTATTTTAATGACAATCTCCAATGAGGCACAGTTTCTTCGTTTTAAAAGTTCTCCATTAGGGAATAAGCTTGATCTTAGTATTTTGTTAAAAGTTTGGAGAAATTAAATCTGCTCTTTCTTAACTTTTATCTTGATTGAAAATCAAATGAATGTTTACATCTATTATCCAAGCACAACATCAACAAATAAACATCAGTATTTTATCAAGCTCATATATATATATTGTTGTCTTATAATTCATCTTCTTTTTTTTGTTGTCACACTTCTAGCGGGTTGTTGCCCAGTGTCGTGGTTTTCTGTTTTGTCTTGCGCTGTTCTGGTGGCTTTGTTGATTGTTATTTTTGCTCTTTCACAGGATTCTGCACCGCCATCTAACCATCTTTTTCGTGGTCTTCCTCTTGCCTACGTCATATCATTTCTCACCATTATTCAATTTGTTGCTGATTTTGGGGCATACACATTGTATTAACAGCTGCACAAAGTGAAGTATACACACATTGTACTAACAGCTGGACAAAGTGGAGTATACACACATTGTACTAACAGCTGGACATAGTGGAGTATACACACATTGTATTAACAAAGGCATAGTGGAGTATACACACATTGTACTAACAGCTGGACAAAGTGGAGTATACACACATTGTACTAACAGCTGGACATAGTGGAGTATACACACATTGTACTAACAGCTGGACAAGTGAGTATACACACATTGTACTAACAGCTGGACATAGTGGAGTATACACACATTGTATTAACAGCTGGACATAGTGGAGTATACACACATTGTACTAACAGCTGGACATAGGGAGATACACACATTGTATTAACAGCTGGGCATAGTGGAGTATACACACATTGTACTAACAGCTGGACATAGTGGAGTATACACACATTGTACTAACAGCTGGACATAGTGGAGTATACACACATTGTATTAACAGCTGGACATAGTGGAGTATACACACATTGTACTAACAGCTGGACATAGTGGAGTATACACACATTGTACTAACAGCTGGACAAAGTGGACCATACACACATTGTACTAACAGCTGGACATAGTGGAGCATACACAAATTTTACTAACAGCTGGGCAAAGTGGAGTATACACACATTGTACTAACAGCTGGACATAGTGGACCATACACACATTGTACTAACAGCTGGCATAGTGGAACATACACATTGTACTAACAGCTGGACATAGTGGAGTATACACACATTGTACTAACAGCTGGACATAGTGGAGCATACACACATTGTACTAACAGCTGGACATAGTGGAGTATACACACATTGTACTAACAGCTGGACATAGTGGAGTATACACACATTGTACTAACAGCTGGACATAGTGGAGTATACACACATTGTACTAACAGCTGGACATAGTGGAGTGGATTATGCTACGAGGCATCCATGCTAAGAGGAGAAGAAATAAAACACGGAGAAAATGGATGGGTATAAAGGACGATTTGAGCATGGTGGCTGCATAGGAGGGACATCTGATCTACGAGAGAGAGAGAGAGAAAGCGCAATTCCGAAGGACTGCTAGAGTGGCAACGTTCTGCTCAGGACAAACTATTTAACACTTAATGGACCAGGACAAAAGACATTATAGAGTAAAAACAGCACTTAGTGTGGCGCTTGGTCCACAAGGAGTTAATAATGAGACACCCTATTCTTGACGAGCCAATGTTCTTCAGCGTTCGGATTTGATATGATCCCTAATATCAAAGACAATGATCAAACATTAACAACCAGGAATATCTGATTGATTCGATAGAGCACCTGTATATGAAAGATACGTAGGTATCCTTGACAACCAGGTATGTGGGTATATGTGGTTAAGTGGTTAAGCAGTTGCTTTGAGATCAGAAAGTCGTTTCTTCGAGTCCGGACCCCACTGTTCACGATTATATTTTTTCCTGAAATCCGATTGTTGCCGCAGCTACGGAGTTAGTTCTTTGTGCAATACTCTCGGCACAAGGCGTGTCATTTCTGCGGAGAAGGACAGCGTAATATGAAGAAACAAATGGTGTATAACAGTGAATCCTTCGTTTTTAATACCCTTTAGTCTTGTACTGTTCAATGTTTTTATATCATTTAGTTTAGTACTGTTCAATGTTTTTTAATATCCTTTAGTCTAGTACTGTTCAATGTTTTTTAATATCCTTTAGTCTAGTACTGTTCAATGTTTCTATATATTGGGGCGCATCTGACTGATTGATGTGTAGGCGCGGGGCGCATCTGACTGATGGATGTGTATGTGCGGGCGCCATGTAACGATTGTAACACTACTACTAATAATAACAATAGTAATATGTGAGCGTCTGTAGCTTAAGTAGTAGTGAGCTCGATCACAACCCAAGAGTACCTGGTTCAAACTCCGCGGCGGGCAATTTGGAAGAAAATTCATTTCTGTTGAATTTTTACGAAAGGTTAAAATAGACCTCACCGTTCAGAATGGCAAACTACTTAACGTATAAGTGATGCCTAGAAAATCACGTGTAAAGGATATGTCATGATTTTCGTTTTTCAATATTCTTTCTTTCTTTTGTCCTTCTCTGCTTTTTGCCGCTAGGCGTAGCAGGTTTAACTGATGATCGGTTTTCGAGATAATGCACGCTCGGTCGCTTGATATGGTGTGGTATTGTGGAGTTTTAACCCTTTAGCTGCTAAGGACGTATATATACGTTTTTCCCATTCACTTCTAAAGACGCATTAGCACGTCTGTTATTATCTCTTCTCTGTGGGCTAAAGACGTGTTAACACGTTATACATTTCTACTGTCGCTGCTTTAAACGTACATTCACGTTTGTGACCTAGAAACAAAGAGGCTATTTTTAGCTCAGTCTTTGGAAAGCATGTAGCAGCGAAAGGGTTAAGATGTCTGTAACTCCATCAACCCATCTTTTCTTGGTCTGCCCTTTCCTCTTGATGATTCCATTTTCAGGTTGTACGCTCTTGCATCTGGTGTATTCGGGTTCATTCTGACCAAGTGGCCAAACCATTTGATGTTTTTCAATAAATCTAATAGCAGGTGTTGTTCCGACTGTTCTAATTTCCTCATTTCTTATATGGTCTCTTCTTGTTTTATTTACTGCTTTCCTCAGGCATTTTCAATATTAGTATAGTTAAATTTGAGACGCTTTCTCCAGTGAAAAAGATACGGGTAGGGTTAGGGTGCAGTAGAATGGTTACACAATATTACAAGAGTGCAGAAGTGGGATGTTCATGTTCATGAGAGTATTAGGAAAAACCTGAAGAATAGTTTATTTTCTGGAAATCTTCTTCTGCTTCGAACGCTCCATATCGACCACTTGTTAACCATTCTATGTGATTTGTATGTGATATGAGCCTAAGAGCGATTCTACGTTGTGCCAGTCATGCGCCTACAAGTAGGCCAGCACATCCGATTTATGTGATACTTTTTATTTACTACGGTAGCTTCCTAGGTCCTACATCAGTCGCCTCTTACGACATGCCTTGTAGGTCGCAGTGGTACTATTATTTGCTTCACTTGGGGGCCCCGGCACTGCACGGGCGCTCTTGAAGTCTATTTGATTCTAAAGTCGGTGGAGCAAATTAGACCTCCATAAATGTGTAACATGGGCGCCATGGTGTCCACGGTCGCCGTGTTGTACAGCGCAGCCTTTGCTTAGAACCTAACAGATGGTTTGAACTATTATATATAACACAATAGTGTTTCATAACGAAGCGAGGCATAAGTCTCCCGTGTGACATTCACGATAGTCGATATCTTGAGTCCAATTATTCCATCCAGGGGATGATCTCTTTAATTCCAGCAGACACGTATGTGACACAGATCGTGACAAGTTTTATACCTACCTGGCTTGTTTAGTTGATTCTCACCTGTTTATTTAGTCAGGAAATTGGGAAATACCTGTCTAGGAAAAAAAAAATGATGCAACAGGTGGAAGGGAATTTCTTGACGCAAACAGCAAAATATGCATTATTTTATTTCGACGATTCTTGTTGCATCTGATCTGAGGGGCGTGACTAGGAGGAAATAGAGAATTTGATTATTCTAATATCTAATAGATGGAAATGCTAAACTTAGACTTCCTCTAATTTTTTGTTCCGTTTTCCTGCTATGAGTTATATGATTTATTGATATGCCCATCATCGTTGCACTTTGGTGAGTAACTATATGTGCTCCGATCTCTTTCTAACATAGGAATATCTCATCTGCAGTGCACGAACTCCGTAGAACCGGCAAGGGGTCCCGATGTAATTTAGAAGATGGTAAAAATATTTTTGAAAGTATTTTATTGTTAATATTTTTAATAATTTTTCCCGGCAACGACTCTTCTCGATTTCAAACTGTCAATGATCTTTAACGTGATCAAATACATTTCAAACTGTCAATGATCTTTAACGTGATCAAATACATTTCGGCACAACATGGACATTCCTTTTTATGGCAGACAGAAGGACGGACGGATAGATGGACAAACAGACAGAAGGACGGACGGATAGATGGACAAACAGACAGAAAGACAGACAGAGAGACGGACGGACAGAAAGACAGACAGAGAGACGGACGGACAGAAAGACAGACAGAGAGACGGACGGACAGAAAGACAGACAGAGAGACGGACGGACAGAAAGACAGACAGAGAGACGGACGGACATACAGAGAGACGGACGGACATACAGAGAGACGGACGGACATACAGAAGACGGACGGACAACAGAGACGGAGGACGAGGGACGCATACAGAGAGACGGACGGCACAAGGGATACAGAGAGACGGACGGACATACAGAGAGACGGACGGACATACAGAGAGACGGACGGACATACAGAGAGACTGGACGGACATACAGAGAGAGATGCGGACGGACATACAGAGAGACGGACATGCGGAGACGGACATACAGAGAGACCGACATGCGGAGACGGACATACAGAGAGACGGACATGCGGAGACGGACATACAGAGAGACGGACATGCGGAGACGGACATACAGAGAGACGGACATGCGGAGACGGACATACAGAGAGACGGACATGCGGAGACGGACATACAGAGAGACGGACATGCGGAGACGGACATACAGAGAGACGGACATGCGGAGACGGACATACAGAGAGACGGACATGCGGAGACGGACATACAGAGAGACGGACATGCGGAGACGGACATACAGAGAGACGGACATGCGGAGACGGACATACAGAGAGACGGACATGCGGAGACGGACATACAGAGAGACGGACATGCGGAGACGGACATACAGAGAGACGGACATGCGGAGACGGACATACAGAGAGACGGACGTGCGGAGACGGACATACAGAGAGACGGACATGCGGAGACGGACATACAGAGAGACGGACATGCGGAGACGGACATACAGAGAGACGGACATGCGGAGACGGACATACAGAGAGACGGACATGCGGAGACGGACATACAGAGAGACGGACATGCGGAGACGGACATACAGAGAGACGGACATGCGGAGACGGACATACAGAGAGACGGACATGCGGAGACGGACATACAGAGAGACGGACATGCGGAGACGGACATACAGAGAGACGGACATGCGGAGACGGACATACAGAGAGACGGACATGCGGAGACGGACATACAGAGAGACGGACATGCGGAGACGGACATACAGAGAGACGGACATGCGGAGACGGACATACAGAGAGACGGACATGCGGAGACGGACATACAGAGAGACGGACATGCGGAGACGGACATACAGAGAGACGGACATGCGGAGACGGACATACAGAGAGACGGACATGCGGAGACGGACATACAGAGAGACGGACATGCGGAGACGGACATACAGAGAGACGGACATGCGGAGACGGACATACAGAGAGACGGACATGCGGAGACGGACCTACAGAGAGACGGACATGCGGAGACGGACATACAGAGAGACGGACATGCGGAGACGGACATACAGAGAGACGGACATGCGGAGACGGACATACAGAGAGACGGACATGCGGAGACGGACATACAGAGAGACGGACATGCGGAGACGGACATACCGAGAGACGGACATGCGGAGACGGACGGACAGACGGACATGCGGAGACGGACGGACAGACGGACATGCGGAGACGGACGGACAGACGGACATGCGGAGACGGACGGACAGACGACATGCGGAGACGGACGGACGACAGACATGCGGAGACGGACGGACAGACGACATGCGGAGACGGACGGACAGAAGACATGCGGAGACGGACGACGAACGACATGCGGAGACGACGGACGACGAGACATGCGGAGACGGACGGACAGACGAGACATGCGGAGACGGCGGACAGACAGACATGCGGAGACGGACGGACAGACAGACATGCGGAGACGGACGGACAGACAGACATGCGGAGACGGACGGACAGAGCAGACGGACTGCGGAGACGGACGGACAGACAGACATGCGGAGACATGCGGAGACATGCGGAGACATGCGGAGACATGCGGAGACATGCGGAGACATGCGGAGACATGCGGAGACATGCGGAGACATGCGGAGACATGCGGAGACATGCGGAGACATGCGGAGACATGCGGACAGGACAGGACAGGACAGGACAGGACAGGACAGGACAGGACAGGACAGGACAGGACAGGACAGGACAGGACAGGACAGGACAGGACAGGACAGGACAGGACAGGACAGACAGGACAGGACAGGACAGGACAGGACAGGACAGGACAGGACAGGACAGGACAGGACAAGACAAGACAAGACAAGACAAGACAAGACAAGACAAGACAAGACAAGACAAGACAAGACAAGACAAGACAAGACAAGACAAGACAAGACAAGACAAGACAAGACAAGATAGATAGATAGATAGATAGATAGATAGATAGATAGATAGATAGATAGATAGATAGATAGATGAGTACACTCATACCTGTAATATCATCGACGCCTGCACTCAACAAGTTACCAGAAAGGCATCAACTTACGTGGGTGGCTTCTGTTTTCGAATGACCTTTCCAGAACAAAAGATTGCATATTTGGAGAACTAGTCAGATCAGTTGTGATGGAGCGGACTAAAACCGACAACGGAGGAAGAGAGAGAAACAAAATGATCTGACACAGCATCATGGCGATACGGATCCAAGAATAACATGGTGGAAGAAATTTATTGAGTTCAAGTATTCTTTTCTCTCGATTCTTTTGAATATATATGTTAAAGACCATTTATTTATTGATTGGCTGATTGTTTGATTGGTAGATTGGCGGATTGATTTTTTGAGTGACTGATTGATTGAATGATTGATTGATTTGTTGAGTGACTGATTGATTGGATGATTGATTGATTGGTTGAGTGACTGATTGATTGGTTGAGTGACTGATTGATTTACTTGATTGGATGACTGATTGATTGGCTGGTTAATTCATTGCTTGCTTGGGCGATTGATTGATTGTTTGATTAATTGACTGGATGGTTGTTTGATTGATTGATTTATTGATTGATATTTTTGGATTGATTGATTGATAGTACCATCATTATTGCACCTCGGTAAAGAACCATGTATGTTCTGATCTTTTTCTTACACAGAAAGATTCCGCGGCAGTGCACGAACACCGTAGCACAGACCAGGGCTCCCAATATTATTTTGAAGATAATTCAATATTTAATTGGAATTTTATTATTAATAATCTTGACGAATTTTGCGCAGGCAGCTACTTTTCAGCCTACATTTTCAATTATTCTTCAAAGTGCTTAACTTAAACACGAAAGACGGGATATTTGTTCCAGAGATCCCTTATCTTAAGAATCAAGTTCGTAATGATATCGGAGACGGGTGAAAAAACGTAGATACCATGTTCAAGTTGAGCACGTAAACGAACTCTTGAAAGTTGAAAAGGGCTTAGAGTAGGCTGCATTGCAGCTGCCAGAGTAAAAACCATTAGAAAGAGTTTTAAAAAAATAGTATTTATACAAACATTTTCATTATCCTCCATATTATGTCCAATATTTCTTGCCGGCGCTGCAGAGTTCCTGCACTGTCGCTGAAGTCTTAACGTATAAGAAAGTGAACGGAGAACACACGTTATTCCTCGAAGCAATCACGAAACACATACAAACAAAAAGAAACAAAGTATTGCTGTTTTACAAAAAACAAGAACAATACACATCAACGTTTTGACCAAAAGGCCTTTATCAAGCAAAGGATACAAGCACACAACATGGAGAATAAACAATAAGTGGTGGGGTTTTTTTGCATTCTGTAAGACTACAGTACTTTGTTTCTGGTTTTGCTTTTTTATGTGTTTCGCCATTGCTACATAATTTTACTGCAGTCTTCCCTTATATTGATATTCCTCGAAGTGCAATAATGATTGTCCTATCAATCAATCAATCTGCGAGGCACCAAAGTGACACAACTCACAAAACTGATATGGTATATATAAATAAAAAGTCACCTGTTACTCTCACCGTCTGTCTATCTATCATCTACACCCCCACTGCCCGTCTGCCCAGCGTGTTCGTAGCGCGTTGGACTACGGGTGACTATCCCTCTGTGTATGCGGGTTCAATTCCGCGGGATGGCAGAAAAAGCCACAGATTCTCCAGATTTACGGTGTTCGTGGCACCGAACCGAAGAGCTGACAAGTTCAAGTGCTTCTGGATAGGAAAAACAAAAAAACACCTACACTTGTTACCTGTTACCCTCACCGTCTGTCTATCATCTACACCCACACTTGTTTTTCTCCTGGAAATCTACAATTTCTTACACCCACAAAACAAATCTCCTATTGAACAAAAACAACAGTCATACACAAAACAGCTGAACATACAATACATTGAACATTAAGGTACAACAATGACGTAATCAGTAATGACGTAAACAGCATGGCCACTTCCTTTACTTAAAACTTGAATCCTGCACAACGCCAAACCTGGAAGCTTCCCTCGGTATCGACTAGATCGGTGGTTCTCAAGAGGTACACACAGGCGAACCAGATATGTTATGTTATGTTAAGCGATCGACGTCATGGCAAATTGGACACTCCCATGCGTGGTCTGTCCTCCGCTTCAGCAGTCATTCTAACGTCCATTTGCTCTCCGTTTCCATTAGAAGTTGATTACTACCACGAAGACGACACTGTCTGGCATGTCCAAACTTAACTCATAATTCTCGCATTCGTTCCAGTGCCCGAGACTCGCCCAGATCCCATAAATGAGAGCGTATCGCATTGATAACATCGGCTCTGCCCATACTTCTGCCCAGTATGCCCGGTGATATTCCTAGATCCGCTCTAGGAAATCTCAGATCAGAGGTCGGCAACGTGGATCCAGCGAGAACCAGGGTAGCAAATCGTCAAGACACATCAGGACCATGCTTCTCATAGGCAGTAATTAAATGATGAATAAATATACGTAGCATTTTCCAATTATTTCTGCATTTCATTGCTTTTTTGCATCTTATTTATTACGTTTTTGTATGTAAGGTGAGTACAATTATTTCTGTAGGACTTCAACAGTGCCCTGACTTCAAAAATTTCAGAACCACTGGACAACACCAATATCCTGTATAGTCTGCGAGTTCCCGCATAAGACCCAAGATAAACCACTTTGTTTATATTTCCGATATGCTTTGCGTATGTTGCAAATTGAAAACAATGAGGGGGGATTCTGTTTACACTTACATCGCACACGTAGTCCACAGGAAAGAAAATTTGTTTATTAGTTCAAGAAATATGTTTGTCAGTTTTTAACATGTGAAACGAATGTGGGCATTGTTAAAAACATGCACAGCAATCAATGACGTATAGGAAAAAGCCCTATTGTTCTGGGTTTTCCCGCAACCATCTGGTCTTTGCACACCGTTTTAGTTAGTGTTTATTTTCTTAAGGAAAGTCGGTTAACAAAATAATACTTTACTAGACTAAAGACAAATATAAGACAGAATATTTCTATAGGAACGTAGGTGTGTGCGGTATGATGACTCATAGCTGATGCAGAAATTTTAGACAAATGTCAAAAGCCACAGTCTGCTATTACCACATGTGTTCCGCTATTTCAAGTTTATATCATAGAAGTAGACAGACAATGGCGAAACACATACAAACAAAGTACTGTAGTTTTACACAATACAATAAGAATATACAACAACGTTTCGACCAAAAGGCCTTTATCAAGCAAAGGATACAACAAAAGCGACGAATTTCACTTCTTTCAATAGCAACACTACATATAGAATTAAAGAAATATTTTAAAATCCTAACGGCCCTAAAAAGGCTGTACGTGTGTCAGTTATGCGCCTACGAGTAGACCAGCATATCCGATTTCTGCAACGCTTTTTATTTACTAGGGTAGCTTCACTAAGCCCCTACCTTACTCGCCTCTTACGACATGCCTTGTGTGTCTCAATGCTACTATTCTTTGCTCCCCTTGCGAGCTCTGGCAACACACGGCTGCTACACCGCCATAAAAAGCGGTATTACAGACACTAACTACGGTTCTTTGTAATTTTTTTTTTGGTTTCACTTGTCCACTTACTCAGTCTTCTATCTACTCAGTTGTGGTCTGTGCAAACACCCTTTTATCTATTCTATCTTATGCTATATATATCCTATATTAATGTATGGCTCAGAAACATGGACAATGAACAAGCAGTTAGAAGACAGAATTGATGCATTTGAGATGTGGATATATAGAAGAATAGGCAGAGTTTCATGGACAGAAAAACAGACAAATAAACAAGTTTTAGGAAAACTAGTCATGAAGAAACAATTATTAAGAAAAAATTCAGACAAGTAAAGTATTTTGGGCACATAAAAAGACATGACACCATGATAAAATATTTACTAGAGGGGAAAGTTAAGGGGGAAGAGCAAGAGGAAGACCGAGAGATAAGTGGGAGGGAAACTTTAAGAAATGGACAGGTTACAGTCTGGCAGTGTGCAACACCAAGGCGAAAGACAGAGGATGCTGGAGATTCATTGCAGCCAACCTTCGATGTGGAGACGGCACCTGATGATGATCTTATACAATGAGAGGAGGAATAGCTATGCTATACTGTCGATACATTTCCATTATTATACATCTTATCTTCCTTTCTCCCTCTCTGTCTATCTATCTCTCTTCACTGACAATTGATTTCTTTATGCTTACCTCTCAAGTAATTTATCTTACTTCTAACTGTCATATATCATCCGTCCATTACTCATTATTTGTTTATTATGTTTTTCTTCTCATTTTCTCTCGTCTACTTGTTATATTCTCATTTATGCCCTCCGTTCCTAACAGCTTACAACAACCACCACCACCACCTCCTCTCTGTTTCTAACCTTTCATTAGCTAAACACCTCTTTTCCTTTTTTCTACTCTTTTCATACCGGTAATAACTACTTGCAAATCGACCAATAGCAACCCTCTCCAACACGCGCATTCCGGTAGCCATATATGGCGATGCCATCCAAGATTGCTTTGCACGCGATTCTATACAAAACTCCATCGAGACGTTCCATCATTGGGAGTGGTTTGTTTCTGCATTTGTTTAGAATGCGCATTTATTATTTCGATAGTTTGACATATGAGAAAATGCACACTAAACTAAACATAGACGTTTAATGAGAAACAGAAAACAGCTTTCAGAACTAACAACTCTTGAATACATGGAGGATATTTACGAACAGTTCTAGGATACTGTCTTTGGTAGGTGTTAGAATTGAGATCAAGTTTCACGTCTATTATAATCTCAACTAATTTTTTTTTCCCGATCCAGAAGCATGGACATCGTAACCCTTCGGTTCGGTACCACGAACACCGTAAATCTGGAGAACCTGTGGCTTTTCCTGCCAGTCTTCGGAATTGAACCTGCACTCACAGAGGGCTTGTCACCCGCCGTCCAACACGCTACGAACACGCTGGGCAGGCGGGCCAACTAATTTAAAATGCCCACTTCTTCTGCGTTCGCCCGCTATAAATTCAGGCATAGTCCATGGTGCCTGGTGTGGCGCTTGTAACTGATTATTGCGTAAAAGCTTGCTTACCGTTTTATTGGTTTCCTCGCCATACAGGCGGGCATTCTCCGTCTTCAGAGGTAAAATGTCCTCTTAAACTGGATCTAAGCCGACGGATTGACTTCATTGTACCGGCTTTTACCCCATATGGCTCAGTCCCTCTCTGCAGAACTGACAGGCCACTTGCCGACAGCATTTCCCATAGCACGAACTCCGTACCTCATGCAATAATCCTAAGAGTCTCTGATCAAGAATGCACTTCTAAACAAATCAGCGTGGTCCATGATCAAACCCACTATCGCTGTAACGCAATGCAAGGGTTAACAACTTAGCCACAAAGTCCCCTTTTAGAGGGACAGAGGCAGTCTATGTTTGACTGGTATCAATAATGACAAATTTCGTCTATGTCTATCTCTATATTGATTACTCTGTGCATTAAGTGCATACGTTTGTAATCATTGATTAATAATGCATGTTAAATAATATATCTTCTTCTTCTTTGCGTTCGTTCTTTACCACCAATTTTAATCACTTTTTCTGATATGTTTGATCTTTGCCAAGAACGTGTATACGTTGCACATTGGTTTGGTAGGACCATAAACGCATAGACTTCTACACATTTAGGACACGTACATCCGATTTCAGCCAAACCTCCTTATACGCCTCTTACGATAAGCGTGGCAGGTAACAGTGGTTCTATTCTTTACACCCCAAATGTGGGCCCCGTTAACCACTCGGGCGAACTAATATATAAAATGTAAGGAGCGTCTGGTCGAATGGAATAGAGCGCGGCTTCCATACGGGAGACCCATGTTCAATCCCCGATAAGGTAAAGGATTTTTGTCTGTTGTGGGAATTTTGAAATAAAAATTCTGACCCGAACAGCTTCGCGGCGACTGTACTAGATATGCGGCCATTAAATTCCTCAGGTTCTCTTCCCACCTGTCCTAACTGCCCTAAA
Organism: Arion vulgaris; assembly: GCA_020796225.1. Taxonomy (NCBI): domain Eukaryota; kingdom Metazoa; phylum Mollusca; class Gastropoda; order Stylommatophora; family Arionidae; genus Arion; species Arion vulgaris. The sequence goes on along the minus strand of CM036758.1, from coordinate 59,683,021 downwards.
AGCTGTGCTGCCGGCAGTAACGACAGTTGTTTGCTGTTGTTTAATATAAGGTAGCTATGTTTTCTATCTCTGTGGTAACATATGGATGCGAATTGTGGACCATAACACAAACATTTTTTTTTTTCCAGCTCTTCGGCTCGGTGCCATGGACATCGTAACCCTTCGGTTCGGTGTCACGAACACCGTAATTCTGGAAAATCTGACTTTTTCTGCCATCCCGCGGAATTGAACCCGCGCACACAGAGGGATAGTCACCCGTCTAGGATTAGGGTCAAGGTTAGGGCTATTGCTAGAGCTATGACAAGGGCTCCTATTGGCGATTGGGTTTTTTGTTGTGAAAATAGTAAGTGGTTTTTTTAGTGTTTGTCTCTGGTTTGTTGTGTCTCTATGGCGAAGTGATTAAAATGTTTGGCTTCCGCTTTGAAGGTCGACGGTTTGAATCCAGACCGAGTTACATGGAATGTTTAGTACATCGATAGCATTGTTTCTGGAGTTGACGTTAGGTGATGGTGGTGGTTAACCATCTTATCTATTAGAATGGCTGTGTGTTATAGTTTTTTTGTTTGTCTATTTGTTTCTAATCTATTGATTGTCCGTCTGCCCAGCGTGTTCGTAGCGCATTGGACTACGAGTGACTATCCCTCTGTGTGTGCGGGTTCAATTCCGCGGGATGGCAGAAAAAGCCACAGATTCCCAGATTTACGGTGTTCGTGGCACCGAACCGAAGGGTTACGATGTCCATGGCACCGAGCCGAAGAGCTGAAAAGCTCAAGTGCTTCTGGATCTGGAAAAAAAAATATATATTTATTAGTTGGTAAGTTGCTTTTCGTTTGTAGTTAGTTAACTGTTTAGCATTAGGGTTACGGTTAGTGTTAGGGCTAGAACTATGACTGGAGCTGGGGTTTGAGGTCAGTATTTGAGGTCACTAACAATAGAGTTAGTGTTAAGGTTATTGTTAGTCGTAACCTAAGGGTTCTCTATAGCGTCGTAGTTAAGACGTTGGGCTTGCGTTCTGAAGGTTGTATGTTCGAATACTGACAGAGTTAGATATACATTTTCAGGGACATTACTAGGACCATTGTTTAATATCTTAGGTTTAAGCTTCGGCCTCAGGTTCGGTCTTCTAGTTCGGGTTCGAACTTTGGGTTCAGCCTCGGGTTCGGTCTTCTAGTTCGTGTTCAGTCTTCGGCCTCAGGTTCGGTCTTCTAGTTCGTGTTCGGTCTTCGGCCTCAGGTTCGGTCTTCTAGTTCGGGTTCGGTCTTCGGCCTCGTGTTCGAACTTTGGGTTCGGCCTTGGGTTCGGTCTTCGGGTTCGACTCAGGGTTAGAGATTGGTGGTGGTGGTAGTCGGGTTGGTATTGTGAATCGAATTAATGTTAAGGTATTTTTTTCCGATCCAGAAGCACTTGAGCTTTTTCAGCTCTTCGGCTCGGTGCCATGGACATCGTAACCCTTCGTTTCGGTGCCACGAACACCGTAAATCTGGGGAATCTGTGGCTTTTTCTGCCATCCCGCGGAATTGAACCCGCACATACAGAGGGATAGTCACTAGTAGTCCAACGCGCTACGAACACGCTGGGCAGACGGGCAATGTTAAGGTATATGGATCTCTATAACTAAGTGGTAGGGACGTTTGGCCTGCGCTTTGTTAGTTATAGGTTTGAAACCTGACCAAGTAACATATGTATTTTTTCGGAGGTCACTAGGATTGTAGTTTTAGTTGCTATGTTTGGGGTTACGGCTTGAGCTATGGTTTAGGTTGGAGCTAAGGTCAACTGGTGGCGGTGGCGGTAGGTCGGGTCAGTTTTCACAACGTTTTTTTGAGCCTTCGTAACAATTTACAATGTTACACTTGTAACTGACAAAGCGACTAACGAAGAAGGGCTAACTTCATTGCACCGGGTTTTACCCCATAACGCTCAGCCCTTCTTCGCAGAAATTGTCCGCCACCTGCCGAAACTAGTCCACTAACCAAGAACTCCGTAGCTCCGGAAACAAATCTAGGAAATCTCTAAGGGATAATTGAATTCGTGAATAGAACGACAAGGTCTGGATTCTCTCTCTCTCTATCTATCACCACCAAGACCGATGTACAAGACCTTCCCATAAATTCTATTCATGTGGAAATCTGATTCATGAAGCCTTAGCATTCGTTTGTTTTACGTCACATCTTCAGCACCATTTGGAGCTCTGGTGCTTATCCTTCAGCGATGTGTCCAGTTTCAGCCAGCGTTTACTAGATTCGCTCTCCGTTCTGTAGCCATCTAGTGTTTTTTACGGTGCAGGGTAGCTAACCCCACCTCCAACCTCCTTAGGCGCCTCTTACCACATGCGTGGCAGGTCTCTTCTTCTTCTTCTTTGCGTTCGTTCTTTACGACCAATTTTAATCACTCTTTGTGATATGTTTGATCTTTGCCAAGAATGTGTATACGTTGCACATTGGTTTGGTAGGCCCCTAAACGCAAGACTTCTACACGTTTAGGACATGTGCATCCTTTTTCAGCCAAACCTCTTTAATCGCCTCTTACGACATGGCTGGCAGGTAACAGTGGTTCTATTCTTTACACCCCAATTTGGGCCCCGGTAACCACTCGGTCGGCGTGGCAGGTAACAGTGGTTCTATTCTTTACACTCCAATGTGGGCCCAGGTAAAAACTCGGGCGGGTCTGGATTCGAACCAACGACGACCTTCGGAGCGCAACGGCTTAACCACTCAGCAACAAAAACTTGATATAGTAAAACTGAATTGAAAAAAAACTGATAAAAATGTTGGTGATAACTTGCAGCTGTATGTTTAGTGAGAGAAGCTAGAGAGAAAGAGACAAAGAGAAAGAGACAGACAGAGAGAGATACAGTGGATAGAATACTAACAACTGTGGACAACAGAATTCCATTAGGTCAATCAATAATATTTAAATGTCAGCTTTGCAACTCAATCTGCACATTTTGCATTTATATTATTAGTAACGTATTACTCCAAGCAATGTGTACACTGGGGGGTTCTTTATAGCGAATGGGTTAAGACAGCATTTTGTGGAGATCTTTAGAATTGTTGCTGAGGTTACAAAATTTCATCACTTCTCCTGAATTTTACGTTCATTATTTTACGCAACATCTATTTTCAAATGCATTCAAGTTACTTTCTATATCTCTAGTCATGCCCAGGGTGTTCGTAGCGCGTTGGACTATGGATGACTAGTCCTCTGTAAGTGCGGGTTCAACTCCGCGGACTGGCAGAAAAGCTACAGGTTCTCCAGATTTACGGTGTGGCCCCAGCCGAAGGGTTACGATGTCCATGATACCGAGCCGAAGAGCTTTCAGCTCAAGTGCCTCTGGATCGAAAAAAAAATAAAAATCTCTAGTCATTAATACATAATCTATCTATTTATCTATCTATCTATTATTCAGATCATCCATCTATGTATCCTTATATTTAATAGATGTACTCCTATATACCGCACGCATCTATAACAAAAACTACATCATAATTGATATCAATTGTATAATAGCTACGTTTCGTAGAACAGTACGTGATAACTGTTATTTCATTTCTATTTTTTTACCTAACCAACGACCTACATCATTTCCTCAATCTCTCTCTCTCTCTCTCTCTCTCTCTCTGCCTTTCAAACCCTGATTGGGCATATGCCCTCAACCAACTCATACCAAGTCTTCCTATCTCTAGCTATCTCCTAGCTCCCTCCAGCCTTCTTTTTATTGATTGTTGATCTCTACCTCCAATCCCGTCTCCATGTATTTCTAGTCCTCCTTTTCTTTCGCTGTCCCTGCTGGTTCTAGAAAAGGACCCTTCTTGTTATATTCCCCTCAGGTTTTCGCAAAGTGTGTCCTATTCAGCGCCTGCGTCTTTTCTTAACCTCTTGGTTCACTGAATCTGTCTTGTTCTCTCCATAAGTTCCTCATTTGTGATCCCATCATACCATCTCAGTCTCTCTATTCTGCGCAAACACCAGTTGATGAATGTTTGCAATATATGCGTTATTATTTCACTTGTTCTCCATGTTTCTGACCCATACATCAGAACTGCTTTAACATTGCACCAAGGACAAGCTAACTCTAAACAAAACGTCATATACACACGTATGGTATTAACATGACAGTAACATTGGAATGTGAAATGCGTGTAGCGACCCAGTTATATTGTATCGTAAAATTTACTTGCACTTTTCATTTCAGAAATCAATAACCACGCGCGCTTGAAATTACCATAATATCTAACACTCTCTGTTTTACTTTTTGACACTCTGTTATTCTTATAAGCTGAAGGTATTTTTATGACTACTTTCAACGGTTGCCTTAGCGTCTAAAATACCACTTTATGTAAATTTTATGTGGGCATTTATTTTTGGGTTGATGTCTCTACAACTTTATGCGCATTTAGTTGTGACGTCATGACCGTTACATACCAAGCAGTTTGTGTTGGGTCAGTAGGTCAGACATTGACGGTCGTTTAGTAGATGCAAATTTAGGTAAGCGTGACAAAATTCTACTAACGCTGCTTACAAACGGACTAATGTCAATTTTGTCATTGTTAAAACCAGAATTGTTATTGTTTTTATTTGTATGTTATCATGCTTTTCTTATTTACTATCATTATCATCAAATAGTTTGTTCTGAGCAGAAGGTTGCCACTCTAACAGTCCTTCGGAATATGTCTCACTCATAGGACAGACCTCTGCAGCCGTCAAGCTCAAACCTTGAACCCATCTTCTCCGTTGCCTTCCTGTTCTCTCTGCCAGTATGGTTCCTTTCATGATGGTATTCTACAAGACTTCGTGTCTCTTTATCTGTTCAACATACTTCAATTTTCTCATTCTTATTTGTAGCTTCAGCAAGTTTTAAAGATTATTTTGAACTCTTTCTGAATATATATATATATTTGTTCTCATCTCTGTCCATGATATACGGATGATTCTTCTTTAACACTTATATTCAAAAGCACATATACAGTATGTTTTTCTACTGCCTTGTTAAATGGCCATGCTTCACACCCATGCATTGCCACTGTGAATATGCATGATCTTAGTATTCTGATCTTTGTTTTCTTATCAGTTCCATTCCATAGTGTTTTTAGTTGCTTCAATTTTAGCTAGACCATATTTATTCATGTATTATAATTTATTATATATTTTCAAGGAAATTGTGCACGCATTGACTGATTTTTATGTGTTTCGGTAGTGGTTCTCAACCGTTTACAACTGCCCCCCACCTTCCTTTAAAAATTAGGCAAGATTCCCACGTCGCCTAACTTTTTACATCATTTTTTCCCGCCAAATTAACTGTAATTTTCAGAAACGAGCCACAAAAAAAAATGTTTGTCCTCTGAGTTTCTAATAGCGGTGCACCTTAAACACAATAACATTGACAGTGAGAAATGTAAACATAAACAAAATGTAGTCGAGAAATTTGAGAAAAATGCCAACAGGAGTTCATGAAAACAATCATGGTCTTGGTTTCTGTGTGTTTTAATTTTGGACTTTATTAGAAAAACCGATTTTAACCGACTTTAAGAAAAACCGATTTTAACTTGTAAACGAAGTTGGTGTAAAAACTTAACACGAAATTAACTTTCAGTAAAAGTTTTCATTACGTTTCACGCCTCTCCTGATATTGCCTCACGCTATCCTTGATACTGCCTTACGCCTCTCTGGGGGGTATGCCTTCCAAGCTGAGAACCACTGTGTTAAGAAGTTTACTTCTGACGTATGCATGTTTAGAAGCATTGTTATCAATCATTTGTTAGACTCAACTTTCATTGCGAATTCACGCACTGTGAAGCGTGCTCATAGAATGCCTTATGAATGGTTGCATCTCCCTTGAGTACAGTACTGTAATATTAGCAACTAGTGTTTGGTACTCAGATATATCAGTTTCATTCTAAGTTTCACTACTTCAACTATGTACTACGTTTGTGTAAGGGGTGGAGATGTTGGGGTAGTGCTTGTCTAAGCTGACAAGATGGCTTCCAAAATGTGCAATTATAATGAAAGATGGGACAATGATGGCTAAAACAGACTCCATATTTAGATTTGAAATTTTCAGTAAATTGTAGCAATAGACGCTTACGAGGATATATCTTTATAATTGCTCAACCTCAATCAATTGTGTGATGCAGGGGCTGCAAGGGAGCAAAGAATAGTACCACTGCGAACTAAAATGTATGTGGTAAGAAGCGACTGATGTAGAAGCCTAGGAAGCTACCCTAGTAAATAAAAGCATCGCAGAAATCGGATGTGCTGGCCTACTTGTTGTCGCATAACTGGCACAACGTACAATCGCTCTTAGGCTAAGAACACATACAAATCACACAGAGTTGTTAACAAGTGGTCGATATGGAGTGTTCGAAGAAGAAGAAGCACAAGACGAAGCTCACTCTCAGACGTGCTTTGAACAGAAAAATTATGAAAATACCATGAACAACGAAGTTCGTGCTTTGCCGTTGAGATCTTTATGGGTAAGAAAGAGACCGGAGCAACACATATCGTTATTCATAGAAGTGCGATGATGATGGTCCTGCCAATCGACTTCTTCCTCTTTGCACGCTACATATCGATCACTTTTTAAACCACTTTTTGTGATATGTATGTGTTCTGAACATTGAGCGATTGTAGGTTGTGCCAGTTATGTGTCTACAAGTAGACCAGCACATCCGATTTCTGCGACGCTTTTCATTTACTAGGGTAGCTTTCCTAGGATCCTACCTTAGTCATCTCTTACGACATGCCTTGTTGGTCGCAGTTGTACTATTCTTTGCTTCTCTTTAGAGCCTCGATAACACATGGGTGGTCCTGTCATTCAATCTTCTTCTTTTTTCTTCTTTTGTCGTCACACTGCTCCTGGATTGTTGCCCAGCGTCGTGGTTTTCTGTCGTCACACTGTTCCCGGATTGTTGCCCAGCGTCGTGGTTTTCTGTCGTCACACTGCTCCTGGATTGTTGCCCAGTGTCGTGGTTTTCTGTCGTCACACTGCTCCCGGATTGTTGCCCAGTGTCGTGGTTTTCTGTCGTCACACTGCTATCGGGTTGTTGCCCAGTGTCGTGGTTTTCTGTTTTTGTCTTGAGCTATTCTGGTGTCTTGGGTGATTGTTATTTTTGCTCTTTGACAGAATTCTGCTCGGCCATCTAACTATCTTTTTCGTGGTCTTCCTCTGCCTTCTTTCCCGATGTTCTGTTGCAGAAGACTGAATACTGTGGAGTTTGGATGCATTCTTATTAAGTGGCCAAACCATTTCATTCTTTGTTTCTCAATGTAATTCAAGCAAGGTTCTGTGCCAACTTTCTTTCTTATGCTGATGTTGGTGACTGTCTTTTCTGGTGTTGTTGGTAACTTTTCACAGGCAACGCATTTCACATGTAGTTATTTTTTTGGATTATTTTTCATTCAATCAATCCGTCAATCAATCAATATTTGCACTAATTCTGTCTAGTTTTACAACAACTAGTTAAATACGTCTTACGGCATCTGTAGCACGAACTGACATCATTAAGACAGATGGCTTATATTAATCTATGTAGAAACGTATCCAACAGCTGGCCTGCCTGGTGTAGATATTGAGTCTTGACCGACATTCTTTTCTTCATTATATCTGTTTGTATATTCCGAGTCAGATAAACGTATTATTGTTTACTCATATGTGTTTATGATTTTAGAATGTACATCTTCTTCTTCTTCTGCTTTCGACCAATATGAATTCAGGCGGAGTCAGTGCGGCTGGTATGGTACTTCTGATTGAGTTCTGCGTGAAGGCCTGCTTTCTTTATTAACACTGTCCCCATCCATACAGGCGTACTTTTTCCTACTTCAGAGGTTTAGAATGCACTATATATTCTTATTTTGTCGTCAAATTATTACCAGGTTGTTGTCCAGTGTCATGATTTTCTGCTTTTATCTTGCGCCTTTCTATTGACGTGGGTGAGAGTTACTTTTGCTTTTTGACAGAGTTCTGCTATGTCATCTGTCCATTTTTTCGTGGTCCACCTCTCGCCTTTTTTCAAGGTGTCCTGTTATACAAAACCCTGTATGCCGTGGAGTTTGGTTACATTATGTGACCAAAACAAATGTACCGTATAATCTTTGAAAATATAGTAGAACATGCCAAATACAAATTGACAATGAAAACAAAGACAGCTGAGGCTATACAATTGAATGTAACCGAAGAAGAGAATATGTGCGACACGCTCTTTCTGTATCTTAGCGTTACGATGAGCTCGTGTTTTTGTTCATTAGCTGGGTTTCTAATGTCGTGGGGTTCCTTTGATGTCGGGAGGCAATCTTCTTCTTCTGTTTTGCGTTCGTTCTTTACGACCAAATTTAATCACTCTCTGTGATATGTTTGATCTTTTCCAAGAACGTGTATACGTTGCACATTGGTTTGGTAGACCCCTAAACGCATAGACCTCTACACGTTTAGGACACGTGCATCCGATTTCAGCCAAACCTCCTTAGTTGCCTCTTACGACATGCATGGCAGGTAACAGTGGTTCTATTCTTTACACCCCAAATTTGGGCCCCGGTAACCACTCGGGCGGTGGAGGCAATGATGTGGTGGGGGCAATGATGAGGTAAATCTGTGTGCAAGCTATTGCTAGATATTTCTGCTGTGAACTGTTTCCTCAATGGTTATCTACACTGAGAACTGTCTACTATTTTAAGTCTCTCAATATCTATTTATATCTGAATGTCTCCTCTTCCTAACTCGTCCTTCTTTTATTGAGTACAGTTTTAGTAAGTTAACCATTAGAACCCTGGTCGCTAGTACCTTAAAACCCCTTCTCCTGAACTCCTGAGCAACAGCCCCACCCCCACCCCATATCAATGTTATATTACAAATACGTGTAGCAAAATTACCACTTCGTCACAAGACCCCCCATAAAAATTGTGTGACGTTAGGTATGGTACTGATGTGTGTGTGATCTGGATTCAGAGAAAAACGAGCTGTGTGAAAAGACAGAACACTCAAGACCCACATGTCTAACCTTTACCATGTATGCCCCACCTGTAGTAGGGGATTGTGTTCTAGGACTGGACTCTACAGCCCTCTCCGCACACACCAGAGAGGTGCAGCAGCACACATATGAGGCTGTTATCATCATCGTTTGCGATGGACAGCTATTGTTATTATTATCGATCTGAATTTTATATATATGTATATGTGATGTGTTATTGATATAAATGTCTCCATGTTTTTTCTTTGATAACAAAGAATAGGACCACTGTCTCCTCTCGCATGCCCTAGAAATCGACTCGAAGAAGTTCGGCATTGGAACTACACCGGAAAAATCTCACAGAATGAGCGGACAATGGAATAATTTTGTCCCGGGATATTTCACTTCTTTAATCTGACCTAGTGACACGTAGTCTTCCAAAATATTTTGCTTTGCTGGCATACAAAAAGGATAAAAATCTCAAGGACATGTTGATAAATAATTGTCTTACATTCCTAGATGTTGGTCACTTTGACACCGTCCACTGTGACCGTCGGTGGCAATGTTTGAACTTATGTGACAGACACATACTGTATCGAATTCTAAGGCCACAAAATTTATTGAAAATTGATTTACGTGCAAATTCCGAAACATTTTTTTATACCAGCATTTCTCAATATTGTGATTGAAATGACTGAAAATCGTGGCATATCCTTTACAGGAAGTCGCTATTCAACCACTGTAAACGAGTCGTTGATTTTGTAGACACCACTTATACGCTCAGTAGTTTCCCCCATTGTTTTCTGAACGGTTAAGTTTATTTTCAACTTTCGTAAAATTCACGGAACAATTTTGCTTTTGAAACGTCCCCCACCCCACAGAATTTGAACCAGGTGCTCCTAGGTTAGGATCAAACCCATTACCGCTACGCCACAGACGCCCACAAAGTATAATATTTTGATTAAGACTATTATATAATCGAAACTGGAAAAACTGTTTTACGTCAATTTCTGCAAACCTCTACATCCAGAGGGGACTGGCCATGTTGCAAGCCTATCTGATGGCAAGGGAGCAGGCCCATAATGTAGTGAGCCAGAGCCAACTACAAACTTATGGGCCTTCGGACTCAGATGAGAATTATGGGAAATCAGACCACAACTACACCACGTGTCCTCGCATTCCAGTATTAGTGTATATAAACGAATTCGTTTTAAATTCAATACAAAATGCTAAATCGAAGTTATATTATGCGACAAGTTAAGTTTAACAATAAGGAATATCAATATTATGAATATTTTTCACCCAATAAATAACCATAGACTCACAGAATTGAGTAAAATTGAAAAAAGCTTGCAGTGTTCTATCAAACATCTGTAATTTCCAGCCCCTTTTCTGATCTAGGTCAGGGAATCCCCAGTCTGTTGCCTGGGCTAGTTATCTAGAGTTAGCTGTGAGTGAGCACTCTAGATCTTAGACAATGTGTTAAAAATGAAAATATTAAAGAAGTTTCAAAATGATGACTGTATGCAACTTACATTGAAGTTGTACTACTAGTTTAATAAAAGATATAATAAATTATTTATTTTAAAAAATAATATTGTTAAAAAAATTATAAACATTTGAAGAAAAATGTAGATAGTGTTATACCACTTGAAATGATTGTTTTATAGTTATGGGTGCCCTACACCACCTTGCACAGTCCTGCCACTTTGCAAAAACACTTTCTAGACCCAGTGTACCACTGTTTGCAGTACGCGCCATCGTTCTTTGATCCATGTAACCACTCACTTCAATAACACTGACCATCTGGGTGAGAGGGAGGTGGGTCTATGTGGCTTAAAGGTAAGGTGCGCCCGCCTGCCTAGCGTGTTCGTAGCGCGTTGGGCTGCGGGTGACTAGCCCCCTGTGAGTGCGGGTTCAATTCCGCGGACCAAATTGTAATTGGGACCTTTGTGACGTATAACGGTACTAGAGGAATTATTATTATTATTTTAAATTGTTATTACATTCCATGGTTGCAAACATTTCCGCTGTTTCCAGAAAAAGGGAAAGTCTAGTTTGTAAAATTCTTAAGTGTTTGTTTAATATCAGTCTCATCTCTGTGTGTGCAGACAACAGGTTCCCAAAGTGGACTGTACCGCCCCCTCACACGGTGCTGAAGACTTCTAGGTAGGGGAGGGCGGTAGTTGATTCAGAAGAATTAGGGAGGGTGGGGTCGTTCAGGCAATCTAGGGTCGGTGGCTCCTTATAGAAGAAATTAATAATATATATATTTAAAAATAAATTATTTTCGTGATTTTACGATTGAATAACTGCATTCAAGCTGAAGCACATATTGACCACTACTTTGTTCTATACTTTAACGACATAAGCAGTCATATATCATTAGTTGTTATTTGACGACATAAGCAGTAATGTATCATTAGTTGTTATTTACGTTGAAAATATCAAACTGCTTGAACACGGAAAACTGTTATAATAGGCGCCCGTGGGGTGCCGGGCCCGGTGCAAGGGAAGTAAAGAATAGTACCACTGCGACCTACAATGCATGTCGTAAGAGGTGACTGATGTATTCCCTAGGGATGCTACCCTAGTAAATAAAAGCAGCGCAGAAATCGGATGTGCTGGCCTACTTGTAGGTGCATAACTGGCACAGCGTACGATCGCTCTTAGGCTCAGATCACATACAAATCACGCAGAGTGGTTGACAAGTGGTCGATATGGAGCGTTCGAAGAAGAAGAAGAAGTTATAATAGGGGCTAGGTGGGAGGCGTTCCAAAATTTATGTTTTGCAAAGTTGGTGATGGCCAGATAAAGTTTGGGAACCCTACGGGTAGGCAGATATAGAACAAAAATGTGTACCTTAATACCAAGCCTTCTAATGATATCATGCCAAGTGTTCTTTTAATTTTTACAGGCAGATCCAGCACATGCGTAATGGGTTGCTCGAATTACAAAATGAGACCGTCGTGACCTTTCATTTCAAAGTTCTGTGCCAGGTATAGATCACGTGAGGTTACTAGAGCACTAGGTTAAGTATGTCTATTTTAAGACGGTCTCTATGACATCACACAATGAGTAAAACGTTGCACTGCTAACTTTGACATGCACTGTTGTCCTTCACGATATTCTCTTGTAGAGATCTCAAGTCACTGAAGTGTGAAGCATAAATCATAAAACGCGGGGAAGCTTAAAAGTGTCTAAAGCTGACGGATTAACTTCATTGCACCGAGGTTTACCCCACAAGGTTCGGTTCTCTCCGCAGAAATAGCACACCACCTGTCTAGAGTAATGCACAAAAACACAAGATCCATAGCTTTGACAATAACCCTAGGGCTCTTGGGAAAAATGCACTAGTGAACAGAACGACACGGTACGGATTCTAACCCACGTCCTTCGGAAAACAAGGCGAGGCCTTAACATTAACCACAGAGACCCAAAGGAAATATTAGATTCTAATTACTGAACAAGAGTTTCTTGTAATCATTTAGCCACGGACTAAGGGAAATATGTAGATTCTAATTACTGAACAAGAAGTTTTTTTCTTGTTTTTTCGATCCAGAAGCACTTGAGCTTTTCAGCTCTTCGGCTCGGTGCCATGGACATCGTAACCCTTCGGTTCGGTGCCACGAACACCGTAAATCTGGGGAATCTGTCATCTTTTTCTGCCATCCGCGGAATTGAACCCGCACACACAGAGGGATAGTCACCCGTAGTCCAACGCGCTACGAACACGCTGGGCAGACGGGCAATAGGGAGTTTTAAGAACGTCCAGAAGAAGCACATGAGACAATGAATATGGTAAATAAATAGACAGTGCACAAGTATTAAGGGACTCGGATAATAACAATTTACTAAACTGATATTTATTCCAACTCTCTGCTATCAGTGCCAAACATGGCTCCTGACTAAGACACAAGAAAGACAGATTAAAACATGGAAATGAGATGTCTACGAAAAGCTGTCAACGTTACAAGGAGAGGTAGAGTGAGAAACGAGAATATCAGAAGCATCGTTGGTACTATACCATGCATACAGTACATCGAGAAGCAAAGAATCAAGTGGTTCGGCCATCTAATGAGAATAGAACCACATTTACTACCATCACGTGCCTACAATAATCGGCGCTCAGGGCGCAGAGCACGAGGCAGGCCAAGAACACGATGGATAGATAACATCTCAGAGTCCCTGCAAAAGCCTGGACTGACAACGTCAAGCGCAACACACCTGGCACAAGATAGAAAACTAACTCTCCCCACGTCGCTTCACGGCAAATGTGGTTAAGATAAGATAAGATAAGATAAGACTTAACACAGGATTCTAACCACAAACCTTTATTTCTTATGGCACCCATTGCCTAGCCCTACAGACGAGCTTACGGCATCCATTGCCTAGCCCTACAGACGAGAGTTTTTCAGGCACAACCAGCTTGAATTTTACTGATTACGAATTGATTAATTAATTAATTTACTGATTAACTTGATATGACCATCCTCATTGCAGCTCTATGATTAACATGAAGATCTTTATACATATGAAGATCTTTATATCTATTTATACACATGAAGATCTCAGCAACAGAGCATGATCTTCGCAGCACTGGAGAGGATCTACGAAGTAATTATTAAGATAGTGAAAGTTTTTGTAGGAATAACATTGGTAATGACTTTTGCAAAAGTAGATGCTATGCAACATACTCTCATCGGAGGTTTTCAGCTACCAAGAGTTCTCATCATCATCATCAAGTGCCGTCTCCACATCCAAGGTTGGCTGCAATGAATCTCCAGCATCTCTGTTTTCGCCTTGGTGTTGCACACTGCTAGACTGTAACCTGTCCCATTTCTTAAAGTTTCCCTCCCACTTATCTCTCGGTCTTCCTCTTGCTCTTCCCCTCAACTTTCCCCTCTTACGAACTCAATTTTAACATAGGACGTACGTTTTATCGTATAAATCGGATGTGTTGGTCTACTTGTAAGGTTCACAAGTAATCGGATGTGCTGGCGCATAACTGGCACAACGTACAATCGCTCTTAGGCTCGGATCACATACAAATCACAAAGATGGTTAAAAGTGATCGATATAGAGCGTCTGAAGAAAATGAAGAATAACATTTTAAAAAGAACACAATACGTCACAGTTTCAATAGACACTGATATTCTTGTGTTTTTTAAGCTAACTTTTGTCTTAAGTGTCACTGACGTAATGTATTCTATGCACTGTCAACGACGATATTGAATATCTGTTACGACATTGAAGTATCTCTGCTGAGTGATAATCTAGCTCAGCGTTTCCCAAAGTGGGTGGTACCGCCCCCAGTGGCGCTGAAGCCTTCCAGTGGGAGATAGTGGTTCAGAAGCATTTGGGGTTGTTTTTTCGTGATTTTTTCCACTGAATAATCATTAAAATTATTTGAATTCTGCATTTAAATTTATCTTATGCCCGTCTTACACAATCCATTTTTTCATCACTTTTCTATTGCATGCATATAAGCATTTGAAAATTGACCATGTATGACAGAAATATATATCAATTTTCTATGTCAAAGAAAAATAGGGAATGTATATATGTAGGGGAGGGGCGTTGGAAAACTGTTATAATGTGGAGGGAGGGGAGTTACAAAGTTTATGTTGTGCAAAGTGGGCGGTGGGTCGAAAAGTTTGGGAATCTATGGTGTAGCTAGTCGTCGACATCCGAGCATAACATCAGGGCATGTCATAGGTTTAGACTACAGATTATCTTACGGTATACTTAAGGAAACTGTTCTGGAAATGTCTGGTCAACCACTAGTAACAACTGTGTTACAAACACTGAGTTATCGGGTAAGGGTAAGATAATGACACGCGTTTATGAAGAAACATTATTTTAAAATAGGAAATCATTCTGTGAGAGAATGTTCCAAAATGGAGACATTGGTTATTGGTTACTAAACAGACGTCATTGCACTCCGGGCAGACCCATAGGTGCTCAGTCTCCCCCAACATACATCGAAGAGTATGCATACTGATGGTTCCCGTGTCTCGCTGATTAAAAGACATACAATATTTGGAATCCATTATAGCGGACATTGGGTGTGAAGATGGAATTTGATGTGATAAATACAGGGTTACAACTGCAAATGACATCAATGGAGGAAAACATTAACAACTCATTGCATTCGTGGTTTATTTAGCAATTAATTTTACAACACCCTTACAACTAGAGTCTACATCAGCGATGTCAAACGCGGGAGGTAGGGGCGGCGTCCGTATCATACATTAATGCCGCCATATTTTACTCTGTCGGTTTAAAAGTTAACCAGATTTAAAGAATATGTCAACCACTAGTAACAGATGTTATTAGAAGGAGAAGACGGAGATATGTTGTACATACTTTGAGAAGAAAAGATATAAGAATACCAAAAGCAGACATTGAAGTGGGATGCAAAGGGTTCGAGAGAGAGAGAGAGGACGCCCTTGGGAAACTCTGAAACGAACTTACTAAGAGAAGCAAGAGATATAGACCATTCCATGGAAAAGTTCTACTACTCAAATTTCTCAGGACAGAAAAATTACATGCAGTCTCCATGTAACGTTTAACCATACGAGAAGAGAATATATATATTTATATATTTAATTCATGCAGTCTCCATGTAACGTTTAACCATACGAAGAGATATATATTTATATATTTAATTCATGCAGTCTCCATGTAACGTTTAACATACGAGAGAAAATATATATATTTATATATTTAATTCATGCAGTCTCCATGTAACGTTTAACCATACGAGAAGAGAATATATATATTTATATATTTAATTCATGCAGTCTCCATGTAACGTTTAACCATACGAGAAGAGAATATATATTTTATATATTTAATTCATCGTCCCATGTAACGTTTAACCATACGAGAAGAGAATATATTATTTATATATTTAATCATGCAGTCCCCATGTAACGTTTAACATAGAGAAGAGAATATATATTTATAATTTAATTCATGCATCCCATGTAACGTTTAACCATAGAGAAGAGAATATATATATATTTAATATTTAATTCATAGTCCCCATGTAACGTTTAACCATACGAGAGAATATATATATTTATATATTTAATTCTGCAGTCCATGTAACGTTTAACCATAGAGAAGAAAATATATATATATTTATATTTTAATCATAGCAGTACCAGCAGCATGAAGTTGAACATAGAGAAGAGAGAAGAAAGAGAAATAATTCTGAGATACCTCTGAACGTTTACTAAGCGAGAAGAGATATGATATTATAATTTATCATTTTGAATTCATGCAGTCCCATGTAAGTTTAACCATACGAGAAGAAAATATATATATTTATATATTTAATTCCTCTGTTTTCTGTTTGAAGAAATGTTAATTGTTGCTTGTTGATGTTTGTTTCTATCAACATTTGTTTTGGTCTAAAACACTGTTTCCAACATGGGCCCATACTCCACAAGGGGCAATTTGGGGGAGCAAGTTTGATCATATGTTACTTGGCGGTGGGGTAAGTGCGCCATATACATTTAAATATGTATTTTTTAGTGTGCTCCACATAAATCCGGAGTACCACTCCACTTAAATTTGAATTAATGAATATTAAAAATTATGTATATGTTGCATAGGGGCAGTGGCGGCTCGTGATCGTTTTTGTTGGTGGGACCAGACACACATTTTCGGGAAAATTATGGTTTTGGGTAAGGTTATATTTTAATCCATTAAATAATAATTACACGTTACACATTATTTTTGGTGGGACCCGGCCACTCTGGCCCTTAATCACTAGCCCCTACTGCATAAGGTATACGAATTTTAAAAAGGCTTAGGTGGGGCATGACATAAAATATTGGCCCGTCTGCCAGCGTGTTCGTAGCGCGTTGGACTACGGGTGACTATCCCTCTGTGTGTGCGGCTTCAATTCCGCGGGATGGCAGAAAAAGCCACATATTCCCAGATTTACGGTGTTCGTGGCACCGAACCGAAGGGTTACGATGTCCATGGCACCGAGCCGAAGAGCTGAATAGTTCAAGTGCTTCTGGATAGGAAATAAAAAAAAAAAAAACATAAAATGTTGAGAAACACTGGTCTAAAACAAACAATAAACCATATTTGTAGACGGTTACAAAATCAAGAACAAAAATAAAACTTTAAAACTGTCATTACTGCTTGCGTAATCCCGCTATTTATGGCGGTGTAGGAGGGGCATGTGAGCCTGAGGAATTTAATGACCGCATGGCTAGTGCAATCGTTGCGAAACTGTTCATTTTAGGAATATTTTTTGACCACCTTCAAAAAGAAACTCATTAACTTTACCGGGGATCGAACTCGGGTCTCCGGAATTTGAGCACGCACACTAATCCATTCGACTAGACCAGCGTTTCCCAAAGTGGGCGGTACCGCCCCCCAGTGGGCGGTGAAGCGTTCTAGGGGGCGATAGTGGGTTCAGAAGAATTTGGGGGTGTTCTTGTGATTAGGGTCGGTGGCTCCTTAAAGAAGAAACTAATAATACATATTTTTAAATTAATTATTTTCGTGGTTTTTTCGATTGAATAATTATTTAAAATTTGAATTCTGCATTTTAATTCATCTTATGCACGTCTTACACGATCCACTTTTCTATCAATTTTCTATTTCATGCACATAACCATTTCAAATTGACCAGTATTACAGAAATATATATCAATGTTCTATGTCAAAGAAAATAGAGCATATATAATATATATAATATATATATAATATATATATATATATAATTAGAGAGGGGCGTTGACAAACTGTTATAATGTGGTAAGCGTTACAAAGTTAGTGGCGGTGGGCCGAAAAGTTTGGGAATCTATGGGCTAGACCATCGACTCCCAAACTTATTCGGCCCATCGCCCACTTTGCACGACATAAACTTTGTAACGCAATCCTCCCATTATAACAGTTTCCAACGTTTCCCTCCCAATATATATGCATGCTCTATTTTCACTTTGACATAGAAAATTGATATATATTTCTATCAAACATGGTCAATTTTCAAATGATTATATACATGAAATACAGAGTGTTCAACATAAAAGTAGCCCAATTTACAGGCTTTGATTAGTCAATCGGGCTACTTTTATCTTGAACACCCTGTAGAACATACATTATAAAATGGAACGTGTAATAAGATTAATTCAAATGCAGAAATCAAATTGTTTTGTTATTCAATCTCAAAATCACGAAAAAACTCACCCCAAATGCTTCTGAACCCACTCTGCCTTCCTGGAAGGCTTCAACGCCCACTGGGGGGCGGTACTGCTGGGAAACGCTGGGCTAGACGCTCTTCTAAAAAAAAAGTATACATTTGCAGAAAATAAAAAAAAACTAGAAATGATGAGACGCAAACAAAAATGAAACATATAATTAAAGAAGACAAGGGTTAAGCGATGATTATGTCAAAGATACGTAATAAATCAGTCTGACATGGTCGTCTACTTCATGACATTTTTCCACTGAGGTCATGGTAGAATATTTTACAGCCTGCAGATAAAGTTTTCCACTAACCTTGACTGTTACCTTACAGAACGTGATTTCCATGTTCATGTTAGATTACTAATTACGTGTGTGTTGTGTGTGTGCTGTGTTGGAGTTTGTGTGTGTGTGAGTGTTCGTGTTTAAAGTCTGAAACCTTTCTTTTGTTCAATTTTAAAAATTTCTTTAGTAATCTAATGGTCAGTCTTCCATCTTTGTAATTTGCTTTTCACGTCCTCCAATATAATTTATTGTTCCTCAGTTCTTCCTTCTTTTAATAATAATGTGTTGTTCCCTCGGCACTACTTCTTTCAATATAGTTTCTTGTTCCCCAAGTGCTGCCTTCTTTCATTAAAATTTGTTGTCCCTCAGTCCTGCCTTCTTTCGATATAATTTGTTGTTCCCCCAGTTCTGCCTTCTTTCGATATAATTTGTTGTTCCCCCAGTTCTGCCTTCTTTCGATATAATTTGTTGTTCTCCAGTTCTACTTCTTTCAAAATAGTTTCTTGTTCCCACAGTCCTGCCCTCTTTCAATATAATTTGTTATTTCTTCAGTCATCCTCTTGTCATTATAATTGATTGTTCCCTCAGTCTTCATTCCTTTACTATAATTTAGTGCTTCCTCCGTCATTCTTTTTTCATTCTTAGTTGATTCATTTTTAGTTTGCATTTCCTTTCTATAATTATTGTATCACTGCTGTTGTGTAGATTAAGTTGTAAATGTAAAGTATCTTCATGTAATTCCAGTTTAATTATCCCAATGGTAATCTCAGGTTTATGCAATGTTTAGCCAAGGTCAGGCACTCCTCCAGCTACACATCTCCTCCCAGGCGAAGCTTCATGATTTAATTAGGCTGCAATCTTGATTAATAACACTATCTCTGTACGCCATCATTTTGTCCTCTACAGAGATGGATTATCTGTACTACGGGATCTCATACTTTCACTTCTGTTTTGCGAATAGTAATAATCCCTGGGCTTCCGTAGCTTAAGCGGTAGTGAATTCGATCACAACCAAGCGTACTTGGTTCAAACAACGCGCCGGTAATTTGAAGCTAAATTTGATCAGCGTGCATTTTTACGAACGGTATAAATAGACATCACCGTTCAGAAAGCAATGACAAACTACTGAACCTGTAAGTGGTGCCTAGAAAATAGTCGATTAGTTTACTGTGGTTGATGCACCCGTGTGTTGTCTGGGCTCATAGGGAAGCAAAGAATAGTAACACTGTGACCTACAAGGCATGTCGTAAGAGGAGACTGAGGTAGAAGCCTAGGAAGTTACCTTAGTAAATAGGAAGCGTCGCAGAAATCGGATGTGCTGGCCAACATGTAGACGCATGACTAGCACACCATACAATCGCTCTTAGGCTCGGATTACATACAAATTACAAAGAGTGGTTAATAAGTGGTCGATATAGAGCGTTCGAAGAAGAAGAAGAAGAAGACTGGTTGAAGACGAAGTTTTGTAAAAAATATACCACGATTTTCAATGCATGATCCTTTACTCGAATCCTTGTACATGTTTGGTAACCGTAAGTAACGAGTGAAACTAGGTTAACTGAAGCCATGGAAGCAGGTGGCGAATGGAATGTGAGAGCAGCTGACAATTAATGTCAGTTATGGTCTCCGCCCGAGTGATTACCGGGGCCCAAATTTGGGGTGTAAGAATAGAATCACTGTTACCTGCCACGCATGTCGTAAGAGGCGACTAAGGAGGTTTGGCTGAAATCGGATGCACATGTCCTAAACGTGTAGAAGTCTATGCATTTAGGGCCTACCAAACCAATGTGCAACGTATACACTGGCAAAGATCAAACATATCACAAGAGTGATTAAAGTTGGTCGTAAAGAACGAACGCAAAGAAGAAGAAGTTATGGTCTCTATTCCTAGATGGTAGGCAGATGATCTCAGTTAGAGACAATGGTACGATCCCGGCTAGTATAGTCACTGCCCGACGGAAAGCAAGAGGAACCTACCGTCGTAATTATCCCTAGTAAATTCATGTCTCAACACAACCGTATCGGTAACAACGAAATGAAACCAGACCAACAAAACAACACCGATAGAAAACAACTCTTAAATATCAGAACATGGAACGTTCGAACTCTAGCACAAAGTGGCAAACTAGAAAACATCAAGCAAGAAATGACAAGAACAGGACTTAACATATTAGGAATAAGTGAAATGAGATGGATAGGTGCAGGAGAAATGTATTCAGACAACTTTAGAATAATATATTCAGGAGGAAACAATCACACAAAAGGAGTAGGCATAATATTAGACGCTGAGAAAGCAAAAATGGTGAAAGGATTCTGGACAATATCAGAGAGAGTAATGCTATTGAAACTACAGGGTACACCAATAGATATCAGCATCATACAGATATATGCACCAACAACAGATAGTACAGAAGAAGAACTAGATGATTTCTACAACCAGTTACAAATAGCTATGAAACAGTGCAAGGCTCATGAAGTGACAATTGTAATGGGTGACTTCAATGCTAAGGTAGGCTCTGAAAAGGTAGACGAGACAACTGGAGGATGTGGTCTAGGAGAGAAAACGATAGGGAACACACTAATAGAATGGGCAACAATAAACAACATGATAATTGGCAACACTTGGTTTAAACATCATCCGAGAAGACTATGGACATGGAGAAGTCCAGATAACAACACACACAATCAAATTGACTATATTATGATAAATAAACGATTTCGAAATGGACTGCTAAATATAAAAACAAGACCAGGTGCAGATTGCGACAGTGACCATTCACTACTGATAGGAAAAGTAAGAATAAAACTGAAGAAGATAAAGAGGGGCGCAAGAAACATCATATCGAACTCCTCAAGACTGACACAAAAGTGAAAGACTCATTTAAACGCATTATACAAAACAGATATAAAGCTATGGAAAAAATAGAAACAATAGAAGAACAATGGCAGATGCTTAAAGAATCAATCCAACAAACGTCAAAGGAACTAACCCACACAACATGTCAACGGATCAAAAAAGAAATGGATGACGGAAGACATTTTGGAATTAATGGAAAATAGAAGGAAAAACAAACATAATAAAGCAGAATACGATCGAATCAATAAAGAGATAAGACAAAAATGTAAAACAGCAAAAGAAGAGTGGCTAAATGAAAAATGCAAACAGATCGAAACAGAACACACAAAAAAACCCAAATCAATATACGAAAACGTAGACAACTTACTTGGCAGACGTAAACGTACAACTACTGGATGTTTAAAATCAAAGCATGGAGATATCCTGATGGAAACAGACAAGAAAATAGAAAGATGGACAGAGTACATTAAGGACATACAGTGATAACAGACAAGAAATACACATCAATTACAACCATGAAGGACCACAAATCTTCATCAGAAGTTATCAATGCCATAAGACACATGAAAAAGGAAAACCCCAGGACCAGACAACATAACAACAGAAGAAATAGAAGCAACAGGCGAATTGGGCTATAGGCGTTTAACAAAATTATTCAATGACATCTACAACACTGGATATGTACCCAAAGATTTACGACAATCCATTTTTATAGCACTACCAAAGAAAGCAGGAACGATAGAATGCGAAGAACACCGCACAATCAGCCTCATGAGTCACGTAACAAAACTACTTTTCAGCATTATTATGAGAAGGGTACGAAACAAAATAAGACCAGAAGTTAAGGAAGAACAATGTTGCTTTGTTGAACGCAGAGGAACAAACAACGCAATATATACAAAAAGAACAATAATGGAAAGATCAATAGAAATGAAGTTGGACTTATACCTATGTTTCATAGACTACGCGAAAGCTTTCGATAAAGTAAAACATGGAGAAATAATCAGCATGTTAGAAAGTATAAATATTGATGGTAAAGATCTTAGACTGATCAAGAATTTGTACTGGCAACAAACCGCAGCCATTAGACTAGAGAGTAAGATTGGAATCTATCAGGCGATACAGTTAGGAGACGACAAGGGTGCGTACTCTCACCAGACCTATTCAACTTATATAGCGAAAACATCATGAGATCTATAGAAGAAAGACAGGAATAGCAGTCGGTGGACAAAATATAAACAACCTAAGTACGCTGATGACACAATTCTCATGGCTAAATGAACAGATCTGCAAGACTTGATAGACATGCTAGTAGAGAAAGTGAAAAGAAAGGATTAAGCATGAATATAAAGAAACAGAGGTTATGGTTGTCTCCAAGAAACAAGAAACACCAACATGCAATATCAAAAAAAATAACACAACACTGAAACAAGTCCATCGATTCAAGTATCTAGGAACATTCTTAACAGATGGAAGATGTACAACAGAGATTAGGAGTAGAATAGCTCAAACGAAAGCAGCTTTTATGAAAATGAAGAACACACTATGCGTGAACTCACTACCAATGACATTGCGAAAACGAGTACTCAGTGCTATATTGAACCAATTCTTGTGTATGGCAGCGAATCATGGACACTGAACAAACAATCAATACGATCATTGGAAGCACAGAGATGTGGTTTTACAGAAGAATGTTGAGAATTCCATGGACAGCAAGAAAACAAACGTGGAGGTTTTAAATCAGGCCTGCACAAAGAAACCTTATCAAAGAATAAGAATCCGACAATCAAGGTTCTTCGGGCATATAATGCGAAGAGAAGGTTTAGAACATTTGGTGACTACAGGTAAAATTCAGGGAGGAGAGATCGTGGAAGACAGAGGAGAAGATGTTGGATGGCCTGACATCATGGTTCGACAAAATATCGACGTCAGAACTGATTACATGCACCAAGCAAAGAGAGTTGTGGAGAGAGACATGATCGCCTACGCCGGCAGGCATGGCACTTGATTGAAGTAACGAGTATTGTCTTGAAAATAGTACTCGTTACTTGGCTAACATTTTTGTTTGCAGTGAAAACAGAATGAGAAAGACGTTTCAAGAACAAGTAGGTTGGCATTTTTGGCAAATAACTGTTTAGTATCACGTTCTCGGCAATGTTTGCTAGACGACGTTTGTTGAGCCTCATCTTTAGTTGACGGGGTGAAAGCTTGGTCACTTTAATACTTGAATTATAAAATAGAATATTTCTTGCTGAAGGTAATGATTAAGAACCCCTTAAAAGCTACAATGGGAACAGCTTGTTCAAACTTGGAAAATAATTGCCTGGGTCAGTACAGAAAGACACTTAGGTCAACTTGCCCTGGAGTGTTAAGTCATGTTGCTGACACGAATCATAGTGAGAGTTCAGTATGGTAGTACGTTCAAACACGTCAAATTTAACAATCAACAGTATGCTTCTCAAACTTAAACCACCAGTGCAGATATGTGGTCACGTCGTTCCTCTCAGGGTTCTTCTGGTTCAACTTCAGGACTTCCCGCAATGTTTTTGATGGATTACCTCTGAGCTCATGCTGTCTATGTCTGTCTTTGGTGTTAATTTATGAAGTTGTCTGTCTATGTCTGTCTTTGGAGTTAATTTGTGAAGTTGTCTGTCTATGTCTGTCTTTGGTGTTAATTTGTGAAGTTGTCTGTCTATGTCTGTCTTTGGTGTTAATTTGTGAAGTTGTCTGTCTATGTCTGTCTTTGGTGTTAATTTGTGAAGTTGTCTGTCTATGTATGACGCCGTGTTAATTTCTGGAGTTGTCTGTCTATGCATGGCTGTCAGCCATAGGTGTATATTGGTCACAGATAAACGGCATGCCAGTTGTGTAGACATACAGATAAACTGCATACCAATTGTGTAAGCATATTTATAAACGACATACCAGTTATGTAGACACACATATACATT